>PVHT021183693.1:1088992-1156899 GCA_004024745.2 Catagonus wagneri | reverse complement strand
CACTACGGAAAACAGTATGGAGATTCCTCAAAAAGGTCAAAATAGAATTACCATACCACCCAGCAATTCTACTTCTGAGTATTTATCCAAAGAAAATGGAAGTGCTAATTCAAAAAGATATCTACACTCCTATGTTCATTCCAGCACTGTTTACAATAGCCAAGATATGGAAATAGCCTAAGTGTCCATGGATGGATGAATGGATAGAGAAGATGTGGTGTGTACATATATTACTCTGCCATAAAAAGAATGAAATCTTGCCATTTCCGGCAACATTGATGGACCCTGAGGACATTATGCTGAGTGAAATAAGTCAGAGGAAGACAAATCCCATATGCAGGGGGTAGGGCTGGGCAAGATGGATGAAGGGGGTGCAAATTTCCAGTTACATAATAAATAAGCCATGGTGGTGTAATGTATAGCTTAATAACTATAACTAATAACACTGTATTACATATTTGAAAGTTGCCCAAGAGAATAAATCTTGAAAGTCCTCAATACAAGAAAAAAAATTATTTTTGTAACTATGTATGGTGATAGACTTTAACTAGACTTATTTTGGTGATTATTTCCCAACATATACAACATGATTATATTGTGCATCTGAAACTAACATAATGTTGCATGTCAACTGTACCTCAGTAACATTTTTTAAAAGAAAAAAAAACCTAAATGAAATCATAGCAGAATGTTTTCTTTTCTGTATTAATCATTCACTGTAATCAATAACATTATACTAAACGCAAGGATCATCTATAAAAGTATAGAATCTGCTATTTGTCTTTTTGTAGAGAGCTAGGATATGGCAAGCCCCCCTGGTAAAAACGGATGTCAATTGTTTCCTAATATGAACTGTACCTTCCAGCCATGCCTAATCAATAAGCAGCTGTGACACATCACATGCACATATGCCTTATTTGGCATCACTCTTTTCAGAGACTTTTTAACCAGATCCAACTTGTGACCACATTCGGTAACACCTATGGCTGAACTTTGAGCCAGGATGCAACAGTGCTTTGTTTTTCTCACCAGTTGTGCTCATTTATTTACAGTTTTCTTTTTTTTTTTGTCTTTCTGCCTTATCTAGGGCCGCACCCATGGCATATGGAGGTTCCCAGGCTAGGGGTCTAACAGGAGCTGTAGCTGCCGGCCTTCGCCACAGCCACAGCAACGCGGGATCCGAGCCGCGTCTGCAACCTACACCACAGCTCACGGCAATGCCGGATCCTTAACCCACTGAGCAAGACCGGGGATCGAACCCGCAGCCTCATGGTTCTTAGTCGGATTCGTTAACCACTGAGCCACGATGGGAACTCCAATTTACAGTTTTCTAACAAGAAAAAATTTTAAGGAGTTCCCATCAGGCACAGCAGAAACTGATCCAACTAGGAAAAATGAGGTGGCGGGTTCGATCCCTGGCCTCTCTCAGTGGGTTAAGGATCGGCATCGCTGTGAGCTGTGGTGTAGGTCGCAGATGCAGCTCGGTTATGGCGTTGCTGCGGCTGTGGGTAGGCCTGCAGCTAGCTCTGATCAGACTGCTAGCCTAGGAACATCCATATGCTGCGGGTGCAGCCCTAAAGACAAAAAGACAAAAAAAAATTTTTTTTTAAATCTTAAAATGGAAGGGGAGACTGTATGAGATAATAAGTGCTTAATAATAAGAGATAATTTACTGGAGATGTCTAAGGCATCCCGTAAAAGGAAGAGTGGGAAATTTAGAATGAATAGTTTGACCCATCTCTGCCACCCAACTGCTTCTCATCTCTGAGCCTCTGGTTTCTTGTTTGAACATGGGGATAGCGGATTTACTGTACAAAGAGTATTCTGAGCATTAGACATACTTTAGGTAAAGTGCCATCCCAGTACCCGAATACCGTGTATCATCAATAAATGGAAACGATTATCATAAACGGGAAGAGAGGAGTTCCATGGTAGCCTAGCAGTTAAGGATCCAGCATTGTCACTGTTGTGGCTCGGGTTACAGCTGTGGCTCGGTTTCGATCCCTGGCCCAGGAACTTACACGTGCCACAGGTATGGCCAACAGAAAAACGGCAAGAGTTGGACAAACAACCAACTCTCTAGTGGATTAGGTGGATTACATGGCATCCCCATTCTAAGATTCTAACCTTGTAAACATTTACAGTGCTGAAAAGAATTTCTCCAATCACAAATGTGTGTTGAGTGCTTACTGTATGCAAAGCCCTGTCTCAAGGAAAACTGTCAATAAATCGTGAGGAGCAGGCACTCGATCATCCCTCTTACACACTCGCATCACTGTTTCCAAAGCTAAATAAAGGGAAGCCACCTCAAAGACCCCACCCCAAAAATGTCTCCTCCCCAAAGGGTAAGTCTGAATTAAGATGAATATCAAGGTGAATGTAAATATGAGGGCTTTGTGGGAAGACAATACACGTTCTAGTCAGGAAACAGAAGGGGCAGAACTAGGAGAAGTAACTCCAAAAATGGAGAGGGCGCTAGCTCAGGGGAGCTGTGGGAGGGACTGAAGGCTTGGGCAGGTCTGGTCAGAGCCTGGGGACTGCTGGCTGACAGATGGGGGTCCTAAAATACACTTTCCAGAGACCAGAGAGACAGGGAAGGGGATTCCATCCTGGATCTGGGAGAGGGGATGGAAGCAGGCTGGACAAACAAGCGAGCAACAGACTCCAGGGCAGAAGTCAACAGCTTTGATTCCATGCCCTTTATCAGCCAGTGTTTATATGCTTCCCAAGGTCCGATACATTATTTATAAGTTACCTCCACGGACTCCATATTAAGTATTATACAACCTTCACAGAGTACAGATATTTAGAAGGAATAAGAAGAGATCTCTGGAAACAGAAGTTGTGACATTTTACTCTCCTCTTGAATCAGTCTCTTATGCACCCCACTTTGGAGGTCACTGGTAGAGAGCAGGTGAGATTGTAGGAAAGAGGGGCGCATGGAACTCCCCCCCCCACCCGCGCCCCCGCACAGAACTACAAAAGGCAAAATACCTTCATTAGGGCTCCCTTAGCTTTTCTTCAAAATAGAACCCTGTCACCAGTCAGTAACTGGGCAGGAACAGCACCAGATAATAACTCAGTTTCCCACCATTCTCCCTCTCACTTCCAGCCCTCTAATTGTACTCTGTCCCCAGAGTTGCCATAGTTACACCTCATGCCACTGCCAAAAGGTTTTCCATCATTAGGAAGCTCGGACCCTATAATCTGGTTGTGACCACACCTGACATGGAAAAACTGGGGGTCTTTTTTGTTGTTGTGTTTTTTAAATTTTTATTCAAATGAGTTGAATTATAATGTGTTTCAGTGTTTCAGGTGTACAGCAAAGTGATTCAATCATACATACATATATTTTCTTTTCTTTTTTTTTTTTTTTTTTTTTTTTTTTTTTTTTTTTTTTTTTTTTTTTTTTTTTTTTTTTTTTTTTTTTTTTTTTTTTTTTTTTTTTTTTTTTGCCTTGGTGTGCATTGGCTTGATGTGGGACCTCAGTTTCCAGACCAGAGACTGAACCTGGGCCACAGAGGTTAAAGCACCAAGTCCTAACCCTAGACCACCAGGGAACTCCCTATCACTTTTTTTTTTAGATTCTTCTCTGTTAGGTTATTACAAAACATGCAGTACAGTTCCCTGTGCTACCCAGAAGGTCTTTGCTGGTTATCTATTTTATATACATTAGTGTGTATACATTAATCCCAAACAACATGGAAGAGTTTGGGTGGTAAGACTATGGCTGTTTTCAATTTGAGGGAAGGGAAACTCTTTTTTAGCTGGTATATGCTGAGGAGAGGGACTAAACCCTATAGAGTTTTCTTCATACAGAGTTGTGGGTGCAATTAAGCACCGGGCCCACAGTGGGTTTTGTTTGCTTGGTGGGTTGGTTTTGGTTAAAAACGAGACTAGTAAAAAAAAAAAATTACTTCCTCCAAAATCAGCTATTAACAAATATCATAGAAAAAAATTCTCTGCAGGTTGTATACATATTTCATTGTCCTTATTAGAGAACATCATATTTGCTATGGAATTTTTATATATGCTTCACCCTATTACCGTAGAGAGAAACACAAATAAGCTCAGTCTGCCTATAAGATCATCACCAAAGTAAACCACAGGGGCAAAAGCATTTGTCCTGCTTGCTACAGTTCCTATGCGTGACTGCATTTTGCAGCCAGCACCCCTCAGCGCCCAAATATACAGAGCCTCCAAAAAACTGCAAAAAAAAAAACCGCATTTGTGGCCTTGGTTTGACAAGACTGCAATTGGGAGAACTAGGCAATTTCTGCTTCTAATGTAACACCTGGCACTGGCTTTCCAGTGTAATACCTGGTGACTCTCTTAGGTCAAGAACTTGGTAGTCAGTTCTGGTTACCTTAGAGATGCATTATCTCCCAGCGCACCTTCAGGGAAGAGCAGCCAGACCACTGCTTCTCTCTGTTTAGCCAAGCCCAGTGGACGTGACCGCGGTTCTCACTGACAAGAGGCAGTGAGTTTACTGGCGTTAAAATAAACGACAAAGGAGTTCCTGTCGTGGCGCAGTGGTTAACGAAGCCAACTAGGAACCATGAGGTTGCGGGTTCGATCCCTGGCCTCGCTCAGTGGGTTAAGGATCCGGAGTTGCCATGACTGCGTAGGTCGCAGACGCGGCTCAGATCCCGCGTTGCTGTGGCTGTGGCGAAGGCCGGTGGCTGCAGTTCCGATTAGACTCCTAGCCTGGGTACCTCCATATGCCGCGGGTGCAGCCTTAAAAACCAAAAAAATAAATAAATGAAAATAAATGACAAAACCCAGTCTGTGGAGGTTTTGGGGAACAGTTTTATATCTCAATAAACCATAAAGAAAAATTAATTCTAAAGATTGGTAATAATAAAGGAAAAGTATTGCTGGTTTGGGCTTTTTTAAATTAATTAGGTGAATTTTGCTATTTCCTTAGTTCCCTTTTACTTGGCTTTGTCAAGGTATAGCCAGGACACCTGTCTTGGTTGGCAATGGAGAGTTTTCAGGAACACCACTTCATGACCGCAGCTGATTTTGTGCCTCATGTGGGGTAGGAGATACATGAGAAAAGAGAAAAGCAGAAACCACAAAGGCTTTCTCAAAGACTTATAAGAACATTACAAAGATTTTCTGACTTTATAAAATACTGAGTGTTTTAAAGAACACCGTCTTTTATTACAGCCAGGCTCACCCCTCTTAGCCATAAGGATAAAAGTTATTCTATCTAACCAGAGGTTTTCACATTCATTTACAGTCAATTCCATTATTTCACTTGATGTGAACTTTCTATTATATTCTCCCCAATTATGTAAGAGAGCTGATTTTGTAACTAAGAGGTTGGTGAAGATGGGAATTATTACTATTATAAGATCAACTTTTTTTTAACAGTCTACAGCTCAGGTTGTTTGTGGAGTAACAAAGAGGCTATAAAAAAAATTTGTTCTGGCCTGCCTCAGATTCAGTTTTATCATTCCTAGGCTTGAATTATAACTGCCTGAATCTTAATCCTTTTACAAATTAGCCTGGATCCTAAGTCCAGATGTGAAAGGAAATTAGGTTTTGCTTTAGAACAAGGCTATAAACAGCGCAAAACGAAAGACCAAAACAAAATACTAGTTAAGTAACTACAGTAAAATCTCATTTATTTAAAATCCATTAGTCAGGAATTTGTGTTCAGAAAGGCACAAAACCCAAGTTTTGGCCTAATTGTGTAAGAGTTTGCTAAATTGGTCACTAATGGAAAATATTTTTTTTGAAAGAGAAGGATAAAACTTCTAAAGGGACTGTTTCTAGTACTCTTAAGTAATTTTAGATATTTACAATACTGAATGATTTCTTAGTTATAAATAACTCTTATCCATAACTAAGTCCTGAGCCACCACTAAGTAAATCTTCCTTGACCTACTTATGGGATTTGTTGTAGTGATGAAGGTAGCCTTTCATTTTAAGATGAAATTGAAAGCCTTTTCCTAAATCAGACTATGCTTTCTCCAAGTTTCCCTTGAGCAAATCAGGTTGATGGATGTTCTGCTTTAAGTACATGAGGTCTAGAAAGTCTATTTGCTGGGTTCAAATCCCCCTTCTACCAACCGAGTATTTACCATCTTGGTGCCTCCATTTCCTACCTGCAAGATGGGGAAATAATACCTAAAAGACTTAAAAACTGTAAAGCACTTAGAACAGTGCCGGGTTCCTCAAGAGTTAGCTATTGCTTACATGACACTATACTGCAGGGCAGTGACGCTAGTCAGACTCAGTCACACGCCCAGGGCAACACTAAGAGAAACTTCCGTGAAATGGTAAACATTTTACAGGAGGCAGGTTTTTTAGACCCTCTTTTCACAAAGCTCCAGGGCATATATTCACCGCGCAGTGCATCACAACCGTTTTCCATTCTTCAGTCTGTCTGTTTTCTGGCCTTCCGCCACCCAACCTAGCCTGCCAGGTACTTCTGCTTAATTATGCATAAGATTTTTTTCCAAGCCACTCCTCCCAGTCCCTACCACTTCGTCTCCGTTCTCTTTGCAATTTGTGCTAGGATGCACCTCCTCCCTGAAGTCCTCCCTTATCAACGCCCTCCACTTAGGATCAGCCCTTGACTCCGGAACAGCTCTGCGTGGGAATCCCTTCATAATAAATTCCTCCAAGCAGGCTTTCTAAATCGCCTAATCTTCGTCTGAAAAATTTCATTAAAACATGCAGTTTGAGCAGCCCGCCCTGAGTTATAGGACTTTGGGCTCCAACAAGATTCCTAGTTAAAGACACAAAAACGGCAGTATGGGTGAGCTTCAGCCCCAGAAGTCTGGTGAGTGCGACCCCAGGCCAGTTTAGAGGACCGTTTATTTGGCCAGGACAAGGACGAAAGGAGGTTAGTGACGCACCTGAATAAATCCGCTAGACGAAAGGAGATAAACTAAAGCTTGATACGGTGCTGAGAGTGAGTGCCGCGCGGGCGCGCGCGCGCGCGCACACACACACTCACACGGAAAGAGAACAGCAGTCCCAGGTATATGACAATGACACGGCCCCGGTCCAGACACGTCCTCAAAGCCCCTCGGTTTCCGGAGCGCCCCCGCCCCCTCCGGAGATTACCATCAGCGCATCTCTTCGCGCTGCCCCGGCTTCAGCGCGCCCGCCGCCCTCCTCTCCCCTCCCCCACCCCCGCCGCAGCTCCCCGCCCCCCTCGAACGCGGCTCCCCTGTGTCCTCTCGAACGCCCGCGTGGCTGTCGGGTTTCGAATCCCGGCGCCGACCCTCGCCCTCGACGCGGGCTCCCGAGTCGCTGGCGCAGTCTTTGGCCCTCGCATCGATCATTAACGGGCCAACACGGGCTTCTGCGACCCGAGGAAGGGGGATGGTACGGAACTAGAGACGGGGGACAACTCTATCCCCCGAGGCGGCCGCGAAATACTAGCCAAGGAGGCCCGGGCGCGCCTGTCCCTCCCTCTCTCCCTCCCTCCGAGCGCCTCCGCTCCCACATCCCCGCCTCCCGCGCCGGGGGCGGCGGCGGCGGCTGCGCCCGCACCGCGCGATGCCCAGTCACCGCAGCAGCGCCGCCGCCGCAGTCAGCCGCGCCGCCGCCGCCGCCACCGCCGCTGCCGCAGCGCGGGCGGCCGCGAGCCGGTAGCAGGGAGCCTGGTGAAGGGGCGGACGAGCCCCGCGCGCTCCTGCCGGTCGCTGAGCGGCTTCGAAATTGATGATTATTTTTATTTATTTATATTTTAGGAACGGCTGCTCAGAGGCTCAGGTCTTCTCTGGAACCTGCAGCGACGCCCCCGGCGCGTGCACAAAGGCTCCGACGGCGGCCGGCGGGGACTGGTGAGCGCGCCGGAGCCGGCGCCAGAGGTCGCCTGTGCGCGCCCTAGCCAAGCCCCGGGCACCATGCCGCGGCGCCTGCAGCCCCGGAGCGCGGGCACAAAGGGCCCGCCTGGCATGACCGCGGCGGCTTCAGAGGCCGCCTCGCGCTCCCACCCCTCGGCCTCCGGGGACCCCGCGGCATCCGCCAAGCCGCTGCTGCGCTGGGACGAGGTGCCCGACGACTTCGTGGAGTGCTTCATCCTGTCCGGCTACCGGCGGCTGCCATGCACCGCGCAGGAGTGCCTAGCCTCGGTGCTGAAGCCTACCAATGAGACCCTCAACTTCTGGACGCACTTCATCCCGCTGCTGCTGTTTTTGAGCAAGTTCTGCCGCCTGTTCTTCCTGAGTGGCCGCGATGTGCCCTTCCACCACCCGTGGCTGCTGCCGCTGTGGTGCTACGCGTCGGGCGTGCTGCTGACCTTCGCCATGAGCTGCACGGCGCATGTGTTCAGCTGCCTGTCGCTGCGCCTGCGCGCCACCTTCTTCTACCTGGACTACGCGTCCATCAGCTACTATGGCTTCGGCAGCACTGTGGCCTACTACTACTACCTGTTGCCGGGCCTGACCTTGTTGGACGCCAGGGTGATGACTCCGTATGTGCAGCAGCGCCTGGGCTGGCACGTGGACTGCACAGGCCTCATCGCCGCCTACCGCGCCCTTGTGCTGCCTGTGGCCTTCGTGCTGGCCGTGGCCTGCACCGTGGCCTGCTGCAAGAGCCGCACAGACTGGTGCTCTTACCCATTCGCGCTGCGCACCTTTGTCTTCGTCATGCCGCTCAGCATGGCTTGCCCCATCATGCTTGAGAGTTGGCTCTTTGACCTGCGCGGTGAAAACCCCACGCTCTTCGTACACTTCTACCGCCGCTACTTCTGGCTGGTGGTGGCTGCTTTCTTCAATGTGAGCAAGATCCCCGAGCGCATCCAGCCGGGCCTCTTCGACATCATTGGCCACAGCCACCAGCTCTTCCACATCTTCACTTTCCTTAGCATCTACGACCAGGTGTACTATGTGGAGGAGGGCCTGCGCCAGTTCCTCAAGGCGCCACCCGACGCGCCCACCTTCTCGGGCACGGTGGGCTACATGCTGTTGCTGGTTGTCTGTCTGGGGCTGGTCATCAAGAAGTTCCTGAACAACTCGGAATTCTGCAGTAAAAAGTGAGCCTCCACCATGGAGGAGGCTGCCAGATCGCCCACTTGTTTGTTTGGAGTTTCTGTTGTGGCTGTTGTTGGTTTGTTTTCAAGTTTTGTTGTGTTTCCTTCTTTGCTCGAGGAGGGTGCTGCAAAACAACAGGGAAAAAGTCCAGTGCGACGCGGGATGGGGGATGTCTCGGTGCACTTGGGGCTTTGGAAGAGGGAGGTGGGGCAAGCAGGAGGCAGAGGGCCCCTGGTCCTTGCCCCTGGAAAAAAATTCAAGTGGTGTCTGTGACATCCAAGGATTTTTCGAAGGCAGTGAATAAAACCCCCAATAAAACCCCTAACCGTTCGATTTTCCAATCGTCTTCTCTGCCAGAGGTAATAACAAGTAGCCCTTGTGAGATCAAGCATGCAGTAAAGAGGGTAAGTAGACAAAATCCTTGAGTACTTCCATTTCAGTCTGAGGAATGCATGGATTTGTTAAAGAATAGAACTTTGTAGGAAACGAGCACAGAGACAGAAACCCAGGGCTTAACCTGCTAGAAAATGCATGGAATGTGAACACATGTTAATTATTTCAAAATGTTTCTCAGATATTATTTAAGTAGTAATATATACAGTGATTTCTCATAATTTATCAAAGCCTGTGATCCGCACTGATTTTTCTTTGTCACGTAGTTTTGAATTTTGCAGCCCTTCTGCATTGCATACACTTGAACTGGACACCAGGGCAATCTGCTTGAGAGTTCTCGGCTACTTTTTTAAACAGTATTTTTTGAAGGCCTGTGTGTGTCACGATACAACTGTGAATTAGTCTACCTTAGGGACTCTGGTTAAACTGTTGGGTGGGGCTAAGTGGTTTGTTTAGATCCCAGGTTTTCTGTTTACTTTAATGTATCCCACAAAACCCATCCTATTTTTTGTTTTGTTTTCAATCTTTTATTTCCTTCTCTGCTGATTTAAATTGCCACTAGGATAAATGTGCCTTTTGAAGCAATGTCCAAATGACTGGTCCTCAAACAACAGTTTCTTGCGTGGGGAGAGCAGTAGGAGTAAACTTTTCTTACCTTATTGCAAATCAAGGTTTAACATTCCTTCCACCCGGGAGGGAAGGAAGATGGTGGTATTGGTTGTAAGTTTTTGGTAGGAACTGGAAGTGGCTTACCAGGACATGCAGAGCATTTGGCTTCTCTTCAAGGAGAAAGCAACCCACTAATGTGGCTGTGGTTCCTTGTGCAGCCATGGGAAAAGCGAGAGGACTATGGTCTAGACTGATCGTCTCTAGCCTTGCTTAAAATTAACATTTGTTATATTCAGGAATTTAAAAAGGCAGTTCTATGATGAAAGTCAAGAGTATACCTCTTGAGTTGTAACTGAAAATGTTGAGCTAAGTAGGATTACCTTTGTCTAGTCAAGCACTGAAGTCTCACTTGGATCCAGACCATGGAGATAAATGGCAGTCACCCCAAGTCATTGACAAATTAGGGAACATGCTCCTGAGATCCTGTCTGACAACCACACTGGCCAGTGTTACATACCTTTCTCATAAACGTTGTCCTGGACCTCAGAGCGCCACGCTAGATTAATACAGATGGCTTATTTAAATACGTATCACACTTCCTGACAAGTCCTTTTGGCTAAGAGCCAAATAAGTCATTGAATTGCTAAGTCTTGACTTCATGGTATAATTTAGATCAAGCACAGGAGACAGATGAACACTTACCTCAGCACTGGTAGGCTGGCGTTCCTGCCAAGCTTGCCATTTTTATTTATGCTTTTAATTGCTACTGTATTTGTAAACAGAGAGGCTGGGCACAATTCCCTGGAGCAACCAGTATCCTTGTGTGTTTGTTTGCATTCAGAAGTTAACTTTAGATGACTATATTTAACTTTGGAGCTCTTAATGGGATCATAGATACACTTTGCACGTTTGCTGATGGGTCTCGTGTCTCATCTTTGGCCAAGTGCAAGGAGATTCCTGTGAGGTTACAGAGTCTGAGAATTATGCCCGCCACGGATGTTATGCCTCAGCTGTAACTTAATTCGGTACATGTATTCAAGGACAGTGGTGGAAATCAGGCTATTTCCACATGCAAACTCATTTGTGGGTTATTGTTGTCTCTTCTGGAGCCCCTAAGAATGTTGGTTTGGAAGCTAGAAAAACAGGTTAAGGAGTATTCTGGATCTTCCTTGTAAAACAGGGACCTCCTTTTTCAAGAGAAACTTTCTAGAGACAAAATTCCAAGGGTTGATGAGTTTGAGAACAAGAAATAAACGCGATATCTGCCATTTAAAATTTTGGTTGGCGACCCTCCGGGTCCTCAAACGGAATTCTTTTGTCACCCTGTGTCTTTGTCCTTAAGCAGAGGTCACTTAAGGATAAAATTGTACCCATATCATTTTCAAGTGATTATGATGCATGAACCCAGTAAGATGACACACTTTTCCCCTGGAAGCTTTCAGCAGAGGGAGGACACACTTTCCTTCCCTTTGCCTTTTTCTTCCTGTACTTTCTCTTTCTGGTTCCACTTCTTTTTTATATACCACATACCACATTGACAGACGACATTCTGGGTGAAAACAGTGGTTTGACTTCACTTCACGCTTCCTAATAGGTACCGTATACACTACGGCCTGTATGCCAGGGATGATTTGTGAAGCTGTGTGTGTTATTTGTTCAATTATATCAGATTTCTGTCAAGATAAATGATGATATTTTAGGATCAGCCAATATTTACTCAGTCTCCACATTTGCATGGAACTCTGCAGGTATCTTACATATTTCAGGGGTAATACGGCAATCAGAATAAAATTGCTTTTAAAAGATTTTTTCACTCTCCAGTTTGCAACATCCTTTAAAATTCTGTCTTAGTTTATTGTGTTCAGCTGTTGGAAATGCAGGACAAATGATAAAGAAGAGTGCACTCCCTTATCTCTGCATAGCCTATTTTGACAGGAGAATTTTGAAGCCTATTATGTAATGCATTTTATTTTTACTTGTTAGTCATGATCTAGATGACATCTCAAGGAGCAGCATCAGAGAGTCACTCCTGGAAAATGAGGGTGTCTGACTTCCATGCCTGTCACCCCGTGGGTTGGTTTCTGGCATTGACTCAGGCTGATTTTTGTTGCTAAAGGTGGGGGGTAAAGGGGGTGGGGGTGGGGGTTCCTTTCCTGCCTGCCCTTGTATCTGCACCTTCAGGTGACCTTCCCAGAGAGAGGAAGTGAGTTCTTCCTTCATGTCATGACTGGCCTGTAAAAATAAACGTGATCTGGTCCCCCGGCCATGCTTTCTATAAATAGTCCAGGAGGAAAAGTATGGGGCTTCAGAGCCGGCCAGGGTGGCTTTCCCATGTTTCCATTCATAAATCCTGCCTGTAAGTGATTGCAGTCAAAAATCATTTACCTAATTCATCATACTACTTCAGGGGAATCGTTCTAAAGAATGCAAAATTTGGGGATGGAGGCGATTTTTGTAAATTTTTCTGATTTGGTGCTGAATCTGGGAGCTAACAGCAATAATAAATAGGGATTTTAATCTTCAAACCTCTTCACAACTTGATTTAATCTGTACTAAGCTATGAGAGGAGACGGGTGCAGTAGGCGTTATCTCCGTTTCAAGGTTATTCTGTTGGTCTAAGGTGACAGACCTAGAATGTGGGGATGGTTGTGTGCTCAATTGCAATTTACTAGTTGGCATGGCTGTGAAGCCTGGCCAAGCGCACTGACACGAATCGTATTTTCTCCCTCTTTCATTGATTACCTTATAATTGTAAAACAGAGCGAAGAGGTGGCTATCCTTGAATTTTGACTGTAAAATTATAAACAAAATGTGATCAGCTACTTAAGTACTTTTTGTCTTCTTGGATTGTTCTTCATCTGTTGAAGCCTGTGCTGCTGACTTCACTCTGTCAGGGTCCTCTGCGTTGATTTTCATTCATTTCTTCATTCCTTTGGTGATCATGGAGCACCTTTTGCATGTAAGACTTTGGGCAAGGAAGCATCCATATTATTACAGCTGTTACCCTTTTGTTTGCTGGTGAAACAGAGGTAGGAGCACCAGAAAGTCCCTCTGGCCAGGGAACAAACTCTGTCCTGGGCCATAAGCACAATGTCCTAAGCCACTAAGTTTGGTTCTTTTCTCCTTTCCGTTAGCCTAAGAGCAATGCATAGAATCTTATTTCAGTTAGCATACTAAATTACCTGCCGTGGATTTCTTTCTTTTTCCCAGCCTGCTCCTAGGCCTATGTGAATTTTATTGGTAAAAATAACTAGAAAGTTTAATGTATAATCCAGGTGAAGGGAGAGCAGGCATATGTACAAAGAGCTGAAAATTTTATCATCATGACTAATTAATAAAGACACTAATAACAATCACTATGGGAAGGTTAGTAGTATTCATATCATTATGAAGCAAGATTCATCCAAAGTGCCTCAACTGCGATGTCATTAAGTATCTGCATTTTATACATAGTATAATTAAGTTTTTTAAAATATGAGCTTAAATGCTTATAGCTCCAAAGATTAGCCAAAATGAACAAATGTTCTTTCACCTTTTTCCTCTTTTAAGGTTTTTGGGTTGTGACCTATGAATCCTGTTACAGAAAAAAATTAATCTGGAAGAATTATATAGAAAAAATATCTGAAGGAAAAAAGTCAGGAAGAAGGCATGGGAAAGGGAGAACAAGGAGGATTAGATTCAGACAGTCAGAATTGGGACCACAGGTTCAACTACAGACAGTTTCAACTACAGTTTCGCTTGAGTTTTACATTTTGTCCCTAGAAAAGCATGTGTGCCTCCAGGGTGTTAGTGCTTAGACAGGCAGGCAAGGGATTCTTTTTGGCAGCCTGACCACATCCTGTAGCTTTTGACCTAAGCGCTAGGGCCTAGGTGTATTCTGAGTAGCACATGTACCCCGGCTTAATGTCCTTAGTTTGTCTCCATAAAATTAGGGCATGAGGCAAAAAGGCATTAGAGGGTAGCACCAGCCAATTGTAAATCACCTTTTGAATCATTTTCTTGAAGGATTGCCAATATTGTCTGACATATCACCTGACAAAAAGTGTCCAGGTCTAGACAAATGGAGAAAAGGAAGCACGTGCTGGTGGAATACTAGTACTGCTATATTCCGTTGTGATAGGCCAGAGATCTTCCTGCTAAAGATTTTATTCCTTCAATGGTCTGAATAATTATTCCTTAATTGCAAAAATGGGTGTCCACTCTTCTTATTTACTATACCAAAAGCTAGTACACATTTTTGTTGTTAAAAAAGGACAAATGTATTTCTGGTTTGCACGTTTCTAACCGGTTCATAGGCTTTTTTGTTTCCAAACAGCTTCTTACTAGTCTGTGAGTGAGCTGCAGAATTAGAGCGTTTATTTATAGGTCAGAGGCCAAGAATGCTCATTTGGTTGCTAATTGTGGCAGGATGTGACTTTTGAAAGCTCTGAACACATACCTAGATGCAGCAAAATGCTTACTTATTGACTGTGGAACTCAGTGGAACACAGCTTTTGGTTTGAGCTACTGAACGGGTTCTCCAGTGTATTGTTCTTCTCCATGCAATGCATGATCTTTAATACTTTTCGTTCTTGAACAATCTCTGAAAGCTATTCCAAATACGGCATTTCTTGAATGTGCAACATTATTCTCGAATGTGTAAAAGTGGCTGGCCACCTTTCTCATGCCTTATACTCCACCTAAAATATGCAATAAGCACTCAAGGAGGAGTGGAGGGGTCCTCAGTTGATTTTTTAACCATTCTGTAGCGATGTCCCAGCTCCTCACAGCTCACCACGACATTGAGAAAGGACAGCGTGTAAATAAACCCTTGTTTCCAGATAGGAGTACAGGGACACACGAATTTCATTTCCTCTTTTAAGGCCACCTCTAGTTAGAAAGCATGATCTGTTTTTAATATGCTATGCTGGATGCAAAAAAGGAAATTAATAGGCAAAATTTTTAGAGAAGTATTCTAATTTTATATTTTAAAGTTTATAATAGCAATTTGTTTGTAAAAACTGGCCTTAGCACATAGATGAGAACCAGCGCTTTTTGGAAAGCCTCATCTTTGTCCTGGGAGTTTAATCACCTTGAGCTCTTACCCAAATGATAAAGACCTAGTAGGTCTTTAAAAATGTAAATAGTGTATAGTTTAAAGAAGGATAAAACCAACTTTTTTTAAAAAAAAAGAAGAAAACAGGTCAACTATGTTATAGGTGTGTCACAAGGCTAAATGTAAAAAAGTCTGTTTAAAATTCTAGCTAGACACTTCATTAAATTCACTCTCCCAGCAAGGCTTAGCACAGAAGGTCTACTTTTCTACCAGGCCAGTTTTCTTTGTGGACACTATGAGCAAAATTATTACAACTAAGCAACTGAGTACCAAGGCAATAGGAAATGAGGCCCGGTTCACTTTGATGAAGGTACAGGCACAGTGCATAACATAGCCACGAAAAGGCACAGCCCTGGACACTCTGCTCTTTGTGTTTCTTTGGAGTAGAAAGAAGAAAGCCCCTGGGCGTCACTCCACAGACCAGGAAAAGGCTGAGTTCAGGGCTGGGAGAGGATGTCACAGCCGCTCTTGTCTCTGAATAAAGCGCACTTTAGCTCTGAACTCCCTCCATTTCAGCCTTCTCCCAGCCCATGTCCGTCACCCGTGAAGCCTTCACTTTCCACAAATTCAGCCTTGAAGATAAAAGGTTTCTAAAAGGATTCCATGGGTATTTAGGCCTTCTCAAACCACCTGCCTTAGGAGGTTCATCCATTTCTAAACTAAGGATTTAGATACAAAGACTGTACTCAGAGTTACAAAAATGTATAACCAGCAAGTCCCTTTTTGCAGTAATTGAAGGGCCATACTCATTTCTTCCCTCAGGTCAGAGGCAGAGGGAGGATTTAACAGTGACCAAATAGAGACCTCCTGTGTGTCTGTGTGTGTGTGTGTGTGTGTGTATATATATATATTTTTTTCAAGTTCATTTAATAGTGGTAATGGAGGAAGAAGGGAATAAAGGATAATGCAGATATGAAAAAAGAAACTGAATAATGTTTTTCCCCTGCTTGCTAAATTAATTCTTCTTAGGCTACCTTAAACTCCTGCCATCACCTGCATCCTAAACAGCTATGTTTAATAGCTGGCGAAGCTTTCTCAGGATGTGTGAACTTCCATACAGGGACTCCAGTGTGGTTTCAAATTGTTTCTGCCAGAAAAGCATTATTTAATCATAATTCCATATTACCTGATAAATTAAGTAAAGTAATCCATAGAAATAGAGATCACTTGGTTGATGCATGTAGCTGAACAAAATTGTGATTCATTTCTGTTGTACGGTTTGCTATGATTTTGGTTTCCTGAGACATTTGTCCCCTACAATCTTGAATATTAAAATCTGTATAAATAATGTAACTATGCATTTTTTGCTGGAAAAAATATATGAAATAAGAATAAATTATTTGTAAGCATCGTGTTTAGGACTGCATTTGTACGCCCCTGTGTGTATATGTTCAGAAGATATCCTTCAACAAACAGATTACTCCTAAATTAATAGTATGTATGACTCTAACAAACGTGATAAGGCAAAAAACATTATCCTTTTTATAAAAATTATCTGGCAGAAGGAAAGAATGTAAGTTTGTCCTGAAGAAGAACCCTTAGTGCATTACTTTTACAACTTTAGTTAAATGAAAAATAATATTTGTAAGCTACTTCGTTTTTTGTTTTTGTTTGTTTTTGTAAGCTACTTTGAAACCATATCTCTAAGAAAATACTTATATAAGCCAGGCAATGAAGTTATTCCTTACACCTCACTATTTTCCAAGGGCATATGTGAACCACGGACTTATGTGCAAATCGAGCCTGTCCCAGAACCCTGTGATCTGTGTAATTTTGCATCACCTCCATCCCAAATAATACTAGCAAGGGAGATTCAACTTCAGTTCTTAAGCTCTGTGGTGATTGCTGAGTCTTTAAATCATGCCGATCCTTGTTTCAAGTAGGGATTTTGAGTTATCAGGAATAGAAAAATCTCTTAAGCATGGAAAAGATTTGTAGGAAGAATACTGGGGAGTTCCCAGAATGTACAGAGCTAACCACCCGCCCCTCAGGAAGGATAAGGAGCAGAGCAGTGCTAGAGATTTTAGCTAGGAACTGCAGCCCCGGGCCAGCGGCTCTCCAGGGTACTGCTACCAAAGAGAGCCAACTTCAGCTATTTTCTGGCCCTGTTATATTTGTCTCCAATTTCGATTCCTGGGAGGGAGTACCTGATTGGCTTAGCATAGGTCACTTGGACTTCTGGTGTCCAGGGAACAAGTGCTTGTGATTTATAGCCCTTCCCAGAACCATAGGGAGGGGACAGGTTAGTACCCCAAAGGAGGAGATGATGGGCGGACAAAAATAGCAGCTGTCCACCTCATCACCCATCCCCTTGGCTGTCTGGTACACAGGCATACCTCTGTAATCCCAACTCCTGGGGAATGTGAGGACAAGGACAATGGGAGACTGAAGGTTTGGGCTGATGGGCACTATGTAAAACACTTGTGAGAGCCAGTGTCTTACAAATGTGGGGTTCTAAGTTCTGGAGCACCTGGTTAAAGGAGAAAGGAGAGAAAAAATGTGCTAGCAGCCCAAAACACTAGCAACCACAGTCCCTGGCTGGTTAGTCTATACTCTCCTTTCTGTATATGCCTGCCTTATGTAATACAACTATTGCATGTATAATCTAAGCATTCTTGACCCCTTCCCCTAAATCAACATAAGGTCCTGGCTTGGACTTGCAGCAAGCCCCCAGAACCCACGATATCCAGGATATGAATTCCTCTCAATAAGACATTCAGCCACTTCCCAACTCACTGTTCAGTGGCAGAGAACTGGATCACTAAGAGGCAAACTCCTACACACAATATGGTACCACTTCTAACAGCATAGTGTGCCACCAAACATGGCAGCCATCACCGCCCACGATGGAGAAAGGCCAAGCCTCCGTGAACTGGTAGTAGGATGAGGTTCCTCAGGTTCTCTGTGCTGGGAGAATCTCCCTTGCTTCATCTTGGCTGCCCAGTAATCTTGGGCCTATGCCAGATATCTGCCTGTTTGCCTTCAGGTCCATTTCCACAACCTTCCCCTCATTTTTCTGTAATAGAGCTGATTCTAGGCCTCCTTTCCTCTGTTTTCTGGTTTTTTTTTGTTTTTTGGGTTTTTTGTTGTTGTTGTTGTTAGGTCTTGCCAAGGGGAGAAATGGGGGGAAACTGGATGGAAGGAAGATGGCAGAAGGCAGGTACTTTTTCTCCCATACTCTCCTCACTCTTCCTTTGTAGTTTCAGTTTTTTCTGGGATCCTTAACCCTGGCTGCTGCTGGCAGTCCAAGTGTAACCCTGGGGGAAGCCAGAATAAGAATAAAGTCAGCACATGGAGTGGAGCTAAACAGAATAAAACACAAAGGGAGCCTTGATCAATCTGTGCCTGAAGCCTGACCATTTTTGGACTTTTCCTTATGAGCCAATATATTCCCTTCATTATACAACCTAGTTTAAGATGTAAGTGTTGCATGTAATCAGAAGATTTCTTTTCTTTTCTTTTCTTTTCTTTTTTCTCTTTTCCAGGGCCATACCCACAGCATGTGGAGGTTCCCAGGCTAGGGGTCTAATCAGAGTTGTAGCTGCTGGCCTACACCACAGCCACAGCAATGTGGGATCCAAGTTGTGTCTGTGACCTATACCACAGCTCATGGCAATGCCAGATCCTTAACCCACTGAGCGAGGCCAGGGATTGAACCTGCAACCTCACAGTTCCTAGTCGGATTCATTAACCACTGAGCCATGACAGGAACTTCTGTAATCAGAAGATCCTTTACTAGTTCATAAGGTTTGCTAACGTCTCGTTTATATATTTTAGGGTGTGCAGAGTCCCCATTCCACTTTCACTCAGCCAGTCCCACATTTTATGATCTGTATGTTAGGTATTTGATAACCTCATTCTTAAAGTATAGGTTTCTGTATTAGGACCCTAATTAGGACTGACCCTCCTATTCTCAATTGCAGGCCTCTTTGATCTTCCCACTCTCGCTCCCTCCTCAGATCTCTCATCCTACCTACCCCTTCCCATCTCTTCAGGAACAACAGTCTATCTATTGCACATTGCTCTCCTGTATGTTCAACTAATTCTACTCAATAGGATTCTCCCTATGAACATTTTGAAATGCACTATACTAGTCTCTCCCATCCTCTATAAAAAGTCACCCTCTCCCCACTATGTCACACTCTAACAACCACTCCCCTCCTTTCTTCACAGCCAGGCTTTTTGCAAAAGTGGTGTACATTTGTCTTTGTTTTCATACCTCCCACTCTTTCCTTCACCCACTGCATTCTGGCTTCATTAATCTCACTAGAATGGTTCCTACAAGATTTCAACAACCTCCTTATCAACTAAACTCACAGACACTTCTTAGATCCTCTTTTCCATCCTCTTCTGCTGAAATTCTTCCCTCAGCCTCTGTGACCCCGTACCCCCTGGATTTCCTCCTACCTCACTGGTTACTCTTTCACAATCTCCTTTACTGACTTCTCTTCCCCTGTTCATGCCTGACATGAATTTTCTCAAAGCGTAAATGCAGACCATCTAGATAGTATACCTTAAGGACTTGGTTAGCAGCTTGATTCTGCCACTTCCTGTCAGCACTCTTGACTCACAGCAGAGGCATTGTAATTCTTGTTTTAAGGAGCTCAACTTTGAGCCTACTCCTCCAATCCTTCCAGTGTGTTTCTAAGCCAACCAGTGCCTGTTAACAAATCCCCTTCAGCCCCAACTAGCTTGAGTGGATTCTGTTGTCTGCAACTGATTCCAAATTGATACACTAGCCAAGCAAAAACAGATGGTGATCAGAAGTACTGGAAATGGGAAGCCATAGCTCTTTATTCCCCAAAGTGATCATCAGCAAGTAGTTTATTAGGCTTCTGCTTTTTTTTTTCTTTTTTTACCTTTAATTCTCCTTGGAAGACAAAGCAGCTTCTGGATCAGGCAGCTTCTTCAGAGATTTTGGTTCTATTTCAAAGAAATAAAGGGACATTAGGAAGAGGATTGCTTAGGATTTTTTTCCTTTAGTGTTGACTTTAAGTAAAAAGGGAGATACAACAGGGATACTTAGAATATATGTCAAATGAAAGAAATTTAAAATATAAAACCCATAAATAATGAGACAGTCCCATGTATCAGCATAGTTTATATAATTTTCATATTGAGATTCAGCTCCTAATGACCAAAAAGCTATTAAATATAAAAAATATACAGAATTAAACACTGGGAAAGAATTCTATGCATCTCTAAAAAAATGATTGTGGTCCTCCATCCCAGCGAAAGGACATCAGAAGTGAGCCAGGACTTCAATAGCTACTTGGTTTCCTTTTCCTTTGGTTTTCTTCTATCCCTGCAATGCATCCCACCTGTTTCTTCTAGCAGGATCCTAAATTTTAAGAATCCCTTCCACTGAATTTTGATGGGACTGCTCTCCCTCATTAAGGGGATGGGGGATGTGACCCAAGGCAGGTCTGCAAGCACAGAGTTTCTCTGGATTCTGTACTCTTTATGACTTGCCTACATGTGACTTCATGCAATTCTGTGAGCCACTCATAGCCTTCAGTAAATTATTTTTTTTCTTCTTGTTTTTCCCCATTAAGTTGGCTATTTCCTGCAACTAAAGAATATTGACTAAGGAATTCCATTTTATGGTCTGGCTTGTAAGAAGCTTCATCATTCCATCCTAACAACAAAAAATCTGAATAAACCAAAAAATAGAGAAGTGAGATCACAGGGCAAACCACTGTCCTCAAAACTAGAGATCCAGACAAGGTGAATACAGAAACTTACAACTTGCCATTTTAGGAATCCACAAGCAGAAAACTCTGAAGAGAAAAGTACTGGGGCTCCTTTTACCTACACAACATATCTAGCTTTTTTTTTTTTTTAGCTGCACCCAAGGCAGGTGAAAATTCCCAGGCCAGGGATCAAATCCATGCCATAGAAAAAAGCAACCCAAGCTGCTGATGTAACAAATTCTGGATCCTTAACCCACTGTACCATGGGAAAACTCCTAGCTTTAAATAAAACAAATATAAAGGCACTAAAAGGCAAAAATCATAGTTTCAAAAGGCAGAGCAAACATCTGAACCAGACTCAGATATGGCAGGGATGTTGGAATTATCAGATGAGGGATTTAAAACAATGATGCTAAGGGCGTTAATGGAAAAAGTAGATGGAAAAAGTAGACATCATGCAAGAACAGATGGCTAATTATAAGCAAAAAGATGGAAATTCTAAGAAAGAATAAAAAATAAATGCTAGAAATCAAAAACATTGTGACAGAAATGAAAACTGCCTTTCATGGACTTATCAGTGGACCAGACACTGTTCAGGAAAGAATCAAGGGTCTTGAGGATACATGGATAGGAACTTCCAAAAAAAGGAAAAAAAAACAAAGAAAAGAGACTGGAGGGAAAAAGGAACAGAATATCCAAGAACTGAGGATAATTACAAAAAGTGTAACATGTGCGTAATGGGAAGACCAGAGCAAAAAGAGAGAAAGGAACAGAGCATAGTGACTGATACAGCACCCACTCAAAATCTGTAGCAAGGAAATTATATGCATAGATGTGGTATGACTTTGGAAGCATTTGTAAATAATTTCTATCTCTCCTGAGTCCATTATCAGTTTCTGCAAAATCATTTTTCAAGAGCTGAAGTAATTCCTAAAAGAAGGTAGAATTTAAGAAATATGATTACTTTGGCAAATTATTAAGTACTTTTTTTTTTTTTGCTACACCCATGGCATATGGAAATTCCCAGGCCGGGGATCAAATCTTGGCCACAGCTACTCCAGTAACACTGGATCTTAACCTGTTGCTCAGAAGTGGGAACTCCTATAAGTACTTACAATCACAGGATTAATAAAAGAGGTCCCATTTCCTGCCTGCTCACATAATTTCCATCCTTCCTACCTGAACCTATATAACTGTAAAAATATATGTAGAAAGCTGAGAGGAGAAGATATGTGAATATTCATCAGTATAAAATGTAATTTTTTTTTTCTTTTTCTTTTTAGGGACACACTTGTTGCATATGGAAGTTCCCAGGCTAGGGGTCAATTCCGAGCTGCAGCTGCTGGCCTACACCATAGAAACATGAGATCTGAGCTGCATCTGTGACCTACATGGACGCTTGTAGCAATGCTGGATCCTTAACCCACTGAGCAAGGTCGGGGATCCAGCCGGCATCCTGATGGATACTAGTTGGGTTCTTAACCCACTGAGCCACAACGGGAATTCCACTCTTGCTATAATTCAGTGGTTCGCTGTATTATTTCATCCTTACCCTTTATAAATCTATTTTGATGGTAATCTATAAATACCAGTTTAGAATTCTTTCATATTCTTATTTTACATAATTTCATGTTCTTATGTTACATAGAAATGTCAAAAAATACAAAAAGAAATGAGTTTAAGGAAATAAATATCTCTATAAATATATGCATATAACACACCAACTGTAAGAAGATCATGGTCATATCTTGCACATAAGGCAAGAAAAAGATGCATGTCCTCATTTTCTCTTGTTTGTTTTGGTTTGATTTTTTTGGTTTACAGTTGAATTTTTGCTCTTAGTTATGATGTTTCCTTTTTTGTCACCTTTAGATCTTAGCTTGAAAGGGTCAAATATAAAAAATGGAAGGGATTTCCCTTGGTGGTGCACGTGATCCTGCCTTGTCACTGCAGAGGCTTGGGTCAAGGCTGCTGCATAAGTTGGATCCCTGGACCAGGAACTTCCACGTGCTCTGGGAGGGGCCAAAAAAAAAGAAATGGTTGATGTGAAATCCCGTCAAAAGCCCCTCATTTTGATCTCTGGTGTTATCTGTGCCTTGCCAAATGTAAAGCTTGTTAACTTATAGGCACTTATTTATCAAATGAGCACATAAAGGAGATCCAGGGCAAGTGATGTAAATCATGGCTCCTCCTTTCAATTTTGTTACACACACAGAATCTGGCTAAAATGAATTTAAACAGAATAGGTAAGAAGGAAAAATTGCAGTTCCCGTCGTGGCTCAGCAGAAATGAATCTGACTAGTATCCATGAGGACGCAGGTTCGATCTCTAGCCTTGCTCAGTGGGTTAGGGATCCGGCGTTGCAGTGAGCTGTGGTGTGGGTTGCAGACCTGTCTTGGATCTGGTGTTGCTGTTCCCGTGGCGCAGGCTGGTGGCTGCAGCTCTGATTCCACTCCTGGCCTGGGAACCTCCATATGCCGCAGTTGCAGCCCTCGGGGAAAAAAAAAAAAAAAAAAAAAGGTGAGGGCTTTTCTTAGCACCAGGTGGCAGTTCTACACCGTTTCCGCATCCTACTGGTTCACAAAATCATTTTAGCCCTCGGGGCCATCATTAGCTCCGTGGTGGCACAGGGAGTCGTCCTGGAAGAATGAGTCACCGCTATCCTGTGAGTCAGACTCGGGTCTGGGGAAGATGAAGTTCTCTCTTTCTTCTGGGCTTAACAACACGGGGTTTGTCACAGGCATAGCAGGGTACTTAAAAAAAAAACTAAAACTTTTCCTCCTTGTCCTTGCTGTCCAGTGCCATGAATAGTTCTGACAAAGACACCCGTCAAGGTGCCAGCGTTACTTGACTCCGCCCCACCCCCAGGTCCTCGTGACTCCTAAAGCGCCCCAAGAGTAAACAAATGTCCTCAGGTGAAACAGAGAGCCGCATCTGGAATCACCACCCGGGTGCTTGGGGCATCTTAGCCCGATTGTTGTGTCTGGTACGCTGTCTCGGATGTCCCCGCTGACCCCGGTGCAGCCATGGAGCAAGATAACTGCACACTCGGGAAGCCTTGTAGAGGCGCGGCCTGAAGTTCCCCATCGCAGGGAAGAAAAAGCTGGACCCCTGGCTGCGGGTGGGCTGAGGGTGGGGTGGGGATGCCGCCCCTCCCGAGAGTGGTATCTAAAGAGCTGTGGAGACACATACACACACCAAACTCAAACACCCTGGTCACTGGTCGTGGCGAGATGACCGCCACGCGGTAAAGGTCCCCGGAAAGGCCTCCTTCATAACCAAGACAGGCAGAGCTCAGGGGGAGATGCGGAGGGGGCAGGGGAAGAAGATGGGCCTCGTTGGATTTTTTTGCGGGAATTCCTGCAGGACCGAGGCGGATTCGGAACAGCCGGGACATCCGGGACAGCCGGAGGGTTGCGGGGTGCTAGGCAGGCTTGCGCGGAAAAAGTCGCCAGGGGACAAGGGTAGAGGTGGAGGCGGGGTGTGGGGCAGAAGCATTGGCATTGGGGTTCGCCCTGGAGCCGGTGGACTTGGGTCAGGTGGGTCCCAAGTCGTGGCGCAGGCAGGATGGCAGGACTGCAGTGGGGCCAGGGGACCCTGGAGGCTGCAGGGGAGCCCGCGATGGTTCCCAACCCTGTCTGTGCCCTAAACCGCTGCCCCCTGCTACTGTGGCTCCCAGCCTCGTTCATCATCACACCTGGACTAGGTTTGACTTCTCACGCCCTGAATCCATTGTCTTGTCATCTTAGGAAGTTGCTCGGTGCCTGTAGACCTCCATTTCCTCATCTGTAAAATAGAATTGGAGATATATGTTAAGATATATTTTACTTCATATATATATGTGTGTGTGTATATATATACACACATATATATATGTTGTGAGGATTCAATGATTAAATGTAAAGGAATTTTACTCAGTGCCTAGTACATGGTAACCGATTAGTATATTTCACCTATGTTCATATTGGCTCAAGCTCTTAAGAACCCATAATATCCCCAATGCATAAGGATCCTTGGGGGCACATGTGCACGCTGGAAAAAACTGGAATTGAGTTACTTCCCAGATCAATGCTGCCCAACAGAAATATAATGCGGACAGTACTAGAATTTTTCTTTTTTCTTTTCCTTTTTTTTTTTTTGCTACAAGTCACATCAGCTTGATGTGGGATCTTAGTTCCCATACCCAGGGATTGAGCCCAGTGAAAGCCCTGAATCCTAACCACTAGACAACCAGGGAACTCCTATATATGCAATTTTCTAATAGCCACATTAAAAGGGTAAAAAAAAATTCAGATGAAATTAAATTGTCATGTATTTTATTTAACCCACTATATCCAAAATATTATTATTTCAACATGTGGCACCAGTCACAATTTTTTTTTTTTCTTTTTAGGTCTGCACCCATGGCATATAGAAGTTCCCAGGCTAGGGATCTAATCAGAGCTGCAGCTGCCGGCCTCCGCCACGGCCACAGCAATGCCAGATCCGAGCTGCGTCTGCAGCCTACACCACAACTCATGGCAAAGCCCAATCCTTGACCCACTGAGCGAGACCAGGGATCGAACCCTAAATATCATGGTTCCTAGTTGGATTCGTTTCCACTGCACCACGACGAAAACTCCAGCAGTCACATTTCAATAGCCGCACAGAATTGCCCAGAGAGCTTCACAAGACCCCTGATTCGTAGGCTGTATCCCCAGAGAGTCTAATTCAGGCACTCTGTTGCGCCTTTGGAAACTGTCATTAGAAAACTCTCTTGGTGTTGTCAGTAATCGGCCACGCCTAGAAACCCCTGCAACACAATTGTCCAAACTTCACCAGAGGCAGATTCACCAAGGAGGCTCCATTTTCAAGGGTCTCACATGTACATAAGTCCCTCCCAAAGCCCTGTATCTAATTTCTTACCTGTGATTTTATATTCTTTTTTTAAAAAGAGGTCCCCCTTAAGCTAATGAGATAGGCAGGCTTTATTCATTATGTGACCTGGATGGGATCCTGTACTGAAAACAGTCCTGCACAGGACATTATTGCACAATTGATTAAACTGGAGTGCGGATTGTAGGTTACAATAAAGTATTGTATTACCATGAAATTTCATAAATGTATTAATTTTACTGAGGTTATTTAAGAAAATACCCTCATTCTTAGTAAATGCAAATTGAAACATTGAAAGAATAAAAAGTAAAAAAAAAAAAAAGATTGAATCCCCTTGTAAAGGGTTCTCTCCTCATAAAACCTAGATCTGCTTCCGGCTGTAAATCATACTGTTCTCAAAAAACTACAGCTACTGAGCAAACCCAGCATTTTGCCTGTTTTTTTTTTTTTTTTGTCTTTTTGCCTTTATCTAGAGCCGCACCCGCGGCATATGGAGGTTCCCAGGCTAGGGGTCTAACAGGAGCTGTAGCTACCGGCCTTCGCCACAGCCACAGCAACGTGGGATCCGAGCCGTGTCTGCAACCTACACCACAGCTCACGGCAACGCCGGATCCTTAACCCACTGAGCAAGGCCAGGGACTGAACCCACAACCTCATGGTTCTTAGTCAGATTCGTTAACCACTGAGCCACGAAGGGAACTCCCCATTTTGCCTGTTTTGATACAGCTTATAAGAGTGGTTTTTAGGGAGTTCTCATCATGGCTCAGCAGAAACAAATCTGACTAGTATCTATGAGGACATTGGTTCAATCCCTGGCCTTGCTCAGTGGGTTAAGTATTCAGCTTTGCCATGAGCTGTAGTGTAGATCACAGACGCAGCTCAGATCTGGCGTTGCTGTGGCTGTGGTGTAGGCCAGTGGCTACAGCTCCGATTTGACCCCTAGCCTGGGAACCGCCGTATGCTGTGGATGCGGCCCTAAAAAGACAAAAAACAAAAAAAAAGAATAATCTTTACATTTTTTAATGGTAGAAAAAAATGAAAAGAAAAATAATACTTAATGCATGGGAAAATTATATGAATACAAATTTCAGTATTTATACTAAAGTTATGTTATTCACAGCCATGCTCATTCATTTATAAATTATGACTGCTATATGGCAGAGCTGAATATTTGCGACAGAGATTATATAGCATGCAAAACTTAAAATATTTACTATCTGGACCTTCAGAAAAAGTTTGCCAACCCTGACCTGTACCATCAAATGATTACATCATAGTTACAACAGAAAATCCATTTGAAAGGGTTACTTTATGTCATGTGAAAAGCATGATAGGGGAATTGTTCAACAGGACCAATTTATAAACACTCCTAATTGTAGAAGCGAGAGATTTATTTTATGAAAATCTACTAGTGATTGCATTCTGATGTGAACAGCAAAGATTTCGTAGAACCATCACATCTTAATCAACATCATTTAGAGTAGCTATGCTTGGTCTCTAGGTTAGAAGCAATGTAATGTAAGACAGAAGAGGTGATTCAGGATAGGATGGTGAGCAGTAAAAACCTTCCCAGCTAGAAAAGACTGGAAAATATCTTGGAGGTTAGTTGCAAAAAAAATGTATGCAATTGGAGTTCCCATCGTGGGTCAGTGGTTAACGAATCCGACTAGGAACCATGAGGTTGCGGGTTCAATCCATGGCCTTGCTCAGTGAATTAAGTATCTGGCATTGCCGTGAGCTGTGGTGTAGGTCCCAGACGCGGCTCGGATCCCGCGTTGCTGTGGCGAAGGCCGTGGCTACAGCTCCTGTTAGACCCCTAGCCTGGGAACCTCCATATGCCCCCGGGTAGGGCCCTAGATAAAGCAAAAAGACAAAAAAAAAAAAAGGTATGCAATTAATTAACCATTCAGCATGAAATAGGATGTGCTCTGGGTTATGGAAAAGCCTAGTAACATGTTAAAATGTTGCTGAAGTTATACTTCAAAGTTTAGCTCTGAGGTAAGTTTCAAAACCAGTTAACCTGAGACTGTAAACAAAGCTAAAAACACTTCCCTGTAGTGATTAGATAAATCGAGCAAGAACTGTGACACATGGTCAAATTCTGGCAGCAAAGCAGATCAAAAATATTGATTTAGCTGCCCTTCTTCATAGACATGATGGAAACCTGCAGGGTAGAGAGGGTCACTCTGAAGGCCTGGGTTGGAGGAGGGAAGTTTATCTGAGCACAGCCAACATAGCACCCTGAGTGGGTACGAATGCTGACTGGTCAGGTTCAGTCAGACAAGCAGCAGGTAGAAAACTAGACCAAAGGACAAATCAATTGGGAAGGTTAGTCTGTGAAATGTTATTAGGTTATCCAGTCAATGATAAAGGCAGAGGGTTTTTTGTTTTTGTCATTTTAAGGCCACACCTGCGGCAAGTGGAGGTTCCCAGGCTAGGGGTCTAATCGGAGCTAGAGCTGACAGCCTACACCACAGTCACAGCAACGTGGGATCCGAGCCGCGTCTGCAACCTACACCACAGCTCACAGCAACACTGGATCCTTAACCCACTGAGCGAGGCCAGGGATCGAACCCACCACCTCATGGTTCCTAGTGGGATTCATTTCCGCTGAGTCACAATGGGAACTCTAGGCAGAGCTTTTTAATCAGTCAGTTGACTTTGTGTAATCTATGATTGGTTGTACAAAAAAGAGAACAAAAGACTTTCCTTGACTAACTTGGGGGCCCAGTTCTTTGAAGATCCAAATAGTCTCTGCTTCTCCAGCTTCTGAAGGAATCTTGACTGTTTGAAGACAATCGCTTCCGTGTCTTTTGGAGGGAGGACAGTCCTCTATGTTCCAAAGACCACCTGGGAATAATATCCCAACTGTGGTCCAACCTTTCCATTTTCATGCTAAGAGTCTTGAGAGCTGGAAGGTGAGAGGTTTGATGAGTCAGTTTGAAGGATGAGTGATTTACAAGGCAGACACGTGAAAAAAGAGCTTCTGAAGTAAAGCCACATTTCGGAGCATCTGCCATGTGTTAGGTACTTTGTTTTCATTTGGTTGTTTTGGCTGCAGTAAGAGACTTGTTGAGTCAATCTGAAGGTTGAGTTATTTATCAGGCAGACATGGGAAAAGAGCTTCTAAAGAAAAGCCACATTTCAGAGCATCTGCCATCTGCTAGGTACTTGTTTTTGTGTGTTTGTTTTGGCCGATCCCGCAAGGTGTGGGAGTTCCCAGGACAGGTATCGCAACCGTACAACAGCAGCGATAACACTGGATCCTTAACCACTAGGCTACCAGGAAACTCCCCTGTCATGTGCTAGGTACTTTGCATGTGTTTCTTCATTATCTCCACATCCCCTCAGTAGAATTATCATTGATTGCACTTAACACTTGAGGAAACAGAGAGGATCAGTTTCATGCTTACAACCATCCAGCCAGTAACTAAGAAGCTGAAATATGAACACAGGTCTATCTGTCTGCCTGGCCCTGATTACTTGCTCCTTCCTTCACCCTCCTGTTTCCAGCAGACTCTCCAAGCAGAAAAAGCAACAAGCAGAGAAGCACAGCATCATAAATATGTCTTTTCAGTTTCGAGGACCATGAAAACGTTTCTTTATCAGAGTTATACAAGTAAAACTAAACTAATACCTTTCATTAATTAATAACTGTCTCTAAGGTGGAAGGTCACATTACTTAACCATAGTCTTTCTTAAAACAGTCAGATTCTAA
Organism: Catagonus wagneri; assembly: GCA_004024745.2. Taxonomy (NCBI): domain Eukaryota; kingdom Metazoa; phylum Chordata; class Mammalia; order Artiodactyla; family Tayassuidae; genus Catagonus; species Catagonus wagneri. Next base: position 1,127,517 of record PVHT021183693.1, on the reverse strand, counting down.
ATTAGGAAATATTTAGAATTAAGTCCCTTTGAGAATTTCTACAGTTTAAATTCCCACACCGGCTGTGAAAAGCGTCTCAGATGCTAGTGCAAAGCTTTGCTGACTGCTGGTTGTCCCAGACAGACAAGCAGGCGTCCTGGACCCTCATCCCAGTTGTGACGAGTATCTCTTTCACAGCACTCCCATTAGAAATGAGGCTGTAGTTTTAAGTCTTTTCTCCCCAAGGGGTTTCTTTACTTGGGCCATTACAGTAATGAGTCACATGATCTTTCGTCCCTTAGGTGAGGGTCAGTGGTAAAAACGCATTTAAGTAATCAGTAGAGGAATTAATAGCAGCTTCTTTAAAAATTGGTGACAGAACATATACTGCCATTTAGAAGTCTCTTAGTAAGTTATTTGATCAATTTCTAGATATATCTATTCCCTGTAAAACTACACCCTCAAATTCGTCAGGGCTTGTTCACGTGGTTTTCTATATTCACAAACCACTTAGAATAGGCTGTGGGAAGAAACTACTAGCAAGGAATCCTGTCTTAAAGCATCCTGTCTACCCTAAATTTAGTAAATTTTTTGTAAACCTAAGGCTAATCTCAGATTAAACAAAACAAATGGTAGCTAAATAGATGGCCTCTTTAAATCTGTTTGCTTTACCACAGATGACCGCACCGAGACTATCTTAATTTGCAGCTCAGAAAGCTCTCTTCCCAACTTAGAAGCAAAGGGAAAAAGAAGACCAAGCAGCAACTTAAACAGACATTTTGTAATTATAGGGTTTTAGGTTTGGAATCACTTCACTTAATCTTTGCGTGACCCAGAATTCAACCCAGAAGTTTAAAAGAAAAGCATTTTCAATTCCATTCATGAAAATGAGGACTTGGCCAGAGTTAATAAAGCTGAGGAAAATATGTATATTTAAGCTGTTAGTCAAAGTAAACGTAATCCTCATTCCAATGCAAAGTGAAAAAAAACCTTAGTCATACGTTATTTCCATTATAATAAGTAATACTTCTGCTTATAGATTCGTAAAAGAGGACATAATATCCTGAAGGTGAATTGCTCAAGGAGGGAGGCTGTATTAAGATTCCACTGTTGGAGCAACCCCAGAAGCTTATCAGATCTAAATAAAAGATTGATGGTGATTCTGAGTTTAAAATTTAATGTCCAGGCTAGCTACTAAATTTTACATTACAAGAATGTTGAGGGTACTGTAAATCAATAAAATCAATTAGACTTTCTTACGGGATGGATTTCACAGGATAAAAATTATTTACATATTATTTCGTTTTTTGGGGAGGCCATTCTTTATTTCACTCACTGTCATTTGTCAAGATTTTCATTTTGATGACTGTAATGGATAATGTGTAATATTGAGTACATTAGAAGTCCTATTCTGCTAAAAACGCCCATTTTCCCTGTAAATTCCTGATAGACACAGCCATTTCTACCTCTAAACAAAGTATACTGCAATTACATATAAAATGTGATAGCCTAATATACCCAAATTCAAGGAAGCAATTCCCAGCTTTTAATTAGAGTTAAACTGATCTTCTCCTTAGAAAAAAAGAGCTTCAAGACAGCTGTCTTGTGCTCTAAAGAAAAAAATCAAAATAATAACCATAACTATGAGGCTATTTTGTAAATACTGGTAAGTGTCTGTTTATCCAACACCTTAGTTACTATGTTAGTCCTTTCCCAAAACCAGGTTACCAATTCACAGGGGCTTTACCTTTGGCTAAACCCATCTCTCAAGTGAGTTAAAGGCTTGTGTAAGAAGGTAAATGACCTTTTGTGGGTTTCAAATGGACTATGAGGTTAAGATGTGCAAAATGCCACTCAAAGGTTAAGAGCTGGCAGAGTTTTCATCTGGCTCTGTCATTAATGTTCTCTCTGATTTTCCTTCTTTAGCCTCCAAGAGGGAGAAAACTATCGTACTAAATAATGCTAATGTGAATATTGTAACAACATATGCCTGAAATCGTGTTTTCATACAATCATTAAGATCAAGATTGTTAATCACTTAGGCTGATTAGACACTCGGTTACATTTATAATTGAGAAATAAAAGATGCCAGGGTGGGAAAAGTCTCAAATATTTTCATAAGGAATAATTCGAAGTAAATTTCACAAATTATCAGGACTTATAATTAGTTTTTAACTCAAAATTAGAATCTGAGAAAGATAAATTTCCAGGATAATAGTGAAATACTTCATTGTTTTGTTTTCTTAACATATGGGTAGGGATATTTTAATCATGGAGGAGAAATCCCGTTTCCTATTCCTAAATATATTGATGTGCATTGATTAACTAGGAAGGATATTTTAACGAGTGTTAGTCATATGTATTCAAGATAAAGCTATAAAAAGAATAAGTAACTATATTTAAATTCTGAAACCAAGAATTTACTCAGAAAAGCTTAGGTTTCCATCACCCGACGTGATTTTTTGTTTTAAAATGCTTCTAGGATCAAATTTAAACTTATTTTTTCTTTTTCTGGGTTACTTACATCATTTCCCCTCTATGAATTTCCATATTTGGAAAAACAAAATATATGGCACCTATTTTTTAAATTTTTGTGGTGTTTTTAAATTACAAAAGATACAAACACCTGTGTGAAAGTCAGACATTATTGATATGTATAAAGAAAAAGTTATTAATCTTCCCTTCACCCCATCTAATTCCATCCCCCTCAAAAACCCCATGTTAACATTTTAGTATATATTCTCCACACTAAACAAATATGTACATAAGCACTTATTCAAACACAAATGCATAATTATAAAGGCTCTGTTTTATAAAGTCAGAATCAAATCGTTCACATCATTCTACATATTAATCAGGACTATTTTAATTGCAAGTAGCAGAAATAGACAGCAGTTTAGGTAAAAAGCAGGATTTATTGGCTCACAAAACTGGGAAGGCTTCAAGCATAGCTGGATCTAGGGACATATCAGCAGCTGGTTTTGCTTTGTCGTGGCTTTGTTCTTCTTGATGTCAGTCCATTCATTCTTGGGCAGGTCTCCCCTTGTGGTGACAAGAGGGCTCCTACAGCTCCAGGCTTAAATCTTCATAGCTCCAAACCTAGGAAAAAAGAATATGTTTCTCTTTCAACAGAATCAACCAAAGTTCTGAGATTTTGTGCTCACTACATTGATTGGAGCCATCAAATCAATCCCTGTAGCCAGAGGAATGCCCTGATTGTGATCATTGAGGCATGTGTCATGGGCACATATGGAATCAGAATAGGTTCCCGGTCTTAGTTTGGGCTGCCATCTCTAAAATACACCAGACTGAGTGGCTTAAACAACAAACATTTGCTTTTCACCATTCTGGAGGCTGCAAATTCAAGATCAAGGTCTGGATTTGATCTGGTATCTGATGAGGATTCTCTTACTGGTTTGCAGACACTGAGAGAGAGAAACAAGACAGAAACACAGAGACAGAAAGAGACGGAGATGGATGAGGAGAAAGAGGAGGAATAGGAAGAGATGGAGAGCACTCAACGTCTCTTCTTATAAGGGCATCTATGAGGCTTTGCCCTTATGAATGAATATTGAAAGGCTCCACCTTCTAAGAAATAGCATCACACTGGCTGTTATGACTTCAACATATGAATTTCGTGAGGTAGGAGACATGGGCATAAACATCCAATATACAACAAACCCAGATTTACCAGCAAGGTTAATGAATCCTGGGTTAGCAAGAACAACACATTACCTATTATATCCTGTCTCTCTTCACTTAATAGTGCATTATGAATATCCCTCCATGTAAAATAACCAATATAAATATAGTGCCAATAATGGGGGAAAAACCCCCATTTTTATTCCCATAGAGTATACCATTTCATTACTGATGGACGTTCAGCTGTCTCTGCTCCCTGCAATTCCCATCGAGTTTTTTATTAGAAGCACTGCTGCAAGATGCATCCTTATATTGTCTAGTTCGTTTATTTCTGCAACACAGATTTCTCAAAGCAGATTGCAAGTTCTAAAGATGAACATATTTAATGCTTTAATATTCGTTACCTGATGTGGGAGGACAAAGGGAAGGAAAAGTGCTTCCCAAACTGTGGAGGCATCTGGAGACTGAAAAATGAGTATGTAGCTCCATCTGATCAATGGATCAGTTTACTACAGCATGGGATGGGGATCCTGTAGTCAAAGATTCAGCATTTGCAGCTGCACTCTGCAGCACCGAGGGGCCACTGGGACAACTTTGTAGTTAACTTTGGGTGTAGGGGTAGGGGCATGGAAACAGGGCATGCGTTCCTAAATCAAGGTTTATGAATGGGTAACTTGTCTCATGGGCAATGGGAATATGTCAGTGAAGGTCTTCATCATTGTTTAGAGACTAACAGAGCATAGAGGCCACCTGGTCCTAATGATTATGAAATAATATCTACTAACTACAAAGCCCTTGTCGATAAAGAAATGATTTACTACACGGTATGGTTCTAAGTACCTTCAGTGAAGGGACAGGAGGAATTGAATGGGCCCAAGATGGCTTTAGTTATGCTAAGCTGATTATATTTCAAAATCTGCAGTTTGCATTCCAATCAACAGCACAGGTTGGTTTCCTCACATCCTTGACAATGTTATTATATATGTCATTATAATTTCTTCAATTTTTGCCAATCTCAAGGGCAAAAAATGACATCACACTCATAAAAGGAATGACAAATCTACATACATAACAAACACTTTAAATCTGCATGTCAATAAAAAGATAACTTAAAATTTTGAAAACCTGGAAGTTCGCTGGTGTCTCAGGTGGTGGGTTAAGGGTCTGGTGTTGTCACTGCTGTGGTTCGAGTTCAGTCCCTGGCCTTAGAACTTCCACATATCATGGGCACAGCCACAAAAAATTTTAAAAGCCAGAATCAGAGCAGAAGAGAATATTTGCTGAAGATGTGACAAATGAAGGCTTAAGTCTCTACCAGAATCGAGCCAACCCAAGAACAGCGACCTGAGTCACAGCAGTGACAATGTCAGGTCCTTAGCCCCACATTGGGAACTCCTAATTTGAGTTTTCTGAACAGTTTAATAGCAATTTAATTTTTCATATTTTAATTGGCTACTTATTTTCCTCTTCTGCATTTAACATTGTCATGTTCTTGGCTTAACATTTAATTTTGATTGCTGAAACTTTATAAGTTATTTATATTTTAGGAATGGTTTCTAAATTTTATCAGTTCCTCTTTTAGGGACATACTTTTTTTCTAACATAAATTATTTATTTTTAATTAGTTAATGTAGTATATTGAATTATATGGATCTGTTTCATAAGATTAAATCGTCTTTGCATGTGACCATGGAGCATTAGTCTTAATCCACTTTTAGATTCAATTTCTAGTTATTTTATTTTGAACCTCTCTATATAGAGATATATTGTTTTCCATTGTTTATACATTTTTTTAAGTTTTATTCTACATATACACATTTACAAAAATTCCTAAATGTAATCATTATTTTTGCATCTTTTTTCCTTTGGTGCTTTGCTATTCCCAGTCTTTTTCTCCTCATCACCCACATCATTCTTTCTCCATCCTCCCCTTAACCTCCATGCCCACATACCCCAGGTTAAAAATAAGTTGTAGATCATTCCATATTTTTCTTCAAGCAGATATAATCTTATAATGCAGATGTGTGTACATGTATATGTTTTTAGATATCTCCTCTTAGGGATTTTTCTTTGGGGAAGGGGTGGTGGAGCAAGGATGGGGGTGGGAGTAGAGAAGGCTCTGTGAATCTACAGATTTTCTTTTCATTTGTTCTAGAGTTTCACACAAACATACATAAAATCACAGAAAGCCTTTTTTTTTTCAGGCAAAAATATTAAATATACTAGGAAATATGGCACCACAAGAAAGATCCAGCAGAAAGAGTAGATATTAGTAAAGAACTTCAAAGTCCTCATAGTGGATATACCAAACACAAAATATAGAATAACTACATCCAACAATTTTAGATAAATACGACAAGCATGAAAACACGGGCAGTCAGAGCTCCCGTTATGGCGCAGTGGAAATGAATCCGACTAATATCCAGGAGGTTGCAGGTTAGATCCCTGGCCTCGCTCAGTAGGTCGGGGATCCGGTGTTGCCATGACCTGTGGTGTAGGTCACAGACTTGGCTCCAGTCCTGCCGTTGCTGTGGCTGTGGCGTAGGCCACCAGCTATAGCTCCGATTTTACCACTAGCCTGGGAACATCCCTATGCCCTGGGTGCGGCCCTAAAAAAAGCAAAAAAAAAAAAGAAGAAGAAGAAAACAGGGCAGTCAATAAGAAATCGTTTTAAACTGTCAAAGAGACTTAAAGACCATTTAAAACTAAGAGAACGAAAAATATAATAATGAAAGTAAAAACTCAGTAGAATAGTTCCATTTCTGACAGCATGGCTACCAAGATATTTTGGACCCCTCTCCCACTGAAAATAACAACAAATTTGGTTAAATTAGAAAAAAAAAGTCTTAGAAGCATCAAAGAGCTAAAATATACATATACAGTAAGAAATAACCAGGCCAAAATCTAAGTACAAATGGAAAGACAGAAAAATAAGCATAGTTATGAAGTTAGTACTTATTTATTCAGGATGATTTCTAGGAGTTCCCATTGTGGCTCAGTGGTTAACAAATCCAACTAGGAACCATGAGGTCAAAGGGTTTGATCCCTGGCCTTGCTCAGTGGGTTAAGGATCCTGCGTTGCCGTGAGCTGTGGTGTAGGTTGCAGACACGGCTCAGATCCCAAGTTGTGTAGCTGTGGCTGTGGTGTAGGCCGGCAGCTATAGCTCTAGTTGGACCCCTAGCCTGGGAACCTCCATATGCTGCGGGTGCGGCCCTAAAAAGACAAAAAAAAAAGATGATTTCTAAATGTACTCATTTTCAGTGAGCACATTGTCTCATCACCTCACGACCACCCTATGAACAAGGCTTCAACTGAAAACCTGTCCCCGATGCCCTGGGGATACTCAAATAGGTGGGCTTGTCTGGATAGAGGCCAATTGGGAGGGCACTTTCCTGGGCATCTTGAAATAAGATCTGTCCCTTGAAAGTCTAGACCGCAGACACCCAACCTTGCTGGCCCAGTGCAATGATAGACCTACAAACCCTTAGCTAACAGTATCAAAGTAGGGCAGGGCGGGGGTAAGGAGAGCACACAATAATTGGAGAGGATAAGCTATCATTCTTCCTACCTGCTTTCCCCACAACAAAGGGGGCAGTGGAGATGGCATGACACTTCCCCTCAGTTCCAGGAGAAGCCAGGCAGCACAGCTAAATTCAGACCTGAAGTCCTCTCCACGTGGTCACCACGTGACTGTTCCCTGTCCCAGCCTCCTTGCCTGCAGTAGATGAATTGGATTAAATTCAGTGATGCACATGACCTGCTCTAACATCTCTTATTGCTCAGAGCTCTGATAACACTTATTGCTGTTACTCCCGCCTCAGGGGTCTTCTGGTTTCGGGTAATAGAAAGTCCAAATCAGATGGGCTTAGACAATCGAAGGGGGTGTTCCCACTGAAAGTTCTAGAGAGGGTTCTCGATCTAACACTAAAAATTGATTCCAACCGATTTAGAAAATAACACATTTGTTTTTCGTTCATTTGTTTGTTTTGGCTACGCCCAAGGCATGTGGAAGTTCCCTGGCTGGGATCAAACCTGCACCACAGCTGCAACCTGAGCCACATCAGTGACAATGGCAGATCCTTAATCCACTGAGTCACCAGGGAATTCCTGGTTTTGTTTTGGGGTTTTTGTTTGTTTGTTTGTTGCAAATTTGTTGATATGAAAGAATACTGAGTAGCTCAAAGGCTAGGTAGAAAGACCCACAGCCAGGGAGTTCCCATTGTGGCTCAGTGGTTAAAGAATCCGATTAGGAATCATTAGGTTGCGGGTTCGATCGCTGGCCTCACTCAGTGGGTTAAGGATCTGGTGTGAGCTGTGGTGTAGGTTGCAGACTCAGCTCAGATCCTGCATTGCTGTGGCTGTGGCAAAGGCCAGCGGCTACTGCTCCGATTAGACCCCTATCCTGGGAACCTCCATATGCCGCAAGTGCAGCCCTAGAAAAGGCAAAAAAAAGAAAGATAGAAAGATCCACAGCCAAAATTAGACCACAGAATCATTTTGGTAAAGACAGAACACTGCATCTGACCCTGAATGCAGGATACTAAATACTACTCCTGAAACTGTTGCCACGGCACACTGCTGCCATCACCACAGCTGCCGCCAACAAAGTGAGTTCTTTAGTGCCCCACTTTTTCACATCACTAGCCTGGAATTCATGGTACCATGCAGGTCAGTCTGATGGCTGAGTACAGAGAAAAAGCCTGAACTTTAGCCGTGAAGCTACCTGAGACTGTGAATACCTGGCCCTGAGTGTTTCTTTCTACCCTGGGAGCATCTCCGTCTCCCACTGATACGCATGTGGTGGCATATCCCCGGACGTGGCAAGACGTTGAGAAGCAGGTCCAGGCCTCACTTCCACAGATCACATGCATTCAGAAGGAAGGCCAGCTTCTACATCTCAGAAGTTCCATGAAAGTCCCAAGCTTCCTGCTGACTGGGTTGCCATGCTCAGTCCCTGTGGCCATACCAATTCCGTGAATTGCCAGAAATCCCATCATTTGTGCCCAGAGGTCGGGGTTACTTTGATCGATGGAGGCCGGTTAGGGATCAGCCCTGGAGCGAAGGGCGAGGGTCATCTCACATATATAACCTGACTTGTTCAGAATGAGTTGAGGCTTAATGAATGTTGGGGGAAAACTTCACCCCCCTCCCAACTGCAATCACTGATTTTTCAAAACTTATATTTTTTAGCTTTTCTTATTAAAAGTATATATATATATATACACACACACACTGATTACCTTTCCAAATAGATAAGATGCATGAAAATAAGGAGTAAGTTTATAATCTGAGCTATATGATATATACAATATATTTAATACATGGTGGGCACTCAGTAAATTACAGTAAATTAAAGATTAGTTCTCCATTGTTTTGCATCAATGATAAGACCAGTAAAATAAATCTGAGTTAAAGAATTAAATGACTAGCCTTTAATAAGACCAGTAAAATAAATCTGAGTTAAATAATTAAATGACTAGACCTTTAATAAGACCAGTAAAATAAATCTGAGTTAAATAATTAAATGACTAGATCTTTAATAAGACCAGTAAAATAAATCTGAGTCAAATAATTAAGTGACTGGACTTCACCAGTTATTTTAGTTTTTCACAGAACCTTATTAGATTTATTCACAAAACAAGAATAAAATGTTTCTTTAAACTGTTAAAGTTCTGCATTTTATTTATTTATTTTTTCTTTTTAGGGCCTCACCCACAGCATATGAAAGTTCCCAGGCCAGGGGTCAAGTCAGAGCTACAGCTGCCGGCCTACACCACAGCCACAGCAAGAAAGGATCTGTGTCTGCAACCCACAGTGTGGCAGCACTGGATCTTTAACCCACTGAGTGAGGCCAGGGATCAAACCCATATCCTTATAGATAATAGTCATGTTCTTAATCTACTGAGCCACAACAGGAACTGCATGAGAATAAAATATTTATCTTTCAGATACTATAGGGATTCCTTTTAAAGAGCTTTGAACTACTTGGGGAAAAGGCTTCATCCGAATGTAAGAATTATCTTTATTTGAGTGCTAAAATTGTTAAGAAATGCCCTATTTATGAGGTATGTATTTATTGTATTGCCTCCGGGTTTACGTTTTTAGTTAATTATGTTACCTCTTTCTTCTCCCGACCCCAATCTACAGTGCAATTAACACAGCTGGTTATTAGAAGAGACAGATTTCTTCAAAAATGTGCCTTGCCTTGTTTAGTGCCAAAAACTAATCCCCTTTGGGTGAACTGATATGATAATATACATTATAATTACTATTCTTACTCAATTAACTATTCAGTAATTCTCACTGCAAGAAAGAACTTTAGAGACCAGCCTTGTCTGATTCTCTCATTTTTTGCAGATGAGCTCTATAGAGAAATTGTTTTGGAAGTTTTTTGAGCACCCATTGGGAGTTAAATAAGTAACTGGCTTAAATACTTGGATATTTGGCAAAAGCAAAGCTTTATAAAACGAGTGTCCATCTGCATAAGTAGTTTAGCATCAATTTTTTAAAAAAGTGTTTAAAGACTCCACCTCAACTTCCAGGGATCTTACTGAGGAAAGCAGTGCCATGCCTCCGATGCTAAGCAATGGCAGCTAGAAAGTTGGACACGCCATCTCACTGGTACCCGGTTGGTGTGATAGAGTGCCTTAAAGGCCCTGATCCTCCCTGCTCCTTGTGGCCACCCTCTTTGTCATGTGACTTTGCATTGATTCCCACTAAATTTGAGTCCTTTAGCTTTGGGTTTGGCCAACAGAGCTAGAGAGCTGAAAGTGTGCAGGTCCAAGCTGAGGCCTCAGAAGCCTCTACGTTCAACCCTAAGGTCCTTGAGTTATAGAAGTATCTTATTATCAGAGTTCCCGTCGTGGCACAGCGGAAATGAATCCAACTAGAAACCATGAGGTGGTGGGTTCGATCCCTGGTCTTGCTCAGTGGGTTAAGGATCCGGCGTTGCCGTGAGCTGTGGTGTAGGTCGCAGACGCGGCTCGGATCCTGCGTTGCTGTGGCTGTGGTGTAGGCTGGCAGCTGTAGCTCTGATTAGACCCCTAGCCTGGGAATCTCCATTTGCCATGGGTGAGGCCCTAAAAAGCAATAAATTAATAAATAAATAATAAATAAAGAAGTATCTTATTGTCACGTGCCTCTGAGAGTTTTATGGATGTTTGTTTCATAGAAATATCTAATCAATACAACCAGCTTATTTTTTAATTATTTATATCAGGTCTTCTGGGAGTGAAAGTGACTTGTTTAGGACATCAAAATTACTCTTAAAAAATTAGGACTCCGGGTTCTGAGAATCGAGACTTTCTACAGCCAGTTCATTTACTTGTGGTTCATCTCCCTGCAATGGAATAAAGTGGAAATTCTTAAACTTTTTTGCCCTAGAACGTCATTAAGCTCCTGAAAAAATTGTGGGGAACACAAAGAACTATTTTTGGTGGGTTATTAAAACTGAGGCATTTAAAAATATTATGTATTAATTTTAAAGTAGCCATAATAAACACATTACATTTTAACATGATATCTTTTTATAAATAATAATTGTATGTTCCAGAACAGAAAAAAGGATGCAATGAGAAGGTAGCATCATTTTACATTTTTACAAATCTCTTTAACGTCTGGCTCAATAGAAGACAACTAGATTCACATATTTGCTTCTGGCTTTAGTTTGTTGTAATAAATTATTTTGGTTGAAATGCACAAAGAAAATCTGGCCTCATACAGATATGAAGCTGGAAAATAGAAGAGTATGTTAATAGCCTTTTCAGATAATTGAAGATACTCTTTTGTGCTACTTACACCAGAACTTGACGTAAGTGGTTTCTTCTTACAGGTGGGTTGAGGTGTGGAAGCTGAAACTATATTAATGAACATTTTGCACTCTGTTATGCTTGTTTATTTATTTACTTACTTTTTCTTTTTATATTTTTTGTCTTTTTAGGGCCCTACCCTCGGCAAATGGAAGTTCCCAGGCTAGGGGGCAAATCAGAGCTGCAGCTGCTGGCCACACCACAGTCACAGCAACATAGGATCCCAGCCTCGTCTGCAACCTTTAACTCACTGAGCAAGGCCAGGGATCGGATACTAGTTGGGTTCCTTACTGCTGAGCCACAACAGGAACACTTGTTACAGTTAAATTCATGGATCTATCCTGCATTTAGAACATATCTTTTGTGCATGCGTGATTTTGGACCCCACGAGTCACCTAAAAGGGTCTTGGAAATCTCCAAGGAGTCTTCAGACCACACTTAGAGTGAAGTATCAGATAAGCTCAGGGTCCACTCTCTTCTTCAAGCAGCCATCTCTTTGCAAACACAGCTCTTCCCACAAAAGACAGGTAAAGAACATTATCCACAATCTCATTTATTACACTAATAAGAGTTATATTTCCCTGATGCTTGAAATTTATATAAAGGAAACTAAGGAGCAAAAGTAAACATGATTTTTATTTGGCCACACCCATGGCATGCAGAAATTCCTGGGCCAGAGATTGAACCCGCCACATCTGTAACCAGAGCCACAGCAGTGATAATGCCAGTTCCTTAACCCACTGAGCCATCAGGGAGCTGCTTTTTAAAAAAAAAAAAAAGGTCAATTTTTTGTTTCACCCTTAACCAATTGTGCTGGGCACTGAACTGAAGCCAGATAAAGATGACAGTCAAAGTCCTTTTTCATGATGCAATTAGGCTTAACAGTGAGGGTGACTGACAAGCAAGGAAAACAAACAGAGGATAATTTTAGGATATGATTGGTGTTTTAAAGAATATGAGGTTCCCTAGAAAACCCAACCCTGGGGAACTATATTCGATATCTTATAATGAAACTATAATGGAAAAGAAAATAATAGGGGAGTGAGTTCCTGTTGTGGCTTAGTGGAAACGAATCTGACTAGTATCCATGAGGACACAGGTTCGGTCCCCGGCCTCGCTCAGTGGGTTAAGGATCTGGCATGGTCCTTAAGGTTTGCTGTGAGCTGTGGTGTAGGTCACAGATGTGGCTCAGATCTGGTGTTGCTGTGTCTGTGGCATAGGCTGGTGGCTACAGCTCTGATTCATCCCCTAGCCTGGGAATCTCCATATGCCATGGGTGCAGCCCTAGAAAGAAAGAGAAAAAGAGAGAAAGAAAAGAAAAGAGAAAAAAGAAAAAAAACAAGAAACCAATCCTGATGTTGCCTCAGAAGCAAGAGGCAACTTTTTTTTTTTTTTTTTTTTTGCTTTTTAGGGCCGCACCCGCGGCATGTGGAGGTTCCCAGGCTAGGGGTCTAATCGGAGCTACAGCTGCTGGCCTACACCACAGCCACAGCAATGCCAGATCCGAGCCGCGTCTGCAAACTACACCACAACTCATGGGAACGCCGGATCCTTAACCCACTGAGCAAGGCCAGGGATCAAACCCACAACCTCACAGTTCTTAGTCAGATTCATTAACCACTGCACCATGATGGGAACTCCTTTTTTTTTTTTTTTTTTTTTTGAGACAACATTTTGCATTAACCCTCAAACCTCTGGAAATCTAGGTAAGAACTATGAGGAACTCTGGGCTGAAAGAACGAGTGGCTGTGACCTGCTATAGGCAAATGATAGGCCACGCAGAGTAGCCCCTTGTTGGGTCACGAAGGGTCTGAGTTTTCCCTCCCTGACCACTGTCCCTGGCATGGTGCCAGCTTGTGACAAAGAACAGCAGCTAGACAGAGGCTGCAAAATAACATGAGGGCAGTGAGGGAGCCTAGCTACAGCAGGAACAGATAACAGCGGGGCCAGCCGTACTGGCCCTTCCACTGCCTGAAAGTGAGGGGACTACCGACCTAGGAGAAACGATCTGGGTAAAGGGAAGGACAGTGGCAGGGGTGCCCTGAGAGTATTTGTGCATAGATACGGGGATGGGTAAGGGGTGGGAAAGCCCAGGCTGCGATCAGATATTTCTTGGTTTCCTTCTAAAGAACACGTGGAGTATCAAAAATATAAATCCCAAGTTTTCATTCTGTCCTGGAATGTTAGCTTTCTGTCACCCTATCGAGTGCTGACTGACTCCTGAAAGAGCAGACAAATAAATCAAACCAAGAACAAGCTGTTTTTCATGAATAAGAAAGCCTTGAGAACAGGAGCCTAGTCTATCTTGATCTTGACCTATCTTCTGCCTAGAAAAATGCCAAGCCTTCGGCAGGTGCTTGATAAAATGGGCTGAGTTCACACACACACACACACACACACACGTGGAAAAAATCATACACTTTTTTCATGGTAAAAGATCCAACTAGAATTCATCTATCTCAAGATAACCAGCATAAATGTAGCTTTGTTCAGTGCCAAATTTTGCTCACAAAGAATTGATTTCCCTCATCTGGACTATAGTGGGTGATAATGTTCATTGAGCAATATGTGCCAGACACTGAATTATCTCATTTAAACCCCATGACAACCATATGACTTAGGTACTTTCTTATCCTTATCTGAAAGAAGAGAAAATTGAAGCTCAAAGAGATGTAGTAACCTTTAAGTGATGGCTGGATCTGAGTTTTTAGTCCCAGGTCACCTGATCCCAGAACTCTCGGATGAACCTTTGAAATTCTTATCAATTTTATAAAATAAAACATATTCATATTATACCTGACACAATGATTACTCTTCTGAATATTATTTTTTCTTTTCTAGACTAGTCTTTAGTGTCTATACATTTAAGCAGATTTTAAGGAACTGAAAACTTTTATGTAATCATTTAAAATGTAAGGTTTACAGGATACCTTGCCGGTGAGCAGCAGAGAAAGAATAGACGTGAATTCTTCCAAGTCAGAAGCTGTTCTTTGCACTGTGAGTCCATGTTTGTTTTCATTTTAATTTCCAGCTTTGAATTTCCCTTTTCCTCTCTCTGTTTCCTCTTTTTGTTAATGGTTTAATTACTTTTCTGTGATCATAAAACAATGTCTGGGTATTGTGACAATTTTGCTGCAGTCAACAATCTTTGAGCTCCCTAGAAATTACAGCCTGAAACCAATTTTACATTCTGAAGCTTTACTGCAAGAATACAAACCAGAGGAAGCTAGAATGAAGGGGAACAGGGCACCGAGGCAGGAGGAAGGGGAAACGGATAGAAGGTGCTTTGTGGCTGAGCTGGCCCCCACTTCACTAGAGGGCACAGCTGGGAGACCAGTCATGTGGGACGTTTCCAGAGGCCACGTGGAAACATTTCTTAAAACAGTCCTTTGGGGGAGAGGAAGGAGGTGAATTTATACAGGGATTCTCTCCCACCTTTATCTTTCAGTGGTGAAATTTTTCTTTGAAATTTTTACTGAGGTATAATTGATGTAATTATATTGATGTCATTATAAGCTACGCAGGTACAATGCAGTGGTTCACAATTGTTAAAGGTTATACTCCATTTATGGTCATTATAACATATTGGCTATATTCTCTGTGTTGTATAATATATCCTTGTAGCTTATTTTATACATAACTAATTTGTACTTCTTGCATCCCTGCTCCTATATTGCCCCCTACCGCTTCCTTCTCTCCACTGGTAACCTCTAGTCTATTGTCTATGAGATGTGGTATATATACAATGGCATACTACTCAGCCACAAAAAAAAAATTTTGGGAGAACAGACTTGGGAGAGGGGGAGGGAGTGGGATGGACGGGGAGTTCTGGGTTAGTAGATGCAAACTATTACCTTTAAAATGGACAAGCAATGAGGTCCTGCTGCATAGCACAGGGAACTATACTCAATCACTTGTGATAGAACATGATGGAAGATAATCTGAGAAAAATAATGATATATATGTTTAAGTGGGTCACTTTGCTATGCAGAAGAAATTGACAGTACCTTGTAAATCAACAGTAATTAAAAAATTTTAAGAAAAAGAATGAAGTGTTGCCACTGGCAGCTACATGGACGGACCTGGAGGGCATTAGTGTTAGGTGAAATAAGTCCAAGAACAACTAAGACTGTATGATATCACTTATACGTGGAATCTAAAACATTCCACCAACTAGTGAATACAAGAAAAAAGAGTCAGTGGTTAAATTTTGCTTCATTGGGTATTGACCTCCTGCACTTCTGGCATAATTTCAGGGCCTCTTCTGGCAGCCGTGAGGGGACAGTAGTGGCATCTGCCACCCCATGAGCAGGCACAAGCCAGGGACATCCCCTTTCTGACCACAGCCTGCAGCATCTGGGCCCTATCAAGCCAGTGTGCTCTGGTGATCCTTTTGTATCTTCTGCTTCCGTGATGACAGGGAGGGCCCGGGGGGACAGAAGAGGCTGCAGTGTGAGACACGAGGCAGGGTGATAACTGGGCTGTTCCACGTGCAACCTGGGAGACCAGAAGCAGCTATATCTTGGGCCAGCTGAATGAGCAGGAGGACCGCGATGACAACACAGCTTCCACAGAAAAGGAGTTCCATGAGCTTCCCTACAACAATGTCCCAAACAACCTTTTTGTGGCCTCAAAGAAGGTGATCTTCCTGGAGGGTCCGTAGGAACATTGAGAAAACCATGGCTGAGCCTAATAAACTCAGTCTCTCCAAAATCTTCTCACACATGTCATCTTGAGCACGTACAGGATATTTCCCTTGGGCTTATATTTAGAAGTGAATGGGAGTTTCTTTGTGGCACAATGGGTTAAGGACCCAGCGATGTGACTGTAGCAGCCTGGGTTGCTGCTGTGGCACGGGTTTGATTCCCGGTCTGGGAGCTTCTCCACATGCTGTGGGTGTGGCTAAAAAAAAAAAAGGTGAATGGTTGACGAAAAAGAACAATATTTGGCCTTTTGCAGAAGCATGGATGGACTTGGAGGGCATTACGCTAAGTGAAATAAAACGGACAAAGACAGATACTGTATGATATCACTTACACGTGGAATCTAAGAAAAATTCAACATAGTGAATATAACAAAAAAGGATCAGACTCAGAAAAAACAAACTAATGGTTACCACTGCGGGGAAGGGGGAGGGACATGTAGTGGTGGAGGGTGGGAGGTACAAACCATCAGGTGTAAGAGGGGCTACAGGGATGTATTGTACAGCACAGGGAATAATAGCCAATATTTTGTAATAACTGTAAATAGATAACTCCCATGGGGAGTTCCCGTTGTGGCTCAGTGGTTAACGAATCTGACTAAGAACCATGAGGTTGCGGGTTCGATCCCTGGCCTTGCTCAGTGGGTTAAGGATCCAGCGTTGCCGTGAGCTGTGGTGTAGGTTGCAGACGCGGCTCGGATCCCGCGTTGCTGTGGCTGTGGTTGTGGCGAAGGGCGGCAGCTACAGTTCCTGTTAGACCCCTAGCCTGGGAACCTCCATATGCCCCGGGTGCTCTACATAAAAAAAAAGACAAAAAAAAATAGATAACTCCCATGGTTGCGGTAACCTTTAAAAATTGTATAAAAAATTTTTTTAAAGTGAATGTCTAGGTCATTAGGAATGCCTTTCTTCAATTATACTGTCATATTATACTCCTGAATAATTACTTTTTATTGATTTGGTCTCATTCTTTCCCTTTCCTACTCATACGCTAAAACTCATGTATTGTTTAATACATTCACTCTGGGATGGGGGAGGAGAAGTCACCGAATATACCTTCCCCAGTTTTCTCCTGCTTGTAGGAATCTCTTGCCAAACTCATAGAGGAACTGAAAATGTGAATTAAATGGTACCTGTGAGGTATTTGGAACTTCTTAGAGAGGCTATTGAAATCCACATTAATTTTAAAACCAAAACTTCCCATTGTTTCCAGGAGAGGGCACAAATTCGTTTTACATTTCTTAGTGCTTTTCCCCGGCCTCCCTAACCTCCGCCACCCCCCCCCACCCCCGCCCTGCCGCAGGCAAACCCGCTCATCTACATGCATACACACCTTCACTCCTGTTGTGCATTCACCCAGCAGACACATGGCTTCTCCTACCATTCCAGAGTCTGTGTTAGGCAGCCTTGGGCGGGCTCCTCACCCTGCTTGCAAGACCCAGAGGGTCTGCAGGGGTTTCTTGAGGCTCCCGTGGTGGTGGGAACCAGCCTGGAATCAAGAGAGAGGACGAGCCTTGCAAATTCAATACACCTGGCTTTAAGTTATAGTCCCTATACTACTTTTCCTCATTTCCGGTGGCACTGGGGCAAGAGTAGTGATAGGCAATAAGGGAGTGAACTATCTGTAGAAAGTTTTAAAACAGTAATAAAGCAGACAAAGTTGCCCTGCTTTTACGTAGTCCCACACTGGCAAGTCTACGCAGTGTCAGACACAAGGTGAAATCCTATTTCTCCTCCTAAATCTTTTA
Organism: Catagonus wagneri; assembly: GCA_004024745.2. NCBI lineage: Eukaryota > Metazoa > Chordata > Mammalia > Artiodactyla > Tayassuidae > Catagonus > Catagonus wagneri. Next base: position 1,109,637 of record PVHT021183693.1, on the reverse strand, counting down.
AGTTCTAAAAAAGTTCTGTGATTACAACTCTGTTTTGGAATAAGTCAAATCAGCACATTTTATTGCTTATCCTTCAGTAAACATTATATCCTACATGGAAGTTAACTCACAGAAGCCCTGGCATAAACATACTTATCTACACGCATTTGTTTGTGAGTTTAGTTCCTATGTGGTTCAGAATCATTTATGCTTGCTCTGGACACACCTCATGTCTCCAACGCCAGTGGAACACTCTGCTTCTGCGTATTTAAACACTAGATTTCGAAAAAGGAATGTTAGCTTTTTTTTTTTTTTTTTGGCTTTTTAGGGCCACACCCGCAGCATATGGAGGTTCCCAGGCTAGGGATCAAATCAGAGAGGTAGCTGCTCGCCTAACCCACAGCCACAGCAATGCCAGATCTGAGCCATGTCTGTGACCTACACCACAGCTCATGGCAACGTCAGATCCTTAACCCACTGAGCAAGGCCAGGGATCGAACCTAGTCCTCATGGATGCTAGTCAGATTCCTTGCCACCAAGCCACAATGGGAACTCCCTGTTATTCCATTTTATTTTACTATTATAGTGAAAATAATGTAGAGAGCAGCGTTTGTCAAACAGTGAGCTTGGGAGTTCCTTGGTGGCCTAGTAGTTAAGGATCTTATATTGGCGCTGCTGTGGCTCGTATCACTGCTGTGGTGTGAGTCTGAACTCTAGCTCGGGAACTTCAAGCCAAGGGCGAAGCCAAGAATCAACAGAAAGAAGAAAAACAAACAAACAAGTAATGATCTACTCTGTGTGTCAGACACACAGGGCACACTGCCGCCTCCCCGAACCATAAGACTATGTTGTGGATCCACAGAGCTGCCCCAGGTAAGCAGACTGCCCCCTGCTGCTCGGGTGTGAATCTGCCCAGAAGGCTGATGGTGGGACTTTAACTCTCACTTTACCTTCCTCTTCTTCTTTTATTCAGAGATGGATAGTTAACTGAAATGACAGCTCCGTGAGGACTAGAACTTTGTCTTGTCAGCACTGCTCCCCAAGAACAGAACAGGCAGCACCACATTTTTGTTAAATAAAAGAGTGTGGCATCACTGGGCACGTATGGGAGTGTGCATGTGTTCCTGTTTCTGCGGGCTCTGTCCGAGCGTTCTCAGCATGATGGGACCCCATTAAAAGCAGACATCATGTATTTTGCTTCCTTTGCAACCCCGCCTTATCTTACCTGCCAGCAGTGCCAGAGACTCCATAGTCGCAGACTAACCAACTGATTACAAGGTCAAGTCTCAAAACACTATTCTGATGAATTGAAAATGGCCAAGGAGTTAGAATTCAATAAAACAAAACAGCATTTTAAAAATTCTCTTCTTACCCTCTTCGGTGGGGCCGTTTTTGGGAGGGAGGTTACTCACTAGATAATAAAATGCTCAACTTATTAAAAGATACTCTCCTGATAATAATCTTTGCCAAAATTTAGTAATTTGTTGGTCGTTCATATAACTGATGCCTGGAAATACAAATAACTGTGTGTCAGCATTACTAAAGGTTATATTCAAATTAGAAAAGGAAGGAGTTCCCTGGTGGTCTAGTGGTTAGGACTCAGCACTTTCGCTGAGTCTGGGAAATGAGATCCTAGGTTTCCCTGGTATGGGAAATGAGACGCTACATCAAGCCCCTGACTGCCATAGCCAAAAAAAAAAAAAATTTTAAAAGCCTAAAAAAGTAGTAAAAGAGGGAGAAAGTCACTTTTAAAGGATCTGAGCAGCTTAGATAAGATGTTCCTTCAAAGATAAATAATACAGAATTTTTAAAGGCCCTAAAGACTACACAATCCAGCCTCAGTTTGTAAATAAAGATGTCAGAGCCCAGAGAACATAAGACTTCTGTCCAGTATGAGGAGAGCCAGGACCAGGAGTTGGCAGCCCTGACTTTTACCCTTTTACTTCCCCGATATGACCAAGCTGCTCAAGAACGGGAAAATGGCTCGTTACTCGTTTATTGTATCAACTTTCTTTAAGTATCTAAGCAAGGCGCTTCAGAGTTACAACTGTTTATGGTGGCCACTGATGCAATAGTGAAAAAGAAAGTTAAAAGATAACCTTACGTTGGCAAATAACAAGATACTGATTAATAAAGATTTGAAGATATCCTTAAGAACAACTTGTTATAGCATATACATTTGCAAGGTAGAATTAAAAAATATTTATTGAGCATCTACTATGTATATGACACATAGTTATTACCTATATGCACTACTGAATGAATAAATAATAGACGCACTTACATAACATACACCGTATGCCAGTCTCTGCTCTAAATACATCCATGAACACACCGATCTTTGCAATAATCTTCTATTTTCATCAGCCCCATTTTACAGATGAGGAAATTGAGGCACAGAGTATTTCACCAAGATCAAGGAGCTAATAAGCAGATCTCTGCTAATCTGATCATCTGGCACCACAGGCTGTGCCAACTGTGACCCATGTCTTGTTTTAAGGAACATAAATACAGGCAAGGTGACTGTCAGTGCAGATTTAAAGGACAGTTAAAGAGGACTGCAATATTCACCAGGCGGGACACAGCGCTGAGGAGCAGTAAATCAGACCTTTTGGGTCGAAGTGGCAGAAACAAGAAGGGAAGGAACAAAGGAAAGACGGAAGAGAGAGGGAAAGACAGGCAGGCAGGAAGGAAGAGGGAGGCAGGAAAGAAAAAAAGAAGAAAATGCTATTTACTTGCTGTCTGTATTTGCTGTTATGGGTTAAACTGTGTCCCCCTCAAGCCCCAAAACTCAAATTGAAGACTTAGCACCTAATACCTCAAAATGTCAATGTATCTGAAGAGAGGGGCCTTAGAAAGGTAACGGAAGTAAAATGAAATCATTAGGGTGGGCCCTAATCCAATGACTGGTGATCTCATAGAAAGGGACTAGGGCAGTTCCCATAGTGGCATAGCGGTTAAGAACCCGACATCGTCTCCGTGAAGATACCGTCTGATCCCTGGCCTCACTCAGTGGGTTAAGGATCCAGGGTTGTTGCAGCTATGGCATAGGTTGCAGGAGCAGCTCAGACTGGATCCTGGCTGGGAACTTCCATATGCCAGGGGTGTGGCCATTAAAAAGAGAAAGAGATTAGGACACAGACAAATACAGAGGGAGACCATGGAAGATGCAGGGAGAAGACAGCCAGCTATGAGCCAAGGAGAGAGGTCTCAGAAGGAACCTACTCTGCTGATATGTTCATCTCAGGCTTTCTAGCCCCCAGAACAATAAGGAAATACATTTCTTTTTTGTTTTTTTTAATTTTTCTTTTTTGGTCCTTTCAGGGCTGCACCCGCAGCATAGAGAAGTTTCCAGGTTAGGGGTCTAATAGGACCTACAGCTGCCACCCTACGCCACAGCCACAGCCACACAGGATCCAAGGGTCGCATCTGCAACCTACACCACAGCTCACAGCAACACCGGATCCTTAACCCACTGAGAGAGGGCAGGTATCAAATCCACATCCTCATGGATTCTAGTCGGATTTGTTACCACTGAGCCACAACGGGAACTCCCAGTGAATGCATTTCTGATGTTTAAGCCACCAGGCTGCAGTACTTCATTATGGCAGCCCCACCAAACTAATAGAAAAGGATGCTGGGTAGTTTACAGAATTGAAGGAAGAGTTACAGGAACCAGTCAAAGCCAATACCCTCTAGGACTAGAGTCAACGCCTCAGCACACTCAACACACACACACACACAATCTCTCTCATCTGTGTTTGACTTCATTCTTCTTCATTCATTCTTCATTCTTTTTCTCATTCTTCTAACTCTGCTGTTCTCTCCCAGGTTCAGAATATAAAAACGCCAAGGATGGACTCAATTGACCCAGTTTAGGTTTCATGCCCAACCCTAGACCAATCAGTTCTATCTTCTTTTTCAGTACAGAGATAAAACTTTCTACTCTCCACCACCCTTGCTGACCTATAGCCCTGCCTGGAGTCTGGAGCCTCCTGGGGGTCACTTTCCCCAAAGAGTAAACCTGGCTTCTGCTGGGGTGGGGGAAAGGGAGTCATCTGGCTGCTGAGAGATGGAACTTGGGGATCTGATGGCTCCTTCAAAAGACTTGCCATAAACCTGCTGGTGTCCTGCTCTCCTCCTGCCTCCTGCTCTCTCTTTCAAAAGAATCTGTGCCCCAGTCCCTTCTTGGATGTTCTGCCGATCTGGCTTCCTTCTTAACAGCTTCCCAACTGCAGACACCCGGGTTTCTGTTTTCCTAGCCCCACTGGGCTAGTCATCATTCCTCTAGCCCCTGTCCCTGTTCCCCATAGAGTTGACATTGACTGTTCACCTCTTCCCTCTGTCCTTGTGGACTTGGGGGCTGTCATTTTAGTAGCATTTTGGAAGGGATCAAAGAAAAGTGTATTTTCTTTTTTGAAAAGTGTATGTTTTTAAATGGCAATGTTTAACCACCAGAGGTCTGTTCTGGGGATTTTCAAATAATCCTCTCTGAGCATGCCACAGTGACTGCCTTCCAGCTCGGGGGTGGAGTGTGGGGGCAGAGAGGAGAACGGAGGCAAAGGCATGGGCAAGCACTGGCTTCCACCCCTATATCAAGCAGAAAATCTCTGCTTTTTTCTGTCTTATATTTTAGGCTTCTCAGATTTCATTTGGAGAAAAAAAAAGCCTTTAACTAAAAATAGAAAACCTTAAAAACCACTGCACAACACCAGGCTGCTGCCTCCATATTTTATAGAGTTGTATTCATAGTGTACACCCAGTTTGGTATTCTGGTTTTGTTTATTTATTTATTCTACAGTATATTGCATTATAAACAGATTTTCATATTCCTGTAGCTTTTTTAGTGCCAGTTTCTTAACCCAATGCCTGGCATATAAATCCTTAGAAGACAGAGGTTGAATGAATGAATGATGAATGAATGAATGATAATATTTTTTTTGGGTGTACAGGAAGCATGTGGAAGTTCCCAGGTGAGGATCAAACGTGGGCCACTGTAGTAACCACAGCTACAGCACTGACAACGCCAGATCCTTAACCAGCTGAGCCACAAGCGAACTCCATAATTACAACATTTACTAGCTGCTTTCTAATCTTTTTATTACAGTAGTAATTTTCTGTTGAAAACATGCATTCATTCACCTAGCATATTTGTTGAATACCTACTATGTGCCGTGCACTGGTGAATGGTGCTGGGAATATGGCAATGAATAAGCTTGTCACAGTCCTTTCCACACCAAGCTTACAGTCCAAAAGAGGAATCTGGCAAGGGAGTTGGCAAGTATAGTACAGAAGCATAGATGTTATAGGAAACAAAAAAGACTAAACAAAAAATGGAGCCTTTAGCAGAGGCCATTAATCTGGACTTGATAATCTGGAAAGCGCCCCTGGAGGAAGAGACCAAGGAAAATCATTTTTAAAATAAACAGGACAGGAGTTCCCGTCATGGTGCAGCAGTTAACAAATCCGACTAGGAACCATGAGGTTGCAGTTTCGATCCCTGACATCGCTCAGTGGGCTAACGATCCGGCGTTGCCGTGAGCTGTGGTGTAGGTGGTAGACGCGGCTCAGATCGGGCGTTGCTGTGACTCTGGCGTAGGCTGGCAGCTACAGCTCCGATTAGACCCCTAGCCTGGGAACCTCCATATGCCGCCAGTGCGGCCCTAAAAAAGGACAAAAAAATGAACAGGACAAAAAATAATAATAAATAAATAAAAATAAATAAATAAATAAATAAACAAACAAACAGGATGTGCCAGGTACAGAAAAGAAGACAAATGCTCCTGCAGAAGAAGCAGCAGGTGCGTGACTGGGCATGAGGAAATGGTGGCACATCCCAGGACCTGAAAGAGATTCAAGACGACTGGAGAGCAGTGTGCACATGGGTGAACGTCCAGGGATGAGCCGGAGAGGCAGACAGGAGCCAGGAATGAAAGATCTGATGAACTCCCTACATTTGGCCTGTATCCTGAGGCCAATGGGGACCATTAAACAATCTTAGAGAAAAACCCACTTGCCATTTCAGGGTCAAATCTGCCTATAAACCGTGAGGATTCTGCAACTCATCCCTAAGAGAAATGGGTGCGATTAAGGGGATGGTATTCGCATTTCGAAAAAAAACCCAATCAGATTGCAATGTCAAGAATGCAATGTGAAGGGTGGGAGGAAAAAGAAGACCATTCAGGACTAGCAGAGAATATAAGAGAACAGCAAAGGGGATGAAGAAAGCCAGATGGGTTCAAGGATCAGTCACAGGTAGAAGCAATAAGCCTCGGTGGCTGGGTGTGGGAAGCAAATGAGAAGAAAGAGGGTCAGATGACACCGGACTTCTGGCTTCAGCAACGCGTGGATTGTGGCACCATTTATTAAGACAGAGATCATAGGATGGGGGAAGCTTTTGGGATTAAGATGGCTGAGGGACATCCAAGTAAAGTTGCCTATAAAGTAAATGCAAATGTCATTCAGAAGCAGGTGGGGCTCTGGGTATCCTCAGCACGGAAGCGGTTAAGGTAGGTGGAACCAAAGAGAAGTGCAATCCGTCAGGAAGAGGTGGAAGCAGGGAGGAAGCATGCGGTCACATCCCCAAGGGTCCTGATGGTTCAGGTTGGGCACAGGAGCTAAGAAAAGAGCAGCAGCTCACGGTGTCAGATGAGATCCAAGGAGGCTCTGGGTTGTGGAAACAGAGCAAAGACAGTGCAGGAGGAAAGGTCCATGTGTCAACGTGATGTGAACTGCAAAGGGGCATCAGGAATGTCGCTGGTGCCCTCTGTAAGGCGGCTCCAAGAAGAATGCCAGGCTGCAGCAGTTCAGAAGCCTCTGAATCTCGGACAAAGTATTTAGGCAAGGCTTTCAAGAAATATATGACTGAAAGGGAAAAGAGAGCAGTGGGGCCTGGCTGGAGGGGAAAAGGAAGGTAAAAGAGACTTGAGCTCGTTTGAAAGCTAACAACCAAACAAACAAAACCAACCAACCACCCCAATAAACAAATGACCAACCCCCCCCCCAATAAACAAACGAAACGACCTAATCTATTTACAACTCAGGATTCTCCAAAGTTTGGCTCCAATCAGCTTATTTCCTATTATTCTCCCACTGTCACCCTGTGCTTCCGCCAAGCAGGTTAGTTCCCCAATTAAATTACACAGTACACCACCTCCTTTTCTTGGTTTATATGGTTTCCTCCCCTGAATGTCCCTGTCACCAACATCTTGTCCAACCCTCACCACCCCAGCCCACCTCTGGCTCTTGGGAACCCCTGTGACCTCCATCCTGAGACTTTCCAGAACTCACTGCTTGTCCCACTCTCCTGTCCCTTCCTATCTCCTGTCCCTAAGTTATTGGATATTTCCCTCATGCCTGTCCTTGACTGCAAATTTCTTGAAAGCATGTGTTGTTGCTTACATAGCACTTTATAAGCTCTTTCAATGCAATGAGAGTTCAATGAACATGAACAAGTAAAAGTTTCAATGAATTTCATGGAAGTGTTTCTTTACCATACACAGTTGGTGCTCTGGCCAGAAGTAACACTCCCTCCGATCCTGTTCTGGGCTCGTGTATTTTCATTAAATAGTAACTCCCTGGGCACACACGATGTGCCAGGCATATACTCTCTTTTATGCATCAATCCTATGATGTGGCTACTATCATCACCCTATTTTATAGATGATGAAATTAAGGTTCAGAGAGGTTAAGTAACCTGACTGAAGGTCACACAGCTTGGTTGAACCCAAACTCCAAATTCAGATCTCTTGGCCCTTGGAGCTTGTGATCTTATCCAGGACAGCACACTGACTTTTCTGTCTTCTATGTGCTGTCCTTGCTGCCTTGAAGAACAAAAAAATAAAATAAAATAAATAAAACAATTTTAGGAAATGCTTTAACATTGCTTTCAGTAATAGTCATACAAAAGTTTGTAAAATATGTTACTTTAGAAAGCCCCTTCAGACTGGTAGAAAAGTCTATCATTTTTCCTTCTTTAAAATTCAGTAATGAGCACCTAGCATAAACAATAGGAAGCTCCAAGAGATGTCCAAGTAGAATATAGTCATTGAGAAAGCAAGATATTGGAACCCTAGAAAGGAGGGAAGTAGGTAGTTTTTTTCTTATCTTTTATCCAGCAACACAATATTTAATAAATTCTGAATGTTCAACTCCCTGGCATAGTTCTGAAAACTAACTTTTTATACAAATTATGTTTGTTTCCTGGGAACATTCTTTCATGGTGACACAAAATTAGGTGGCCTTAGTTTTTCCAAACTTATAAAAAGGACTCTTCACTTGCCCGATTTTGTTTTTCTGGTAGAGAAACATCGAACATAACAACTTATCACTGCCCGGAATGAGAACCCTGCCCTCATTCCTAGGTCGTGATCCAGGAGTTGGATTGGGTTTTCTGTTTTCACAGATATGTTGGGGTCGGCTTTTCTCCATGCATCTAATAACATCACTCATTACTTCTTGAGAACAATCATTTAACAACTCATTTGTGTTTCTTTGGGGTACCATTTCTAACTAGATATTTGTTATAATAAAATTAAAGCAGAGCTCAATTTCTGCTAATGGACCGTGGCATTCTTCATATTAGGAAACACTTCTATCTCTATGGCATTAGAAAGACATCGAGTGCCAGGAATATTCTGAACAAAGTCAGAAACATCCAGTAATAGTCCCTACTTTGGCCAGATTCCCAGTAATGCCATTGTGCCTCTTCCGCAAATAGTCTATTAGGATGCTGGTTCCTCGTCTTTTTAAGATGAGCGGTCCATCCTCGTTTGACGTAAAAGATTTCTCTTTGGGCCTGACTCTGCCTCTCCTTTCTCACCACCTGTCCTCCACCAAAAAGTGCTCCAGGAAACACTTTTAAAATTAAAGGTGAAATTAAAATAGCTGTATTCTGAGTTTTTCTTTGTCCCCTACAGAATTCTGGGTCAAGCTTAGGGAATGCATTTCCTTTGAGATAATTTTTATAACCCTTTCAGCATCACAAGCATCTAAATGTTTTACAGCTGATTTACTATTTATTCCTTTTTGCCTAAGGAGACATTTCGAAGTTGGTTAGAAGAATTTTCTTAAATAGAGGGTTTTAAAGAGGAACCTAGCTTTTGAAGGCACTCTATGTCCCGTCCCACTTTTAGCCTTGCAGCAGCTGTTCTTTATCCTGTACCAAGCCTCAGGGTAGAGGGTGGAGTCCATCTGATCATGCAACTGGCTGAGGCCAAGGCAGAGATGAAAACCTGAGGGTGCCCTGAGGGGTGGGGGGCTAACATGGCTTATTTCAGCTGTCTTAGTTCATGTAGAGTATGCCAGTGCAGGGCAGGCATCACAGCAGACCAGGGTTCAAATCCCAGAGATCCACTCTGTGACCTTGGGACACTCCTTAACCAACATTCCCGGTCTTCTCACTCATAAAAATGGAAAAACCGCTATATCCATCAAGATCCAGTTAGGAGACAAGAAACCATGCCAGTTATCCGAGCAGTGAGAATTCAATATTTTTTAAAAAGTTATTAACTAGGTATAAAGGTGTTGCCTAGGAGACTGAAAAGGCAAAAAGAAGACACTAATAGGAGTTCCTGTTGTGGTTCAGCAGGTTAAGAACCCGACATAATGTCTGTGAGGATGCGGGTTCCAACCCTGGCCTCATCTCAATGGGTTAAGCATCCAGCCGTTGCTCGGATCTGGCATTGCTGTGGCTGTGGTGTAGGCCGGCAGCTGTGGCTCCAATTTAACCCCTGCCCTGGGAACTTCCATATGCTGCAGGTGTGGCCATAAAAAGAAAAAATAAACACAAAGAAGACACGAAGAAACCATAGCAGCAGCAACTATGGGAAACCGCTGCCTCCCCTAGAGGGAAGAAAGTGGGGGAGGGACCTGGGATCTCTGAGGATTGGGCACCAGCGGCTGGAGCTGGTGTTTCCAGGGGTGTTGAATGAGGAAGGAACTATATCCGGAATTCAAGCTCTTCCCGGAAGAAACTGCCTCTGTTGGGAAGAAAAAGCATTGCTGATGTGAGGTTCCCAGGAACAGGAAGTGGATCCAAGCCCCCTGGAAGGAACGCATTCCTTCTCCTTCCTCCAGCTTTTCAGTCTCCCTCTGGTTTCCCCATTGGCAGAGCCCAACAGGGAGTAGCTGGTAGAGCAGAACTATTGTCTGCAGGGTCCCAGGCAGACCCAGCCCCACAAAGCAGAGCAGAGGGCGGTAGTTTTAGAAATGAGAGACACAAACCAAGTAACTGGCATAAATGCCAGGTACGGAGCACTCACTCCATCCCGGCACAAGGTCAAGTGCTTTACATGCATTACTTTATCTATCTTGACAACTTAGTGAATTATCCGCATTTCACAGATGGGTATGTAAGGAAGCCAGGTTTATCTGACTTCTCCTCTGCTGGACATAACAAGACATTGTCTGTATCGTGTCTCAGTAAGCAGATGTCCCTCTCACCTTCACCCTCCCTCCCTGTTCTAATGCATTCAATGTCCTCAGAGCTCAGGGGATCTTGGGGAGGAGCAAGGGGGCTGGAGAGTCAGGCAAAATTTACAGAGGAGCTGAGTGGAAGAAGTGGACACATTTGGTGGTTTAGACGTGCATAATATGGCCCTGATAATAGGCAGCTGGGAAGAAAGAGCAAGACAGCTCTGAATGAATTCACCCGGCAGGAAGGAGAAGCCTCAACTCATGGCCATTAGTTCACTGGAAAACACTGGTGCTAGTTACGGAAGCCTTGGCAGCTGGCCTCACCTGAGAGGGTCGCCAGGGCTCTGAAGCTAGAGTGGAGCTCCTGAGAGAATCAGGAAGGGAAGAAACCTTCTTTCGTATGTCCTGAGCTACCACTGTAGCCTAGGGCACTGGGGTGAGAGAGCCATTTCTAGCCATCAGGGCTGGACACAGAGTTCCAGCTTTGGTGAAACTATCTGTAATGAGAGCTGGCTTCTCCCAGAACTTTCGAGGTTTCAGTGAAGACGGCAAAGGCTTTTACAGTAGCTAACAGCCCATTGCCATGTCACCTCGAACAGCTCTAGAGAAAGAGCCAGTGCGCAGAGAGGACTGTTAGGTTGAGCGCCACTCAGCTGAGTGAATCACACATTCCATCTGCCTTGGGTCGAGTGGGCTGGAGACAAACTCAGAGATGGAGACTTGTGCGCAGGTGGTTCACTGGGGGTAGGGAATGTGTCGGCTGCAACACCGATAAAGAAATGCAGGAAGCGAGACTGGGCAGAGGGAGAGACAGTCCTGCAGCTGTGGATGCAACAGGACCTTGCAGATTCCAGCCTCTAGGGAGCACTGGGATGGCCCTTCAGAATATTCCCAAATTGGGGCAGATCTTTTAGCTCTTACATGGACCAGCCACTGGGTACCAGCCTTGGGGAAGTGTTGTAAATCTTGTCTTGTGGGAAATTCCTAGTCGTAGGCCAGCTGGTACCAGCCAAAGCCCAGCAGCTGAGAGAGTGGAAAGCCTTGGTCTTAAATGAGAGATCCAGGAGGACCACCTCGGCATCCCCTTCACATCCAGCAGTTTTTAAAGTAGTTATTAAATAACTGCTGTAAGTCAGGCACCGTGCTGAGCACCGGAAACACATCAGTGATGGAGACAGACAAACATCTGGCCTCGAGGTATGGCTGTATTTACTAAAGCTTTCCTTTCCTCAAAAACCTCATCTATAAGCTGTGGATAATTATAGTTCCTGATTCACAGGATTGCTGTTCAGAGGGAATAATACAGCACATGTAAGCCCTTAAATCCATAGCAAGCTCTCAAGAACTATTAGGTGGTGCTATTAATATGTATAATGTCCACTCTACAGTGTTTGTTTTTAAGCCTGCACCTGTGGCATATGGAAGTTCCCAGGCCAGGGGTCAAATCGGAGCTGCAGCTACCAGCCTGCACCACAGCCACAGCCATGCGGGATCTGAGCCACATCTGCAACCTACTCCAGATTCTTAACCCACTTAGCGAGGCCAGGGATCGAACCCGCATCCTCAAGAAAACTATGTTGGATTCTTAATCCACGAGTCACAACAGGAACTCCCAGACTCTACAGTGTTTGACAACTAACGGGAGGACCGGCAGGGCAATCGGCTCCACTGCTACCAACTTCTCCTGTCATAGAGTTGCATGAAGAAGAGGGCAGCCCTTAAGGGAGAAAGAGCTAGAACCCTGGGACTGGTCAAGGAACAAAAGGAAGCAACTCCTGTAGGAAGTAGTTCTCAGTAGTCTATCCTGTGGATGGATACCCAGCCTAGCCCCTAGGGACTCAGTGGGCGAGGACCACAGGAAAGAGTGAGTAATAACACACAGGGTGGTTGGACATTTCTCAGTGGCCAAATAGGCACTGCCCCCTCAGGATTCCTGCCCAGCCAGCAGCTCTGTGAGAGGGGATACTCATCAGGCAATCAAGTAAAGTTCAAGTCCATTTCTCCACCTTGGCACTCCTCAGCTCTCTGCCCCACTATGTCCTTGTACTTGAGTGAACTGAGGCTTGAACACGGCACTGCCTCCAGGAGTTTCCCTGGGCTCCATGGATCCATTCCCTTGGCTTTACGACCACAAGTATTTTGGTCATGATGATTGGTTTGGGGATGGGCACATGATACAAATGGTCGATGAGACTCAATGAAGTTTTTACTAGGAATCTTAGGAACAGGATATTACTCCTTTCCAACAGACTTGAACGAGGTCCGCTGCTCCTGGAAGCATCTTGAGGAGAACAGAGGTGAGAGAGAGGGGTTGGGTTCCACTGATGCCACTGGAGCCCAGATGTCTCTTGGGGGTTTACAGGCATGAGAGTCAGTGTATCTTGTTTTTGCTTACAGCTGTTTAGGTTCTCTGTTACTTGCAACTGAGAAGATCAAGACAAATGCAGTCTGTAACGTGTGCAGTACAGGACAGGGAGCTTAAAAGGCATGCAAACTCACTTCAGTTTCCATTCTCCTTCACTTAATCCTCATTACAACTATGAGATGTAAGCAGGCAGGGGTGATGGTTTTATTGTCTCATTGGAAAGATAAAATTATACCCTTGTTATGTTGAATGACTTGTCCAGGGTTTTCTAGCTAACGGGTGATAGAGCTTGGGCTTGGCGATCTTTTGATTTGGGAAACAGGAAAAGTCAATGAGATGAGTACAGCATAACATGGTGGGTAATCAGACCAACATACAGGTAGCGTTTTGAGGATACTTTGAACATTTGCTATTTACGTCCGCTAATGTTATTTTATTTTGCCATTGGTTGTATTTGCAACTCTGAGTGGCTTCTCATATTAACGGAGACCAAAAATTGCCTGTAAGAAACAAACCTTTGGTCAAAAAGAATTTATTAAATTCTTAGAAACTATCCCATCGCCCTCTGCCTCATTCTCTCAGCTTCTGTGACCCAGGCTTTCCAGAACTACTCACCAAGATGCCCAGCTAAGAGAGAAAGAGCAGAGTTGGGCCAGGGTAGCCACAAACATCAGTGTGGGGCGTAGGCGGCATTTAAACAGCCCTAGGTTTCCTGTTCCCAAGAATGAATCACCCCCAGCCTGGGAGCCCCAGTTGTGAGTGATGCCCGAGGACATTCAGATAGACAGACAAACTGACTGAATGATTGATTGAGAGACAGACTGGTTGTTTCCATTGTCTATCCCAGCCTTCCTCTGTCCACCTGAGAGGACAGGTGAATATCACTTACTGGAAAACTTGGGTGTAGACTCTTGCCCTGCTCATTTATTCATTCAGCCATTCACCTAACAAATGCAAGTCATGTGCCTGTTATGTGTCAGACACTGGGCTGGACTCTGAGGATACAAAGCCCACAAGTAGAAAGAGGCTGCCCTCCACAGCTTTACAGCCTCATAGACAGAATGACACAGTTGTAAGAGTAAGGGTTCTAAAGCAACTTAGGTGCCGTGATACAAAAGTGTACAGAGTATGGTGGGGAATAAAGGAAGAATCAGTTCCACATAAGGCAGGAGAGCCAGGAAAGACTGATAGATGATTGGTGCATAAAGTGAGTCTTGAAAGAGAAGGAGGAGGAGTTCTCTTTGTGGCTCAGTGGTTAACGAATCCGACTAGGAACCATGAGGTTGCAGGTTCGATCCCTGGCCTTGCTCAGTGGGTTAAGGATCCGGCGTTGCCGTGAGCTGTGGTGTAGGTCGCAGACGCAGCTCGGATCCCGCGTTGCTGTGGCTGTGGCGAAGGCCGGCGGCTACAGCTCCTGTTAGACCCCTAGCCTGGGAACCTCCATATGCCGCGGGTGCGGCTCTAGATAAAGGCAAAAAAAAAAAAAGACAAAAGAAAGAGAGAGAAAGAGGAAACTGCCAGTCAATGGGGGTGGGGTGGAGGAACTCCAGGCAGGGAAAGTAGCAATAGTTTGCCACTCCAGTCGCATGAGACAGAAAACCTGAACCCGACTGGTTTAAGCAGGAATGGAATTTACTAGGGAACTGAGGGAGAAAACAAAAAGTCCAAGGATGGGCTTGCCCAGCCTGGCCAGATTCTGGACCCAAGACTGACATCAGGACTTGCCCTCTCTATGTCTCTCTGATGTCCTCTGAGATGGCTCCAATGATAGCAAGAGGGTGACAGCAGATCCGACCCTGCATCCTCTCAGGGTTCAGCTTCAGAGCAAAACACACTCCACAAGCCACTCTTCTCAGAAATGTCTCATTCTCTAAAAATGTCTCATGGCAGCCCGTGGGCTCCAGGGAGGGAGCAGTCAGTTGCCCATCCCCGAAGTGATTGCAATGGCCAGCGGAGGGTGAGGCACTGATTTACTGTGGCCTGAGTCATTGCTCTCCCCAGAGAGCCAGGGTGGAGCTGTCCGCACCAGGACAACATGGACTGAGAGTGGGGAAGGACAATCCAGGCACTGTGATCACAAGAATGGGGAGCTGACCACAGACGTCCACTTCAGCTCTAGTCCCACTGACCTCTGCAGCTCCGTGTTATTCTGACCAGGAACAGGGAACCAAGCAATTCAACACCACAGAGCCGGGTTACTAGCACCAAGTCAGATTCTCCAGAAGGACCCAGTACTGGTCTCTCTGTCTCCTCCCAAGTTCAGGTTTTGGGAAATGTTTCCTCTTCATTCCCACCCAAGGGCCCCAGCCTCTAGGGGGAGCTAGAGAGCAGCTGCAGTCTGGAGAGGTCCCTGGAGTTCTGGGACCCACTAAGGCCAGGCCACAGATAGTTCCACCTCATTATACCTTATTGGAATCTAAGAGCAGCTAGTTAGTAGGAGCAGCTAGAGACTTCATCTTCAAGGAGCTGAGCTTCAAGTTTGTGCAGTGGTTTTACTCCTGAATTTTAGAACCTATTTCTATCGGCTCATTGCATGTTACTCTCAAAGCTCAAAAATACTCTCATCCTTGGTACAGTTTCTTCATTGTCTGCAGCTTTCTGACTTATATACAGTTCTCTATATCTCAATAGCCCTGTTTATACAAATGAGGGGGAAATTATGCACACATACACACACACAGGTATATATACACTTGATAGGTAGATATATATTTTTAAGTTGTTTTTACTGAGATACAAATTGCGTACAGGGAAATGCACCCATTCGAAGTGCACAGTTCAATGGATTTTGACAAAAGCTTGCACTCTGCAACTACCACCACAATTAAGACATAGAACATTTCCGGAACCCCCAGAGTTCCCTGGCACCCCTTTGCAATTTATACTCACTGACCACTCAGCCCCCCACCCCCCTGCCTCCTTTTGGCCCCAGGCAACCACTGATGTGCTTCTGGCCACTCCAGATTAGTTTTGCCTGATGTAAAATTTCATGTAAATGGAATCCTATCATGTACTCTTTTAGGTCTGGTTTCTTCTGTTCAGTTAACATTTTTGAGATTCATCCATGTTCTGGCAGGTATCAGAGGTCCATTTCTTTTTGTGGCTGAGTAGTGTTCCACTGTGGGCATATAGCACGGTGTATCCACCCTCCTGTTGATGAACACCTGGGTTATTTTAGCTTTGAGCTGTTAGGGGTAAACTCACAGTAAACACTCACATGTAAGTCTTTTTGTGGACATACATTTTTTATTTCTCCTTGGGAAAATACCTAGGAGTGGGGTTTCACTTTATAAGAAATTAGGCTGGAGTTCCCGTCACGGCTCAGCAGTTAACAAATCTGACTAGCATCCATGAGGATGTAGGTTCGATCCCTGGCCTTGCTCAGGGGAGTAAGGATCTGGCGTTACCGTGAGCTGTGGTGTAGGTTACAGACACGGCTTGGATCCTGCGTGGCTATGCTGTGGTGCAGGCCAGCAGCTACAGCTCCAATTAGACCCCTAGCCAGGGAACCTCCATATGCCATGGGTGTGGTCCTAAAAAGCAAAAAAAAAAAAAAAAAAAAAAAAAAAAAAAAAAAAAAAAAAAAAAAAAAAAAAAAAAAAAAAAAAAAAAAAAAAAAAAAAAAAAAAAAAAAAAAAAAAAAAAAAAAAAAAAAAAAAAAAGGAAAGAAAGAAAAGAAAAAAGAAACTAGGCAAAAAAGAAACCATGGATATATGGTACAGCACAGGGAATGTAGGCATTATTTTGTAATAACATTCAAAAGAGTATAATTTAAAAAAATACTGAAATCACTATGCTATGTACCAAAAATTAATATTATATATCAACTATACTTCAAAAAATGAACACATTTTAAAAAAGAAAGTAGGCAGAAGGATATTTAATAGCAAACTGAGCCCTCATATATGTCAATACTCCAAGCCTTGATTTCCTCATTAGCAAGATGGGGATAATATCTACCCTAATTCTTGCCACTATTGCAGTGGTCAGAATGGATAATGCATGTAACGTAAAGCGCTAAGCTCCACAGCAAGGGAAAAGAACTATAGGGATTTTGAGAGAAGGGAGAGAAATGAGGTTAAGTTAAAGGAGAAGTGAATAGAGGAAAACCTCACCCTTGGATGTTCAATGAAGTCCACCCAATGGGTAGTTGGATGTATGAACATACAGATGGACGGATGGACAGACAAATGAATAAATGCATGAACAGATGGATAGACGATATAGACTCAAGGAGTAAATAATAACATAAAGACTATAGGAAGGGAGTTCCCGTTGCAGCATGGTAGAAATGAACCTGACTAATACCCATGAGGATTCAGGTTCTATCCCTGGCCTTGCTCAGCGGGTCAAGGATCCAGTGTTGCCATGAGCTGTGGTGTAGGTTGCAGATGTGGATCGGATCCCGTGTTGCTGTGGCTGTGGTGTAGGCCGGCAGCTGTAGGTCCCCTTCGACCCCTAGCCTGGGAACTTCCATATGCCACAGGTGCAGCTCTAAAAAACAAAAATAAAAAATAAAGACTATAGAGAGAATCTTAGATTTATTTTAATTGTGATAATAAGTTTTTAAAAATCACATTGGCAGAAATCCCATTGTGGCTTATCAGGCTAAAAACACAACTAGTATCCATGAAGATGCAGGTTTAATTCCTGGCCCCACTCAGTGAGTTAAGGATCTGACGTTGCCGTGGCTGTGGTGTAGGCCAGTAGCTGCAGCTCTGATTCGACCCCTATCCTGGGAACTTCCATATGCCGCAGGTGTGGACCTAAAAAGGTAAAAAATAAAAAGTAAGAAAATTAAGGAAAAAAATCCCATTGGCATAAAGAAGTTTCCTAACAGTTTTGAGATATGCATTGTCTTCCTGAGGTGCTCGGCTGAGGCAAGAGTGACAATTGGCCAGTGTGGTCCTGCAAGAAAGATGATGCTCCTGTGAAACAGAAAGCATCATTTTGGTTCTTGCTTCAAATTATGTTAGACCAAGCTCTAGATTTTCCTAATATGATCTCTATTTTCTACGATCACTTAACAATAAGCAATGCGGGGAGAAGTACACACGCTTATCAAAGAATGTTTACTCCTATGTGGTAAAAGTCTAAGGTGATATGAAAGTTTCTCTTTCCTAAAATTTGCCAGGTGCCCACATGCCTCCCTTGCTGAGGCAGCCCTTGGTATTGCTTGAGGTCAAGGAGAAGCTGCATTACCCCCTTTATCGATGCTGGAGGCCATTGAAGCCAAGTCTTCAGAGACTAGAAGCCAAGTTCTCTCTCACCTTTGAGTCTGTGCTTGCTGTTTCCTTTACCTGAAGTTCTCCTTTCCCTCCCTCTCTCTCTCTCTCTCTTTTTTTTTTTTTTTTGTCTTTTTGCCTTTTCTAGGGCCACACTCGAAGCATATGAAGGTTCCCAGGCTAGGGGTCTAATCAGAGCTACAACTGCAGGCCACAGTCACAGCCACAGCCACTCAGAATCCGAGCTGCGTCTGCGACCTACACCACAGTTCACGGCAATGCCGGATCCTTAACCCACTTTGCGAGGCCAGGGATCGAACCCACACCTCATGGTTCCTAGACGGATTCATTAACCAGTGACCCACGACAGGAACTCCCCCTCTCTCTTTTATTGTTCACTTCTCAGCTTAAATACCACCACAGTGAGGATTCTCTGCTTATCCAGGCCTCTCTCTCTATCACAACAGCTTATTTTAATTCTCTTTAACACTTTTACTACTGTCAATATTTTTCACGTATTTATTTGTTTGCTTTCTTACATCCTTCTTCCCTGCTGGAGTGTATGCTCTACCAGTTTATCAACCATCATAACCCCAATGCCTAGTTCCTGGAGAAGAGAAGCAGCTCAGTAAATGTTTGATTAATGAAACCCCTTGAAGAAGAGGAAGAGAAGGGAAGTGATGACCACTGAATTGCCTGACTAACTACCCAAAATAAACCAAGAAGAAACTGGCAGTGATTTAGGTTTAGACTTAATAGGCAACATGAGGCTTTCTGCCTTCTAGGGCTTGAGAGATGGTATGATTTCAGCTATAGAAGAATAAAGAAATTTCCATTTTTATGACATCTACGTCTATCACTATAGGATTCATTTGTGCTAAACAACTGATGAAATGAATGAATGTTTTTACTCATGTGAGGATTACTCAATTCAAAATTACCATCTGGTTTGATGAGCAAGATTTTATCAATTATTTAGGCAATAGAACCAGTGTCCCAAATTGTATATGTGACATGCGACCAAAGTAAATATAAAAATATTTCTGATGTCTTCAAAGCACTGGTAAGATTTTTACATATTGTAAAGATTTTTAGAAATATGTCTTCAGGAGTTCCCGTCGTGGCTCAGTGGTTAACAAACCTGACTAATATCCATGAGGATACAGGTTCGATCCCTGGTCCCGCTCAGTGGGTTAAGGATCCGGCGTTGCCGTGAGCTGTGGTGTAGGTTGCAGACGATGCTCAGAACCCACGTTGCTGTGGCTGTGGCATAGGCCAGCAGCTGTAGCTCCGATTCGACCCCTAGCCTGGGAACCTCCATATGCCATAGGGGTAGCCTTAAAAAAAAAAAAAAGACAAAATGTGTCTTCAGAGAGAAGTCAGTTTTTTAAAATCTCCTCTGAAAAGATAAAGCTGTTTTTCCTAACTTTCAAAGTACTTTTAATTTTTTTATACCTCTAAGCTCTTTTTAATATTTAATATTTACTTGAGTAATAAAATATAGAATTAAGATAATACGATTTTGTTTTGTTTGATTCTAAAAACTTGAACTTAACCTAATAGGCAAGCTCACTTCCAAGAGGAAGGGTACAAATCTTCAGAAGATGAAATTCTAACTGATCTCAGGTCTATCTTTTCCTTTAGGATTCAAACACCAGAGGTGGGAGGGCAGGCTAAACATGTTGAGGATGTTTAGGAGCATACCTGGTCTTCACACCAGACAACAAAAGAATAAAGGAAGGAAAAGAAGGATGGAGGAGGAAGGAAAGCAGGGAGGGAGTTCTCACTGCAAAGAGAGGAGTTACAAGCTTTCGCTAAAGACAAATGCACTCTTTTACCACTTGCAAGTGAGAAGCCATTTGATTATCTTGTATATCCGGCTAACTCATTAAAATCTAACCAGTCATCCAGATCAATGCTATACTGTAGCTGCGGCTGCTGGGCAATCAAAATGGACTAGTACAACTTTGGGACTGAATTTTTAAATTTTATTTCATTTCAATTAATATAGGTTAAATATAAATAGCCACATGTAACTAGCAGCTGTCTTACTGAACAGCACAAACCTAGATACTTAGCTAAATTACAGTTTCAATTTGCTGTTTCTTAGAACAACACTATTTTTCAAAATTAGCTAAGATAAGAAATTAGTGTTTTGGATAAGTGGGGCTCCAACCACAGAAAATTTGAGGGGGCAGTAATAATTAGAGAGGATCTCCTGATCACCTTTTTGACTACTTATTGTGTCTAACGTTCTCACATTTCCTTTCTTGGAAGCCAAGAAGCAAGTTTCTCCGGTACTCTTTGCAAAGATAAAGAGAAAAAAAAATTCTAACCACCAGACTTTCATCTGAAATATTATCCAACTGGACACTTACTCATTCAATTCTTTGTTTTTGGCCTGAAGGGTTCCGTTGACTGCTGGTTTTGGTATTTCAGTTTTTCGTTGGTGGTAATCATTTTTTTTTTTTGGCATTATAGCTGGTTTACAGATTTCTGTCAGATTTTCCAACTGCACCATGTGGTGACCCGATTACATGTACATATATGGATTTGTCACATGTAATAGATATAGTTCCCCGTGCAATACAGTTGGAGCTCCTTGCTATTCCATCATTAAAGCACTAGTTATCCCCACTCCCTCCCACCCCTCCCCCACC
>PVHT021183693.1:1074640-1087992 GCA_004024745.2 Catagonus wagneri | reverse complement strand
GACATTTGGGTTGTTTCCATGTCTTGGCTATTGTGAATAGTGCTGCAGTGAACATGCGTGTGCAAGTGTCTTTCTCCAGGAAATTTTTGTCTGGATATATGCCCAAGAGTGGGATTGCTGGGTCATATGGTAATTCTATGTAGAGTTTTCTAAGGTACCTCCACACTGTCTTCCATAGTGGCTGTACCAGCTTACATTCGTTGGTGGTAATCATTTTGAAGGTGGAAGAGTTGTTTCCCAGGTACGTTGTCAATTAAAATACTTTTGGCTGCCTATGTTTTCAGACCCACTGGAGCTATCTGATGAGAGGGCAAGCTGGAGGGGGTGTTCAAAGGAAGTGCAGTTGGGTAAAATTATTCTGGAGATAATCGCATGGTTTTGTAGTTATTCTTTTTAAACTCATTTTTCTTGCTTGGTCTTTCTTTTCCACAGCTACAGGTCTTTTGATGGTGGTGGTGGTGTAGGGTGGTGTGGATTGGGCTTTATTTGTTTTACGAGAAGAGGAAAGGCAATCCAAGATGTTCTAGATTTGTAGGATTGTGACATAAGCAATCTAGAAGAGATAGGTGACCCAGGATGCCTACTGTATATCGAATGCTATACCTGCCTACTGGTTGGTGTCTGCTGTGGGACAAGAGTGAAAAAAAGGATACGGAGCCTTAGGCATCCTAAGAAAGGCATCATTACAAGCAGCCCTGTATCTGCTTTCAGTGGAGTTGGATTTCCAGTGCTTTGCCCTCCAATGTGTTGACCTCCCTGCTAAAATTGGGAAGCACAAAGTTTGCGCTCATTTGGATGCCACAAAGTTAAATCCTCGATAGCCTCAGTGTTTTCATGGTGACGATGGTGAGGTGTTCCTTTCACTCCTGCTGTACATCCACCTCTTCCAAGAATTAGAAAGTAAAGTTGCCTCTGCGGATGAAACCCTACGATCTGCCCACGTGACAGCCACGGGGTACAACATGCAGATCTCCCTTTAAGAGGGAACCTGGGGGAGTTCCCTGGTGGTTCAGCGGGTTAAGAATCCAGTGTTGTCACTACTGTGGCTTGGGTTGTTCTTTGGCACAGGGTTCAATCCCTAGCCTAGAAACTTCCAGGTGCCACAAGTATGGGGAAAAAACAAAAAGAGAGAGAGGGAGAGAGAGAAAGAAACTCGGTTAAGGAATGTATTAGCTGGCTTAGGGATCTACTAGAGGATACATGCCAAGGCCATCCAGGCTGTCCCCAGTCAATGATGGGGGAGCCAGGCCAGTCCCACCCAACACAGGTCTCCTCTAACAGGCTCCTTGCTAGAGCTCCGTGTTGCCCTGGCCCAGTTTTAACTCAGGGCTGCGCTGTCGTCTAAAGTTCTTCCAACCCCAATCCCCCTCCTTTCTTTAACTCCTTTATCAGGTGCCAGACCTGCATTGCAGTCTGAGGCTCCTCCACCTACTCACGCCTCTCCTTCTCTTTGTCCTCCATATGCACTGCCCCCAATATCTCTCCTGTGCACCTATGTATGTATTGGTGTCTGCGTCTCAGAGGACCCAAACCCACTCAGTACAAAATGAAGGAGATTAACTACTTGGAGAGATAACCTTGAAGGGCATTCTCAGCAGTGAGGATACAAACTGGGTCTGTTCTATTCAGCACTGGACCTCCAGGACCTAGTGCAGTCCTTGGCATAAAGCATAAAGTAGACTCTCAAAACCAGGAGGAGAGGGAGGGAGAAGGGAAGATATTGGATTAGCTGAGATCAAAACTCTAATCAAGCTTTAGTGACTGTTAAAACAAAAGAGAGCAAAACCTTGTAGTGTTAGAAGGAAAAACGTAGACAGAAGAGGATGGTCAGTTTGGAATTTAGGAAAGGGAAGTTTAAAGGGTAAAAATTCGTTAGTGCATCCCCAGCACTCCCTGGGGAAGACATGTACAAACAGATGTATATGCACATTCCAACCTGCATCTATATCTACATATGCATAAACAATAATATGCAGGAGGAGTTCCCGTCGTGGCTCAGTGGTTAACGAATCCGACTAGGAACCATGAGGTTGCGGGTTCGATCCCTGGCCTCGCTCAGTGGGTTAAGGATCTGGTGTTGCCGTGAGCTGTGGTGTAGGTTGCAGACGCGGCTCGGATCCCACGTTGCTGTGGCTGTGGCGAAGGCCAGCGGCTACAGCTCCGATTAGACCCCTAGCCTGGGAACCTCCATATGCCGCGGGTGCGGCCCTAGAAAAGGCAAAAAGACAAAAAAAAAAAAATTCAGGAAATAATAGGTATATCGTACATATATTCATATACCTATTACTTTGCTCAGAATTCTCAATATATACCAATACTATACCACAGAGGTAAAAGGAAAATGAAACAAACATAAAAATCTCCTCCAGATACTGCCAATGGAAACATTACCAACTGAGAAAATAGACAATTGCCAGCTCCAGGCACAGACACAGCATTTCTGTTGCTACAACTTCCCATTTGTGCAATTAGTTCTACAGAGCCAGCCAGGGTACTCCTGTCATTAGCGTCTGGCAAGTATCCCTCAGCTAAGATGTGGCAATTGCCATGTCCCTGCAAGGCTCTGGGCTCTATCAGGAGCTGTAATCCTATTAAATTCCATCAAACAATTCTAATGTTAATTTTTAAAATTAATATCCACTTAATATCCACAATAAATATATGTTGATGTTCAGGCATTTTGGCTTTATTTAAATTTACTAAAAGTGATGTTTTTCTGCATATATATTCTTTTGCAATTATCTTAGTGGAAAAATGTCTATTCAGAGTTCGACCATTTCTTAGGAAGAATGAATTTTTTGTTGGGATTATTTCAAAAGCATTTACAAGACTATAAAATGTTTTTAGAACCTTGAGGGCAAAGGGCTCAAAGCACATATTTTAAACTAGTTTTATTAATATCATGGATTTAGAATTGTGTTCATAGCTATGATTTTATTTATTTATATGTATTTTATATATTACATATATTACATATTAATATATATTATATATTGCTATATACATTATATATTATATTATATACTATTGTGTTCATAGCTATTATTTTATTTATATATATTTGATTTATTTATACATATTTATTATATAATATATTGCATATATTATATATGATGGTGTAACACATTATATATCATGTATATGTTATATATAGTATGTATTATTTATATATATTTATATATAAACATATTCATATATTTAAACATTTTACATATAATTTTTATATTTACAAATTCTTTATACAGATTCTTTAGAGAATCTTAAAATTTAATTTAACTTTACCTCTTTAATTCTTTTTTCTTCTTTAATTCTTAAATCTCAAATTCTCTGCAGAAATGCTTAAAAGAAAATCAACTGCAAAATTCACAGAACGGGAGTTCCCTTCGTGGCTCAGTGGTTAACGAATCCGACTAAGAACCATGAGGTTGCGGGTTCGATCCCTGGCCTTGCTCAGTGGGTTAAGGATCCGGCGTTGCTGTGAGCTGTGGTGTAGTTTGCAGACGCGGCTCGGATCCCGCGTTGCTGTGGCTGTGGTGTAGGCCAGCAGCTACAGCTCCTGTTAGACCCCTAGCCTGGGAACCTCCATATGCTATGGGTGCGGCCCTAGATAAAAGACAAAAAAAAATCACAACGCTGGGAGTTCCCTGGTGGCACAGGGGTTAAGGATCTGGCTTTGTTGCCACTGTGGCTCAAGTTACTATGGTGGCACATGTTCGATCCTGGGAACTTCCATGTGCAACTGTCATAGCCAAAAAAAATTTCACAGAATTCTAAAGAATCTCTTAATGACTCAGTCTCATAGTTCCAATGTCTTTGCATACAATGTTTATTTGCATAATGCCTTTTAGGTAGTTAGCTTTCTTTTTCCAAAGCAATCACCCTTAAGCAATCTCGCAATTCAAAACAAGCTCACATTGGAAATATAAATTCTTTTATTCCAAACAGTTAATGAAAAATGAATGTGAATCTTCCTTGAGGAACAAATAAAAGACCATTTGAACTGAGGTAAATTTGTCAGCTCTGACTGTGATTAGAATTGGTTTCTCCAAAGAAGAGCTTAGAAGAGCAATGAGTAAACAGGAATTGACTTGTGAATGGAGTTAAAACAGAAAAAGATCCATAACCATTCCTCTCAGGAAATCATGTTCAGTCTGTCATTGCAGTAATGTTGACCCTATAAAAGCATATCATTGATTTTCTTTATTAGTAAGTTTCCTAAAGTCAGAGGACTTGGAATGTAAACAAACCTCTTCAGATCCCTACATATAATTTTATAGTAGAAGAGGCACATCAGAAAAAGGACTGGGAACTAAAGTGACACTAGTGTTGTCTTTGGGTGGCAAAGTTCATGGTGATTTTCCTCTTTCTCTTTTTTAATATTTTCCAGCTTTTATATAATGAGCATGTATTTCCTTTTTGCTCAGGGAAATTTTTACTGAAAAAATAAAGAGTTGATGACCAGAGATGGAAACCCACACAACTTAAGGCAGAGCTTTGGTTTTCACTCTTGGGTATTGTTTGGGGTTGGGTACCCACACCAAGCTCTTGCCTTGAGCTTTGAGAATCAGTGAGGAGGGCACAGGACCCCAGAGTCGTCTGGGGCACAGTGATCTGGGCTAATACCCTCTCCTACTCAGGCACTTCTTGTTCCAGACTCCTGGTTCCTTGTTAACGAGACAACCACCAGCTTGGCATGACTCATGATTATGAGTAATATTGAATCCTGGTGAGATAGTCTGATGAGTTAGCTACAACAAGACTCAGATGGCTAACTGGATCAGTCTATTGAGGTTATTTACACGTGGAAAATACGTCTAACAAATAAAGATATTTCTCACCTACAGTTAATAGTAATCATTCTTACAGGCAAAGTTTTACCCCCAAAAGTCAATAAAATAAAATAATTCCGAGGTATTTTAGTTTGATTTTGTAGTGTTGTTAATTATACTCTTCGCTGCAAAGCCCTCATTACCATCAACGGCCCACCCACTGAGGATTTCTTAGAATCAAGTTAGTTCTTTGATTAACACTAGTACTTCAGACTTTTCTCATGGCCAAGTCTGCCTATTACGTGGTAGAAGCCTGGGTTCTGAACAGAATGTGTTTCAAATGCTTAGAGGTCCATCTTCGTGTGGAAGTTGGGTGTCCCGCTGTTCTGAAGCATCCACCTCAGGTTTATTCCTTTTCTTCCTGTAACATTTGCTTACACGCTGCTTCTAGAGGGAGAAAGAGGGTAGCAGAATCTTTTCCTCAATGCCGCCCCCAGAAAAGTCCTAGGAGCAGTTCCCATTGTGGCTCATTGATAAGGAACCCAACTAGTATCCATGAGGAGGTGGGTTTGATCCCCAGCCTTACTGGGTGGGTTAAGTTGGCGTTTAGGTTGCAGATCCCGTGTTGCTGTGGCTGTGGTGTAGGCCAGCAACTGTAGCTCCAATTCGTCCAATTCGATCCCTAGCCTGGGAACTCCCATATGCTGGAGTGAAACCCTAAAGAGCAAAAAAAAAAAAAAAAGAAAGAAAGAAAGAAAAGTCCTGGAAGAGCTCTCTGATTGGACAGTGTTTGGTCACATGCCCCAGAAGGGTGGAGGAGCTCTCTGATTGGACAGTCCTTGATCACATGCCCCACAGGGGGTGGGGAAGCTTTCCCACTGGACAGTCCTTGGTCACATGGTGGGGGCGGGGAGCTGGAGGAGCCATGAATGGAATCAGTGATTCGGGGTGGATACAGGGCATTTTTCTCCGTTTACATTGATCTCCTGGGTTCTAAGTGAGGCTCTGCTGGATTGGCGTGCAGTATGTGATCAAGAGCTTGAGTTTTCCAGTCAGCCTGGCTTCAAATCCCAGCATTCATTTACATATTGCAGGTTTGGGATTAGTGGTTCACCTCTGTACATCTCAGAATCTTCACCTGGAGAGTGGTGATAATCATTCTTACCTCCTAGGGTTTTTGGGGGAACTAAATGATACATTATTAAAGGCACTTACCACCATTTCTGATGTATAGTAAGTGCTCAGTAAAAGTTAGGGAGGATGATGATGATGATGATTTATCCTAGAGTGCTTCCATCGGATAAAGTTTCATTCCAAACCAGCAAAAAGCTGCTGACTTCTCTGTCCAGCTGTGGGCAGGTGGGTGGAGCTGGTTTCATCCAGCACACATTGCATTGCCTCAGGACCCTTATACATAAAGACCACCTTGGCACTGTTTTCTTCAGCAAAGAGACAGGCTATCTGAACTTTGTATATCCCTGTCATGGATAGTAATCATACTTGTGCCTGCCCATTCTTTTTTGAGTAGCTTTTTAGTATTTGCGGAAATCTCTCTTGCAGCTGGGATGCAGGTGTGTGACACAGATGTTACCATATGCACTTGCCTGAGATTGATTCAAGAAATCTGAGGAAAGAAGGTCTGCGATGAGCTTGCATTCTGTAGGTGGCAGCAGAGCTGCCTGCCCTTGGGGGTATGACTGTCGCAAGACTGAATTTCCCAGGGCAGAAACAAATCTGCTGTGCTCATAATGTTGCAGGGGCAGCAAGTTAAGGTACCTGCATTTAGTGCTTAGCCCTGATGACAGCGGTGGCAACAGATTTCTCATGGGCCATTTCTGGAGCAAAGTTTTTGCCGTTATTCCAGGGAAAATAGCCTTGAAAAAGTTTCTCCAATTCTTTTGGTGGTAATGTGAATGAACTATCTTTGATTTTAAAATACATTCCCTATACTGCTTGAACCAGCCAGAGTGGACTTGGTTGTCTGTAGCTAAGAAGCCTAACCAGTACTATTCTTCTTCAACGTCCTAGTCTTAGGAGGAAGTAAGGGAGATCTATTTCCTCATGTATGTTTACAGACATCAGAAAATGTCAAACTAACTTTTAATTTCAAAAATCCGCATTCACAAGAGTATCTACTGATGGATCTGTGTACAAGAATTCAAAGATTACAGGGTTCTTAAAAGTTCTTCTTATGTCTAAGAAGCTGAATTCAGAAAAGGCATTTCATCACTAAAGTTGTATTATTACAACTCTACACTATCATATTTTCCTGTAAAAAAAGGACATGAGGAGATTCCATTTTGATAGTTTCGCCGAATGACGACAGGTTATGGAAATGTCGTGAACGTTGCATTGTCACTAACTTGGACTGCATAAAAGAACTTCTATGATAATTGCTTTCCAGATACGCTTCATTCCTTTTATACATTTGTAGCACTTATAAATCTAGAGACCCATGTGCTATAGCTGGAGCAGTGTAGAGTTCAAAGATGCCCAGACCACACCTGAGTTCCAGATAAGGCTCATGCCTCTAAAAGAAAAATGGGAGGATCCAAGGATAGAGTCCAGCACCCCATTATCTCCTGTCCCATTTTCTCCCCCTCAGTTTGATCCAGTGCCCTGGATTATTGCTCAGGTGCCTTTCGATATAGCTGCAGATTGTCCATAGCTGAGATTAACTGTACTGGAAAAGGCCACTTAAAATTTACCCAAAAGAGACTCCAAATTATCATAGCAGATATTAAAAAAAATTGTTTAGAGTTTTATTTTCAAAAAATGAAAATTTAAAAGTAAATTTATTTTGTATTAAACAAAATTTTCATTTATATTTGTAACCATGGGCCAGTTCTTGTTTTTTTTTTTTTGGTCTTTTTAGGGTCACATCTGTGACGTATGGAGGTTCCCAGGCTAGGGGTCGAATCGGAGCTGCAGCTGTCAGCCACAGCCACAGCCACAGCTACAGCAGTACCAGATCTGTGCCGCATCTGTGACCCACACCACAGTTCAAGGCAGCGCCAGATCCTTAACCTACTGAGCGAGGCCAGGGATCAAACCCACATCCTCATGGATACTAGCTGGTTTCATTACCACTGGAGCCACGACAGGAACGCCACCAGTTTGCATAATTAACAAAGGATGAATCAAATGTGGATTTTTTAGAATAATTTCCCCTATAAAAATGCACTTGAGCACAATGTATGCTTCCTTTCACTTTTGACTTTTACATATGATAGTAGAGATTCTGTTTGAAAAATGGTATAAGGAGTCTTCATTTTTTGCAAGCGCTTCTCTTTAATATTTTTGGCATTAAAAATAATTCTTTTTTGAAGGGACTTTTGGTAAGGGACCTTCTTTAGTTTTGTTTTTTTTCCCTTCAGTTGTTCACCGTAGTTATTCATGCAGATCTTCATTTGTCAAAAAAGTCCATCAATCCCCTACTTCTTTCAATACCATTTGCAACCATTTTATGAAATTCTGGCTTTCTTACAAGATTAGTATTACATCATAGATTAAATGTGCACTGTATTTACACTGCATTTTAAGATGTTGCCAGGTTGATGAACTGACCAAAGATGTTGATATTTTGTGCCCAACTTGGCACTAATACAATGCAGCAGAGTACATTTGAGTGGGGTCTAATTGTATAAGTGGTCAGTTTTTGTCGAATATTCTCAGATTCCCATGACTTTGATTCTCTGTGCAACTCGGTTAACTGCAGAGTCTAGGTCATATATACTTTGGACAACAAGGATTACTTAGACCTACCATTCTGCTTTTCTTTCAAGAATGCACTCACTGGGCTTTTGTCCTCTCCACCTCTCTACTTTCTCAGTGCCTGGAGTTCTGTGTCTCCCTCCCATTGTACAAACTCTGCATCACTAAAGTCCAGAAATTGGTCTCACAGAAAGGGACCTTATACCAACCTTCAGGGTCCCTTTGGGCCTGTCTCAATTTTCACACATTAAGCTTCTCCGGACATTTAATGTTTCTAATTTTGGTCAGACCCATAGTACCAAGTTAAATATGTGTTTCTAAGAGCAAATAATAAGGTCTCAGTAAACTTTTTAAAATCACATGATGGAGTTCCCTTCATGGCTCAGTGGTTAACGAATCCGACTAAGAACCGTGAGGTTGCAGGTTCGATCCCTGGCCTTGCTCAGTGGGTTAAGGATTCCCGCATTGCTGTGGCTGTGGTGTAGGCCGGCAGCTACAGCTCCTGTTAGACCCCTAGCCTGGGAACCTCCATATGCCGCAGGTGCGGCTCTAGATAAAAGGCAAAAAGACAAAAAAAAAAATCACATTTTAACATCAATTTCTTTCTATAGGTCTCAACAACAACAGAACGATCAGTGTTGGAATCCTAGCTTTTTAGTGAGCATCTGAACAGTCATCATTCTCTAAATTAAGAAAGAATTGTTGCATATACATTTAAATGGTTTTCTATCCACTTAGTCATGTTTAATACTTTGTTTTTTAATTTTGGATTTTGAAAACCTAGTTTTTTCCTAAGAATGAAGTATTTTCTGGCTATGGTGACTTCAAATCATTACCAGAAAGTGAATTGAGCAATATTTTCACTTTATAATTTATAACTATGACTTTTTAATAAAATATCTAAAACACTTAAGCTATTGGGTAGCATAGTCTTGAAATGTGTGCAATATAAACAATCATTTATTTTCCTCTTCACTGTTTTAAAACAATTTTTATTGGGTTGAGGGTGTAGATTTCAGTTTGCCAAATCAGTAATGCAGTTTGCCAAATTTTGTAATCCTCTTTTTTTTTTTTTTAAATGTCCTACAGGGTGTGGTGCCCTTAGAAATTTTTTTAAAAAGCTGTAGTTCTTGGTGTTTTTTTCCTTCAATTTTTCAAAAATAGTAAGAAAATCTAAACCCTAAAAGGGAAATTTTGGTTCCTACTAGTAACTCCTGGATTCCACCCCTCTTAAAAGTGAGGTTAGCATCTGTAGCCAGCTTTTGCCTATTTCCTTGCCAGGTGTGTCTATGTTCTTAATATTGTAAGCTCACTATTAGAAATGAAGTCTTGATAATTAAGTACTATTTTAAGGCTTTTTTTTTTTTTGCTTAGAGTAGTGAAAATAATTCAGGAGGAACAGCATAAATGAGACATCTAAATTCAACTAAATCCCTCTTTTTTTCTTTCTCTTTTAAAACTTTATGGCCACACCTGATGCATATAGAAGACCCCTGGCATATGGAAGTTCTGGGGCCAAGAGATTGAATCTGAGCCACAGCATGTGCCTTGATTCCATAAAACAGCAATTGTTCTTATAAAAACAAATTCTCTGTAAATCTTAACTAGTCAATACTACAGAAAAAGACGCTGTTGGTAAAGATCTTTAAGGAGAGAGAGATGCCAGAAAAGAAACACTATTTTCAGAACAAAACATGAGATGGTGAGAGCTGATACGATTTGGATTTTGTCAGTTATCTGACAAAGCAATGACAATTCACTCACAAATCGCATGACTGACAAATCCTTTCTAATCCCCCACCCCGCACAGAAACTATTTCCCAGTAAAAACTAACTCCCAGTAAAAACGGAAAAGAATGTAGTGTGTGTATGTGTGTGTGTGTGTGTGTGTGTGTGTGTGTTTGTGTGTGTGTGTGTGTGTGTGTAAAGTAAGAGAAATGCGTAGGAGTTAAATATGCTAGAATCCTTGCTCTATTTTCCCTTTTCTTTCCTTGAATGCTGGGTGTTTGAAGGAGGGACCCTATGTTTTGCGGCAACCAGCGAGAGCTAATACTTTTCTTTTAAAAGTAACTAGGGAAAAACATTCCCCCAAGCAAACCAAGGCCACGCCCACCCCTTACCCCCATCATCTGTGTATCTAGGAGCTAAATCCCATTTGGGTACCACTCGGCAGGGCATTCCGTTTCATCCTCTTCCCACCTCCCCTGCGGGCGGGATGTGACCCGGACTGCGGGTCCCGGGGTGCCAGGGAGGACCGCCCGCCCGCCCGCCCCGGGAGAGGAGGCGGCACCGGCCTGGGAGCCGCCCCTTCTCACCGCCCGAGAACAAACGGGATATTCAGCTGTGGCCTGCGGCTGCCAGAGAAACTCCTCAGGGGAAATTAAGCGGCGAGGCCGACTGCACTGCAGTTGCTCAGAAAAGCGCCCCGACCCCGCCTGCCTCGCACACCCGGCTACCTGGGCTGCCCCGCGGCGGCTCGTACGAGAGCGCGGGAGAGGGAGAGTCGGAGTGCGGGGCTCGCCGGGGCGTGAGCCCGGGCGCGTGCGGAGCGCGCGGTACTCCGGGGTGCGCGCCGGAGTGGGGCGAGCCCGGAGCGTCTCCACCAGCCATGAGGGGCGCGGGCGCCTGGGCCCCGCTCTGCTTGCTGCTGGCCGCTGCCGCCCAGCCCTCGCGGCTACGGCTCCCCGAGAGGTAACGCGACCCCTGCTTGCGCTCCCTCCCTCCTTTTCCCTCGCCCACTGCTTTGCTTTATTCAGACCGCTTCAAGGCGCCGGGGGACCCACGCGCCATCAGGACTCCAGGACGGTGCCCGACCCCCGGGCTCCCTCCTGCGCCCCCAGCTCGGTCCGCCCGAGGGGCCCGCAGCTGGGCGGCCACCACGTGGTGGGGGCTTAACCTGCCCTGCGTCCCCTCTCTCCAAAGGTTTGCGCGGGCAGAGAGGAGCCCCGGGGCCCAAATATGTGGACTTTGATTTACTTGTTTTCTTCCCGGGAGAGGCTTTGCCCAGAGACGTAAGCTTAGGGAAACACCCGAGTTGCGCGGCGCCCAGGGAGCAGCTCTCGGAAAGTTAACTCTTCGTCATCCTCTGAGCTGCCATACTCAGGACCTGGGCTGGAGGACTCGCCCCATGGCCAACTTTGTCATCTCCTCTCTACCTCCATTCCCACCGGCCTCCCTTTTCAGTGGGAGGCTCTGCCAGTGGCCAGCGATTTTCAGAAAGGGGAGAATTAGGCATCTCTCCAAATCCAGGAAATTAAAACTTTTTTTATGCTAACCAATTACTTATCTGTCTTTAAAACCATGCCCCTCACAGAGCCTAGCTCTCACTCTCTCTCTCCTTAGAGTTAAAATTTCCATGTACCGTTTTCCTATAAGATCTTACCACTTACTTGAGCACTTGATTGCATATGGATGGATGGATGGATGGATGGATCTTGTTATTATGGTGGAGACAGATGGAAACTGGACTGAATGTTTTATCAGGCTATAATTTAAAGAATCTAAAATCTAGCAAGTATTTCAAATCCGTTATATGGTACAGGCACTTAATATTAACTGTATTCATAGACTACATCTCTCTGAAACTGACATTAAATTGTTACCCCCTGTTTTAAATTTCTTTTCCTCTTTTATTTCCCAGACCTGTTTTCACATGTGGCGGCATTCTTACCGGAGAGTCTGGATTTATTGGCAGCGAAGGTTTTCCTGGAGTGTACCCTCCAAATAGCAAATGTACTTGGAAAATCACAGTAAGCATTTTTTAAAAGGGTATTCTCCAAAAGTGAATATTGGAACCAGTGGAAAGCTACTGCTTTTTTGACCCCCTCTGGTGTTAGAATTTGGGTTGGGGGGCAAATGTCTGAAGTAGTGAAATGTTGGATTTACCTCAACTATTTGAAAGATTTTTTTTTAATACAGAACTAGGCTGTGTCCTGCGTTAGTGATTAGAAAGGGCTCACTCAAGGTAATGCTTGGAAGGATATATTCTTAAAGCAGATGTGTTTCTGAAAACCCAGTGTGCCTCAGTTGAGTTTCATAGATTCAGAATTAAGGCTCTTTGCAGTGAAAAGCCCATCGTAAAGATTTTTTAGAAGCTATTTGTTGCCGGTGCCGTACATAAATGTGTTCCAGTGGAGGCTGGAAGATCAAAGTTAGTACTCACCTGTGACTACTTTCTATCCATTGGGGCGGGGGGACTCAATGTCGCTGACTTAAAACCACCACTACAGACCATCGAAGAATAGAGAATAATAACTTAGAAGAGAAAAAGCCTGCATATCAAACAAAAGCTAATAAAATGCCCATGTGGAGTAGTAAGGGCACCGGTTATGCTGAGTCAAGATAAGAAGTCAGATTTAGAGACAGCCAGCTTTAAAAAAAAAAAACAGTCTGGATTTAGTGACTTTCCTGTCAACACAGCGGTGACTGTTATCTTCTTCATTTTTTCATCATCGGGAAGTTGTTTGGTAATTGGATACATTAGCTGATTGAAAGCTTCAATCAGATTCTGCCTTACATGAATTATGATTTTTTTTTAAAGTAGGTGCCTCTTACTGAGCATTTTCTGTGTTCTGGGCACTGTGCCAAGTAGTTAACAAGCATAATCTCACTGGATCTTTGAAATCACTGTGAGAAAGTTCTGTCGTCCCCCTTTTATAGATGAGGAAGCTGAGGCTTAAAACAATTATATAAATTGACTTTAGCATTTGTTAAGTCCAACTTTATATAAAGTGAAACCTATTTTGCAATGAGGCCTTCCCACCACAAAGGTTGTTTGACAGACAGATAGAAGGTCTCTCTCCTTAATCTAAAACTTGGCTCCTATGCTTGTTGGAAACTGATGAAAATATCAGCTGTCTGATGAACTGG
>PVHT021183693.1:1061413-1074540 GCA_004024745.2 Catagonus wagneri | reverse complement strand
GCTAGGGGTCTAATCGGAGCTGTGGCCACTGGCCTGCGCCGCAGCCACAGCAACGCAGGATCCGAGCCGCGTCTGCAACCTACACCACAGCTCACGGCAACGCCGGATCGTTAACCCACTGAGCAAGGCCAGGGATCGAACCCGCAACCTCATGGTTCCTAGTCGGATTCGTTAACCACTGCGCCACAACGGGAACTCCAGATCCAAGGAAATTAAAGACTGAGAGGCAGCATGTGCCTGACAAGTAGAAATCCATGGTTAGCCTGATGTTTGGGGTGTTATGGGCATTGTGCCTTAGGAGAGGCCTGACTACCTTTTTTTTTGGTGTGTGTCTTTTTAGGGCTGTACCTGGGGCGTATGGAAGTTCCCAGGCTAGGGGCTGAATTGGAGCTGTATCCGCTGGCCTAAACCACAGCCACAGCAACACCGGATACAAGCCACATCTGCAACCTACAGTGCAATTTGTGGCAATGCTGGATCCTTAACCCACTGAGTGAGGCCAGGGATCAAATCTGCATCCTCATGGATGCTGGTCGAGTTCTTAACCTGCTGAGCCACAATGGGAACTCTGTAAGCACCCTCTTCTTGTGTTGGGGGAGTGGAAGTACAATAGATGCTCCATTGGGTGCAGTGTAAAGATGAAGCATGTGGGCTCTCATTCCATCGCTCATAAGCTATGTGACCAGGATTTATCTTCTTTAAACCTCAGGATTGTTGTGAAGATAAAATGAGAGAGTACAGCTAAAGCTCTTTGGCTGAGTGTCTGGGATATCCTAAGGGCTCACTAAATGTTAGCCACTGCTGTTCCCATTGTTGCTGGTATCGACTCCTCCTTCCAGCCTGCAGGCAATATTGCAGATCACTGCCACCTCCTCACCGCATTGGCTAAGCCGGGCTTGGCGTTGGCGTAAAGCAACTCAGACTTTTATGGAACAAGGGATTTCACCATGTATATCTAGCAAGAACTTATTTCTGTGTTGGGGTTCTCCGATGATCTTACCGAAGGGATACTGTGTGACTTAGAACTAGGTCCACTCCCAGTCACAGAGATCCAGAGTAACAATAGCTCAAATGGAAGGAATCTGGAAGTAGGCAATCCAAAATTGGGAGTTCCCGTCGTGGCTCAGTGGTTAACGAATCCGACTAGGAACCATGAGGTTGCGGGTTCGATCCCTGGCCTCGCTCAGTGGGTTAAGGATCCGGCGTTGTCGTGAGCTGTGGTGTAGGTTATAGAAGCAGCTCGGATCTCGCGTTGCTGTGGCTGTGGCGAAGGCCGGCAGCTACAGCTCCTGTTAGACCCCTAGCCTGGGGACCTCCATATACCGCGGGTGCGGCTCTAGATAAAGGCAAAAAGACAAAAAAAAAAAAACAAAAACAAAATTGGTGTGGCACCTTCAAGTCATCAGGTACTCAGTATCCGCTTAGATATGTGCTCCAGTTCCAGCCATCAGGTTCATGTTCTAACGAGCCAAAAGGAAGAGAAGAGGGCATAAGTCCTCGCTTTAAGGACATGGTGCAGAATTACGTGCACCTCGCTGTTTACGTTTCCTTGCTGGTTATTAGTTACGTGGCCACCTCTAGCTGCAGGGAAGCCCTGAAATGAAGGCTTCATGTCAGGAATCCATGTGCTCCGCTAAAATTCAGAAGTCTTCTCTTGAATAAAAGCCTTCTATCAGCTGTGGAAAGAAGGGAAAATAAGCAGACGACAGGCAGTCTCTATGACATATTTATTTGTGGTTTGCCCAGGAGGCCTGAACTAATGTTCAAAAGTAGATTAACAAATGCCAGGCTTTTTTGAAAAATATGTATTTTTAGAAAGCATAGGTAGTGCAGAAGAAAGGACTACACAATTTGCTTTTCCAGTGAAAAGCTTTATAGTCTCCACTCTTAGCCAATTGAGTTGATTCTATTTCAAGGGGCTGCCTTTTTTATGTTTGCCTCTGAGTAGCCACCAGGAACTTCCAGAGGAGCCCAGCATGTTCTCTTGGTTATAATAGTCTCAGCAGAATGTTCACAAAGGCCCATGGTGCATTCAAGGTCTTGGTTTGACAACATCTTCGTTTCTTTGGGAGTCACAAGGAAAAGCACTGATTCACTGGTAAAAAATCTTCCCGTTTCTTCGTGATCCTTTGGTGTGTCACGTGGCAGAAGGGAGCTCCCCAGCTCCAGTAGATCCTCAGGTTTATAAAAGGAGAACTGTGGTAGAGCTAAAGCTTATAGAAGCTTGTAGCCTTATGGTCCGTTATTCATTCAACAAATGTGTGCTGGGAGTTGGGAACTATTGGAATTATGGTGAGCAAGGCAGCCAAGCCCCTTGCCCTCATGCAGCTGGCATTCTAGTTTGGAGAGACAGGCAATGGATGTTTAAACAAGTAAATAAGTAATATTAAATAGTGATAAATGAATTATAAAACTAAAGTAGATACTACTTATATCCACTAGGATGGCTATTATTAAAAAAAAAACAAAACAGAAAATAACAAGTGTTGACAAAGATGTGGAGAAACTGGAACCCTTGTACGTTGCTGGCAAGAATGTAAAATGGTGCAGCTGCAATGGAAAACAGTATGATACTTTCCCAAGAAATTAAACATAAAAATACTATATTACCCAGAAATTCCATTTCTGGGTATATGACCAAAAGAAATGAAAACTGGGGATGGAACAGATGTTTATATGTCCACGTTCATGGCAGCATTATTCACAACAGCCAGAGGGGGAAGCAACCCAAGTATCTTTCCACAGATGAATGGACAAACAAAATGTGCTATACAGAGGAACATTATTCTTCTTATCATTATTATTTATGTCTTTTTAGGGCTACACCTGCAGCATATGGAGGTTTCCAGGCTACACCACAGCCAGCCTACACCACAGCCACGCCTACACCACAGCTCACAGCAGTCCTTAAGGATCATTCTTAACCACTGAGGGAGGCCAGGGATTGAACCTGCGTCCTCATGGATACTAGTCAGATTCCTTTCCGCCAAGCCACTACGGGGACACCCACAAAGGAACATTATTCAGCCTTAAAAAGTAAGGAAATTCTGACACATGCTGATGAACCTTGGAGACATTATGCTAAGTGAAATAAGCCAGTCACAAAAGAATAAATATTGTATGATTCTACTTATGCCTAGAGAAGTAAAAATCATGGAGTCAGAAAGTAGAGTGGTAGTTTCCAGAGGCTGGGGGTTGGAGGAATGGAAGGTAATATTTAATGGATGCAAAGTTTCACTTGGGAAAGATGAGAAGGTTCTGGAGATGGATGATGGTGATGGTTGCACAGCAATGTGCATGTGCTTAAAGCTACTGAACTGCACTTAAAAATGGTGAAAACGGAAGTTCCTGCCATGGTGCGGTGGATTAGGAATTCAACTGCAGTGGCTTCAGTCGCTGTACAGGTTCAATCCCCGGCCTGATGCAATGGGTTTAAAGGATCCGGTGTTGCCACAGGTGCAGCGTAGGTCACAGCTGTGACTTGAATTCAATTCCTTGCCCAGAACTTCCATGTGGTGTGTGCAGGTATGGCCATAACATTTTTTTTTTTTAATGGCAGAAATGGTACATTTTATGTTATGTATATTTTACTACAGTAAAAATATTTTTAAAATACAGTAGAGCAGTGGAATATTACATAATAATTGTATGAGTCACATACAAGGAATGTTCAGAAAAGGCAAATTTATAGAGACAGAAAATATATTAGTGATGGTCTGAGCAGGGGGTAGGTACAGGGATTAACAGTTAATAGTCATGAGTGATCTCTCGAGGGTGGAAATGGTCTAAAATTGACCTATGGTGATGGTTGTACAACTTGGTATATTCACTAAAAGTCATTCAATTGTGCACCTAAAATGGGTGATTTTTACAAAATGTTAAAAATACTTCAAGAAATTTGCGAAACAAGCATAACATAGTGGTGGAGTAGAAGTGGTTATGGATGAGGTGGCCAGGAAAGGCCACTCTGTGGAGGTGACATTTAAGCCAAGATCTGAGTGATAAGGAGCCAGCCATGTGAAAGTCTGGGGAAGAGCATTTCAGACAGAGGGACCAGCAAGTGCAAAGGCCCTGAGGTGCAAAGAAGCTTGACTTGCTGAAGAACAGCCAAGAGGTCAGTGTGGCTGGAATAAAGTGAGCAAGGAGGACAGTGGGAGGAGAAGTAGAGAAGGTGGGCAGGGCCCTGTAAGCCATGGTGAAGAGTGTGAATTTTGTTTTGAGTAGGAAGCCACTGGAGAATCTTAAGCAAAGGAGTAAGATTATCCGATTTTAAGAGTGTTCTGGCTGTTGCGTGGAAAGTGAACTGTAGGGAGTTAAGAGTAGAAGTAGGGAGACCAATTAGGAAGGTATGTGGGGAGTTCCCTGGTGGCTCAGTGGGTTAAGTGCCATCACTGCTGTGGCTATGGTCACTGCTGTGGTGCCAGATCAATCCCTGGTCTAGGAACTTCTGCATGCTGCAGGTGCAGCCACAAAAAAAAAAGAAAAAAAAAAAGGATGCTATGTGTACTTAGGAGAGAGAAGATGGTAGAATGGACAAGGGTGGTAACAGAGGAGATGAAGAAATGTGGAATCTTCTGCCTAAAGCAGTTGTCTTAGCAGTTCCAGCTGTAGCACCAGCCAAGAGGCCTGAGGCACCAGGCCCTGGACAGTTGCTTGACAGCTGCTCCAGACAGGGCCGTGCTCTGATGTGGCCACATCCAAGGCAGTCTGTTAAAGGCTTTCCTGAAGCAAGTGGATCCAGTCCATTTTCCAGCTCCTGCAGTCAGTAAACCAGTAGAGTTCCCAGTGGTGATTCAGTATCATAGAGACCTTTCCAGGTGTAAGAGTCTCAGAGAGCCCTCAAATTCAAGTTCCTGTAGCTAAAAATATCCTGCCTCTCACTGCTCATCAGCCTTGCAGCCCATTCTTCCAGACTGGAGAAGGGTCCCAGCAAAGTGGTTTTCAACATCAAGTCCTTTTCATCAAACTATATCTGTCAGTGGGAGGTTGGGGAAAATCTGCTGTTAAAATCTGTATACTTTGAGAAAGGTTAAGGCTGGTGGTCACAACCAAACTTTCTAGCCATTTGTCTTGGACTTCTTGAAATGGAAATACAGTTTGCAGAATGGAAATTTAGATTCGTCTTAAAATTATAGTACTTTAAAATTTTCATTGCTATTTCTTGGACAGCAGCACTGTCTCAATACACTACCAACATTGGCTGTTTGAATTTAAACTAGTTAAAATTAAGTTAAAAATTCAGCAGAGGTTGACAGAACATTGTAAAGCAACTATAATAAAAAAGTTAAAAATCCAGTTCCTCACTAACCCTGGCCATATTTCAAATGCTCAGCAGCCACCATATGGGACAGAATATAATATGAATATTTGCATCATCACGAAAAATTCCTTTGGACAGTGCTGTTCTAGAAAAAGTTGGGGGTTAATTTTCCTCATGTGAAGATGTGTTGAGGATGCAAGTGCTCCACGCTGCTTAGCTGTGCTTCCGCTTTGTAAACGAGGAAGCTGACCTTCATTCTGTGCAGTATGGAAGCCGTGCCTGCAACTCCAGCCTCTTGACTCAGCTCTTTCTTTCTGGCCACCGGCTCTTGGTAACCTCAACGAGTCTTAGGTTTCACTCATTCATTTTGCTGAGTATGTCCTGAAAAATGTCTGACTAGAGTCTAAACCAGAGCATTTGAGAGTTAAGAAATTGTTAAATATTTTGTAATCAGTGATGGGGTTGAGGGTTTCTTCGTTTCCTATAAGAGCTGATTTTCAGGACTGTAACGTAAGGAGCATCGATGTAAAATACCAAGTCTGCACATGTGGGGGTGGGCAGGGGTTAGGTATGATTTGATAGCTAGGGACAGTATAATTTTTTGAAAATGGTGGCTGGCTGTTTTTCTAAGCAGGTTTGGAAGGATAGCATGACTGGCTTGATGCAGAAGCCACCTAAATTGATTGAAGGACGAGAACTAATAATTCCACCTCCACCAAGCCTGACAAGAAATGAGTGTTGATGTACTGCCACCTGGACCTCTCTGTCACAGTGGTCCTCTTGCTGGGTACACGTGCCCAAAGGGGCAAGGTTGTGCAGGAGAGACAGTTAAAGATCTCTGAGATGGGAGTTCCCGTCGTGGCTCAGTGTTTAACGAATCTGACTAGGAACCATGAGGTTGTGGGTTCGATCCCTGGCCTTGCTCAGTGGGTTAAGGATCTGGCGTTGCCGTGAGCTGTGGTGTAAGTTGCAGACGTGGCTCAGATCCCGCGTTGCTGTGGCTGTGGTGAAGGCCGGCGGCTACAGCTCCTGTTAGACCCCTAGCCTGGGAACCTCCATATGCCGCGAGTGCGGCCCTAGAAAAAGCAAAAAGACAAAAAAAATAAAAATAAAGATCTCTGAGATGCCTGAAGGAAGTCAGGGAGAGTAGACCATTGTCACTATGTGGCAAGGGGACAGTCTTACTAAGAGCCCACCAGACCCGTTCTGGAGACACACAGATGCAGACATGGGAGATGTGGACATGGGATGACATGTTCCCTGGGCTGTCAGTGGGAAGGGAGGTAAAACCCAATAGGCGGCTTGCCTTCTTGGCTCCAGAGGCACCAAGGTCACCATTCTGTTAATGGTGACCATTCTGTTAAAGGTCACCATTCTGTAAATTCATTGCGCGCTTGGCAAATCACCAATACTTTTCCTGTTCCGTGATTTTTGTC
The DNA here is from genome assembly GCA_004024745.2 of Catagonus wagneri. Lineage (NCBI taxonomy): Eukaryota > Metazoa > Chordata > Mammalia > Artiodactyla > Tayassuidae > Catagonus > Catagonus wagneri. The sequence continues at coordinate 1,067,844 of PVHT021183693.1, read as the reverse complement.
ATCCCCTCGTTCATTTTATAATCCTGTAGTAGGATTAGATTCATACTGATGATTTGACACAACTTTTGAAAAAAAAGAGAGAAAAATAGGCTTTAATATCAAAATAATACCTTGTGAAAGCAACTCAATTCAGAGTTTGACTTGGGCTGCATATGGTATGGCCGGCTAAGTGGAACCAGCTGAAGCTTTGTTTATAGCAACTATGCAAATTAGAGGAAACCTGAAGCCCAGAACCTTCTGGGAACTCTCCTGGAATAGGTATGTAGGAATTGCTATTTTAAATTGGTTCCTGAAGTTAAAACTAAATATTGCATCTGAATTGCTGTTATTATCTAACGGAAATAACAATTGGTATGCAGATGTCAGTGAAAATGGTTTTGTTCTTAGATTTAAAGCTGGGCATTAATTTACAAAACAGTTTTTAAGAATGAGATAATTCATGTATGTAGTCCTATTATAAATCATTATTGAAATTGTAAGATGTTTATTATTTGTATCTCTTCTTTATTCCCCCCTCCAAATTTTAAAGGTAGTGAGATATAGCAGATCATGGAAGGTTTCAGTTATTGTTTTTGGCAGAAACATGGCTTGGAAAAAAAAAACCCAGCAAACATTTGAACCATTTAAAATTTGGTTTTGGAGGTTCCTTTAACCCTAAGGTAAATAATGTGGGAGGATCAGAAAGTCACAGGCCTGTGCCAGAAATGGGAGGGGAATTATAGCACTGAACAGAGTCAGTCCCATTTAAGCTGAAAGGATGTGGCAAAATTTTCCGTATTTTGCCAATTCATGCAGACCAAAAAAATAAATAAATAAATAGTCACATAGAGAAGATCTTCAGATCCCCCAGGTAACACACGTACTGTCATTTTGATAACTACTATTTTCTATTCAGCTGGAATTGAATATGCTTGTTATTATACAGGTCACAGATCCGAAGTAACAACATACGGTTTTCAGCTTACTTTCAAATGCATAGTTATCTTTTTTGTTCATTTGCATCCAATTCTGTGATGTCACTGGATACGTGTTAGTACGTCCATTTCACAAATGGGGAAGCTAAGGTCTAAAAAACTTGTATCTTGCCCGATACCATCATCCCTGCAAATGGTATAAAAGGACTAGCACATTTTCTTTCTTTCTTTTTTTTTTTTAGTGGCCACACCTGTGGCACATGGACATTCCCTGGCTAAGGGTCGAATCTTAAGAGCCTGTGCCACAGCCACAGCATCTCCGAATCTGAGCCACATCTGCAACCTATGCCTCACCTTGAGGCAACGCCAGGTCCTTAACCCACAGAGTGAGGCCAGGGATCCAACCTGCATCCTCACAGACAATACGTCCGGTTCCTAACGTGCTGAGTCACAATGGGAACTCCAAGACTAGCACATTTTCTGACGCAGTGATACAAAAGCGCTATTATGCACACACTTAGCAAATAAATATTAACTCAAAGCTTATTGAGCATCTGCTATGTACTCATTATTGGGTTGGACCCTGGGGGTAAAAAGAATTTCTGTCCTTAGGGAGTTTATAATCTGGTAGAGAATAGTTAGACTCTTAAGAAAATCAGTAGCAATTATGTTGTGTAAATAATTATTCTGCTCACTGTAAGCAGTTCTAAGTATTGATAATGTACAGTAAGACTTACTGACCTTTTAAAAACGGTGAAAATTCTTAGATTATTCAAAGGAAAATAATTATTACCTAAAGCAAAGAGCAAAAGATGTTATGACCCACTTTTCCATCTGTGCTACTCTGAAGATGTGAGAAATTGTTCCTGTGTCCTCTGTTTGACAGCACAGAGCTATTTTATAACACATGCCTTGATATTTCCAAATAACTTAATAAACAATTATGTAACGGTATTCCTATACCATGGGGTGATTTTGTTACTAATGTGTGTTCAAGTCATCATACTGAAATCCATCCTCCAAAAATCCTGATTAAATTTAAATGGCATTCACATTTAGTTTAAAGGAATGATAGGTTAAGGAGTCCCTGTTGTGGCTCAGCGGATTAAGAACCTTACATAGTGTCCATTAGGATGTGGGTTCGATCCCTGGCCTCACTCAGTGGGTTAAGGACCTGGTGTTGCCACAAGGCTGGCAGCGGCAGATCCGATTTGACCCCTAGTCAGGGAGCCTCCATATGCTGCAAGTTCAGCCCTAAAAATAAACAAACAAAAAAAAAAGTAAAAGATAAAATTAAAAAAAAAAGAAATGATAGGCTGAAAATGTGATTGGGATTTACTTCTTCCCAGTAAGCATCATATGGCCTCATAAAAAGAAAGCAGCAGGTGGGGCATCGGATTGTGTGAACATTGAAACATATACTGATGTTCTGTTAGGATTAGTGCTAGGTATATAATTTGAGAAAACAAATAGTGAATTTAGACAGGAACTCAACATTCAAGTCACTTAATTATACCGAAGGGTATAGCAAAGGGTTCTAAAATTACTGTAACTATTATTCGCCTGGCATAACCACAGCAGGACAGATAGGGGAATGGAATTTTGGCCTTAAATGCATATTTCCTGGCTTTAAACTCCGTGTAGGATTTAGAATTATATAGAGATTTGAATTCCAGTCTTAACTGTGGGGTTTGTTTTAAGGTATATATACATTTGTTGGACTAGGCTTCGTTATTTCAGCTGTCTGAACAGTAATTTAACCCAGTGCTTGACTTAATTTTATTTATATCTAATTCCTTAGTAAAGATGAGCACAGTTAACAGAGAATGTCTACATACCCAAACCTGAGGACCGTATGAATGGGAAAAGAGCCCTATAACTATTTTTGGTTTGTTATTTAATTAGGAGAGTATAATTCAGAAACTTGGTGGTTCCTGTGACCCTTACACTATCCCAATTAAGTTTCATTTGATAAGATACTGGAAGAATTAAAACATTGTCCTTGTTGCCTTAAATCCTTCTGAGAAGCAGGGGAATATAAACCCTAAATAAATAAGCAAATAGGTGACATTTTCCCAGTGGGGCTTCAATCCAGTTTTTCTAAATTTGTTTAGTTTCTTACTTGTTTTTAAGGGCTTCTGTTGCTTGTTTTTGTTTTCTTTGCTCTCTCACATGGAAATCAAATATGTTTTTATTGATTGAAAACTTGATATTTTATTACTGTGCTTATTTGTACTGCTTGTATTTTTAGTGCTGGGCTAAGGCAGATGGCTTAGAAAGGGCTTAATGTGTAGAGAAGAAAATGAGACACCATGAAAATGAAATCTTCATTGAGAATTTCTTTTTTCTGAAAGAGATTCTCTTTAATAATATACTCGTGACAAAAAAGTCATTTTTTTCTGAGATGTCACTATGATAACAGAGCACACAGATAATACATTTAAAACTCCTCTATTAAAAAGCAGTGTAATGAGAAAACATTTAACAGAGGTAAAACACTCAGAAATGGTTTTAAAGAATGTGTTATTAAAAAGACTGATGAAGAAAAGAAACTCATGGACTTGGAGAACAGATTTGTGGTTGCCAAGGGAGAGGGTGAGGGAGTGGGAAGTGACTGGGAACCTGGGGTTAATAGATGCAAACTATTGCATTTGGAGTGGATAAGCAATGAGGTCCTGCTGTGTTGCACAGGGAACTATATCTAGTCACTTGTGATGGAACATGATGCAAGATAATGAGAGAAAAAGAATATGTGTGACTGGGTCACTTTGCTGTACAGTAGAAACTGACAGGATGCTGAAAACCAACTATAATGGAAAAAATAAAAATCATTAAAAAATTTTAAAAACTGATGGAGGAGTTCCCGTTGTGGCTCAGTGGCTAACGAATCTGACTAGGAACCATGAGGTTGCGGGTTCGATCCCTGGCCTTGCTCAGTGGGTTAAGGATCCGGCGTTGCCGTGACCTGTGGTATAGGTTGCAGACACGGCTCGGATCCTGCGTTGCTGTGGCTGTGGCGTAGGCCGGCGGCTACAGCTCCTGTTAGACCCCTAGCCTGGGAACCTCCATATGCCGCGGGCACGGCCCTAGAAATGGCAAAAAGACAAAAAATAAATAAATGAAAAATAAAATAAAATAAAAAACTGATGGAATTAGTTTCACATCCTTTTTTCCCCCCGAGTTCAATTTATGATGTGAAATTATAGACAAATTAGAGTTCCATAAATTTGCAGATTCCTTACAGTCGATAAGATTTTGACAGAAGGAGAGAGAGAGAAAAGAGCGATCTCATTTTTTTTTTTTTTTTTTATGCTGCAGACCAGAGAAGCATTTAGAGGGCCCCTAACTCCAAAGCTTTCTCTCTCTCTCTTTCTCACATTGTCTTGCTTTTAGAGCTTGGAAAGTGTTCCTGTGGATAGCTGCTGTCTCCTGTTCCTTTCACAGTCAAGTTTTATCTGTATGGATCATTATTCCTTGATCCTATGAAAAACGTAAGCACTACTTTCAGCTTAACACACCTGCACCTTATAATTTAGCAGCTTTATCGACAGTGGCAGCGGCATTTGCGGGGTACTCAGATTTCTGACTCTAGGAACTTGGAAGAATTGAAGTGTTTTCTTCAAATATGCTATTCATTAGATCATGAGAGTCAATGTGGCAAGTCTCTGGAAAACCAATATAAATATCTAAAAATAAATGGAACACCCACAGAGACCGGGGAGTTGCAGTTAAAGCTGCACAAGTGCTGCCACTAAATGTCACCTCTATTTCACCATCTCAACCCCCAAGACACTCCTGAACATGATATATAATAAAACAGTGTTTCCCAAAGTGTGGAGGGGGGGAGAGACCTTTCAGTCACAGATGTACTGTTGTACGGGCCAGGCTGATAAGAAGCACAGGGGGAAGTTTCCGTCATGGCTCAGTGGTTAACGAATCCGACTAGGAACCATGAGGTTGCGGGTTCGGTCCCTGCCGTTGCTCCGTGTGTTAAAGGATCTGGCGTTGCCGTGAGCTGTGGTGTAGGTTGCAGATGCGGCTCGGATCCTGCGTTGCTGTGGCGAAGGCCGGTGGCTACAGCTCCTGTTAGACCCCTAGCCTAGGAACCTCCACATGCCGGGGGGGTGCGGCTCTAGATAAAGGCAAAAAGACAAAAAAAAAAGAAGAAGAAGAAGCACAGGGGAGCCAGCCGGGGATGTGATTGCTACTTACTGCTCTTAGAAGTGAATTGATGGGGGTTTGATAGGGTTCTGACACAGACTTTCTAAAAGCCCTGGGCTACAGTTGACCTTCTGTGAAGAAATCGTAATTCATTTTAACTGCTTTTAAAGTACCTACTTTAAAAACGGATCAGTTTTTAAAGATCAGGTGTTAGGCCGGGCAGAGAGACCTAAGGATTGGAAAACCATGTCCCAGAACAAAGCTCAGGAGGTAAGAAGCCTCTCACCAGGCAGGGAGATGTTCCAGAAATGAATAACAGTAGCTCAGGGTGACCGGGTTCACGGCGGAGGGTGTAAGCAAGGCTTTACTCGGTGACTACAGGAGTGAGCATTGGTGAGTCTTACTGAAATATTGTTCAGCCATTTACTAGTTATGTGATGCAGTTTCCAGAATGTTCCAAAGTTGGATATTATGGCCAGACCAGCCTCATAAGGGTGATGTGAGGATTGAAGGAGGTAATAGATGAAAGGCCCTTGGCACAGTGCTTGATGCAAGCAAGCATTCGATTTCTTTTTTTTTTTTCCCTCCTCTCTTCCAAGGATGTAATAAGGCACAAAAGTGTGGTGTTTGTGTAGAATTTGTCTGCAAGCCAGTGCATTTCAAGCTGGATGGTAATCCCTTTGGGGCATGGCTAGCTCCCATTGGAAATACCCATTTCTACTCACTATGTCCTTTCTTCACTTAAAATATGGTCTTTCATAAGACTTTGTCCACAGAAGCGCTTCCAGACCTTCCCTGATTCTCCTCAAGCCATGTGCCCTCAACCAGCTACCTCCTACCCAGCGCCAACCGAGAATGCCCTTGACCTTTTAAAACTAGGGTGTTTAGAGGCAGAGAAAGGATTGTCAGTTAAAAATTGCAAATCATTTTCTGTCTTTAGAGATGGAAACTTTAATTCCCTTTTGGAACCTCAGATCATTAGACTAGTTCCCATTAGTTATACACTCAAGTATTGAATTTGTTTTTTTTGTTTGTTTGGTTGTTTTTGTTTCTTGTTTTTTTGCGTTTTCTAGGGCTGCACTCGCAGCATATGGAGGTTCCCAGGCTAGGGGTCTAACAGGAGCTGTAGCCGCCGGCCTTCGCCACAGCCACAGCAACGCGGGATCCGAGCCACGTCTGCAACCTACACCACAGCTCACGGCAACGCTGGATCCTTAACCCAATGAGCGAGGCCAGGGATCGAACCCGCAACCTCACGGTTCCTAGTTGGATTTGTTAACCACTGCGCCACAACAGGAACTCCTGAATTTGTACCTGTAATTCTTTTTTCTTTTTTCTTTCTTTTTTTTTTTTTTT
>PVHT021183693.1:993178-1060413 GCA_004024745.2 Catagonus wagneri | reverse complement strand
GCGGGTTCGATCCCTGGCCTTGCTCAGTGGGTTAACGATCCGGCGTTGCCGTGAGCTGTGGTGTAGGTTGCAGACGCGGCTCGGATCCCGCGTTGCTGTGGCTGCGGCGCAGGCCAGTGGCCACAGCTCCGATTAGACCCCTAGCCTGGGAACCTCCACATGCCGCGGGTGCGGCCATAAAATGACAAAAGGCAAAAAACAAAACAAAACAAAACAAAAACAAAACATGAACTCTGGGGGAAGCTAGCTGCCATGTAAGGACCACCATGCTGTGAGGAAGCCCAAGATAGCCATGTAATGAAGCTTCATGGAAAGAGAGAGAAAGATGCTCAGACAACCCCCAGCTATTCCAGTCTTCCCAGATGAGGTCCCAGGCATCTGGGGAAGTGAAGGAGTCATCTTGGAAGACCAACCCAGTTAAGCCTTCAGATGATTTAAGCCCTGGGTGATAATTGATAGAAACTGTGTGAAATGATTCAAGCGAGAACCACCCAGATGAGACCAGTGAACTAACAGAACTGTAAGAAACCGTGTATACATAGTTGTTTTAAACCACCAAGTTTTGGGGTTGTTTGTTATGCAGTGATAGACTACCAGGATAGTTACTAGCTGTATCACCTTTAGTTTGTTAGTCAGCCTCTCCATGCCCCAGTTCCCTCATCTATAAAATATGGCTAATGATATTCCCTACCTCATAGGATCACTTTGGGCATTAAATTAGTTATTGCTTGTATGGTATTAAGAACGGTACACAGGGGTTCCCCTTGTGGCTCAATGGTAATGAACCCAACTAGTATCCATGAAGAAACAGGTATGATCTCTGGCCCCACTCAGTGGGTTAAGGATCTGACTTTACTGTGGGCTTTGGTGTAGGTCACAGATGTGGCTTGGATCCCATATGCTATGACTGTGGACAGCAGCTGTAGCTCCGATTTGACCCCTAGACTGGGAACCTCTGTTTGCTATGGGTGTGGCCCTAAAGAAAAAAAAAAACGGGCAGTGTTTAGGGAGCTCCTGTCATGGTGCAGCCGGTTAAGGATCCAGAGTTGCTGCAGTTGTGACTGTAATTCAATCCCCAGCCCAGAAACCTCCGTTGTATACCACGGATGCAGCCAAAAAACCCAAAAAAACAAAACAGTGCTTAGCACGTGGCAAAGACTAAAAAAAATAGGTATTATTCATCCATAAAACATTAATTGAATACTTAATATGCATCAGGCCCTATTTTATATTCTGGAGACATAGTAGTGAAGGCCCTTGCTCTGATGGTGTTTACTTTCTAGAGGGGAAGAGAGACGATAAAATGGATCCACAAAAAGTAGGATGGGAATGAGTACCATGAAGACAGTTAAAACAAGGTGATGTAATAGAGCGTGATGCTGATAATGTGACATTTGAGCTGACACCTGGATGATGCAAAGCATCTCCCTGCTGACGGTTCTTGAAGAAATTGTGAGGTCACTCTCGCTGTCAATGCATTTGACTTGGCATGTGGCATTAAGCAATTTCTGAGGTTTCTTGCCCATTACAAGAAGTGTACAAAAAGTTTCTGGATGGTTCTGAGTGAAAAGGCCTTGTTCATGAATTAAAGTTAGCTTCTGTGGAGAAGGTCATGGATTTGATCTGCTCCTTTGTTTTGTTTGTTTGGTTTTCACTTTTGAAAGGTGCTGGGGGATGTGGAGAGAGGAGGAGCCGAAGGGTCAGTTTTTGTGAGCAGAGTTGCCTTGGGTTCCAGGTGACACAGTATGATACAGAGTTGGGAGAAAAGTGTTGTCCTCATCCCCACTCACAAGTGTCTGCAACCTCGGGAGGGTACAAAATCTTAGGAACATCAGGAAATAGCACCCTTGAAACAGAGGCTTCCTCCGCATTGGCCTGTTCTGTGGACTTGGAGGGCTCATCCATCAGCAGGAATACTTCGTTTATCCATTCATCTGTGAATAACTAGGGTTTATTTCCACCTTTTGGCAATTTTGAATAATGCTGCTGGGAACACTGGTGTACACGTGTCTGTTTGAGTTCCTGCTTTCAGTCCCTTTCGGCATATACCTAGGAGTGGAATTGCTAGATCATACTATAATTCTATGCTTTTTGAAAAGCCACCAAGCTGTTTTCCAGGGGTGCAAGAGGAAAGGAGCATGAACACCATCACTAAGGAGCCAGACTGCTTTATGCCCGTGCAGACATACCTTGCAAATGCTCCAAAACAACTGAGATTTTTAGGTGTGTGGGGGGGGATTCTGGCACAGTCATAAACTAACAGAAACTGGCACCATTGTTCTTCAGGGATTACAGCTAAGCATGTATTGTTTGGAGATATATGTATGTGGTAGAAAAAGTTTTAGAGCAAAGGAGTGATCAAGAACCAGGCAGCTACCCTAAGCATTGCCCAATATATGTCCTTTTATTACTATATTATAATTATGAGTTAAAATTTTCGTGAACTTGCCTTATTATTCTCCATAAATTTTATATATTTCTTTTTCCCTGTAAATCTTAGTGATACATATACTGTTTCATTAACTCTATAAGTCTTAGCTATATATGAAAATAATGAAACTACATTTCTTAGTGTAGAAATAAATCACAGAATTATTAAGTCAGAAAGGAATCACCAGACAGCATTCCTGACTGTCTCTCAATCCCCTAATGCAGACTGGAATCTACTTCCTCGTCCTCTGTGTTCCCACAACATCTGGGAAGTATCTTTATTGAAGCATTGATCACCGATCATCTGTTAACTAATCCATCTCTTCTACTAAACTACAAAGCTTTTAAGGACAAGACCCTTATTTTAGTTGTCTCTTCTCCAGCTAGCTACCATAGTGCTTGACACATGCAATAGTAGTTGAGTGAAAGAATGAATTTATAAGTGAATGAGTGAATGGTTGGATGAATAGATCAGTTTCTACTTGCTTTCAGACAGAACAGCACAGAAACTATAGATCTCTATGGAAGAGTATCTATTCATTGCCAAAGATCTCTGGAGGAGACCCAATCTGAAAACGTTCGTAGTCTGTAGAATGCTACCGTTGAAAGAGATGTTCCTGACCTGTGTCCTCTGTTGCCTCTAGTTGTGTTTCACCGCCCCCTGGGTTTGCCGTGTGTGCTGTTTGCACCTCCCCGGGGGTTTGTGCGTTATCAGGCATCATGCTGTTGTACTGGGTGACCACTAGTCCGCCAGTAGAAAAACATCAGTGACATGAAAAAAACAGCACACGCTATGGATTTAAAGTCGATTTCTGAGTATTTACTTTTCAGTATGGGTGAACATTCTTAGATGCATCATGGAAACTCTTCTTATGTGTCTTCTGTTCCACTGCAGTCACCACATAAAAGTACATTACACTTATATGCAAGAGTACAGTGCTGCCCTATTAATGCTACTTTGAAGACTGTTAATTTTATCTATCAAACCATTTGGGGTTGGAATTTGTAAATAGTTAAATAGAGAAATAGAGTGTCTGCTGTTAGGGTGGGGGAAGGATGGATTGGGAGTTTGCGATTAGCAAATGCAAACTATTATATATAGAATGGATAAACAACAAGGTCTCACTATAGCACAGGCAACTGTATTCTATATCTTGTGACAAACCATAAGAGAAAATAATATGAAAAGTTTTATATGTATATATAAAAACTGGATCACCTTGCTGTACAGCAGAAATTAACACAACATTGTAAGTCAACCATACTTCAATAATTTTTTTTTAAAAACGTGTATTCTGTTAGCTAGCTAACTTTAGGAAAACATTATTTTCTTTTACTTACTTACTTACTAATTTTTTTGGCTATACCTGCAGCATGTGAAAGTTCCTAGGCCAGGGATCAAACCCATGCCATAGCAGCAACCCAAGATGCTGCAGTGACAACAGTGGACCCTTAACCCACTGAAACATTATTTTCTTTTAAAGCCAACAAATCTTTATAAAAATGTAAGTGCTCTAAGCCTGAATGGAAGAGATCAGATTAGAGCATAATTTGAACATTTGTGGAATTGTTTGGTAAATAAGCATTTATAACATTCAATAAATTCATCTTAGGTATTATATTTAAAAAAATTTTAGTGTTGTTGATTTACAGTGTTCTGTCAATTTCTGCTGCACAACAAAGTGACCCAGTTATACATAGATATACATTCTTTTTCTCACATTATCCTCCATCATGTTTCAACACAGGTGATTATTTGTAGTTCCCTGTGCTATACAGCAGGATCTCATTGCTTATTTACTCCAAATGCAATAGTTTGCATCTACTAACCCTAAACTCCCAGTCCATCCCACTCCCTCCCCCTCCCCATTCTCCATGTCCATTAGTTTGTTTCTTTTCTGTAAATAGGTTCATTTGAGACATATGTTAGATTTCAGATATTTGATATCATATGGTATTTGACTTTCTTTTTTACTTAGTATAAGAGTCTCTAGTTCCATCCATGTTGCTGCAAATGGCATTATTTTGTTCTTGTTTATGGACTGAGTAGTATTCCATTGTGTATGTATACCACATCTCCTTAATCCATTCATCTGTCGATGGACATTAAGGTTGTTTCCATGTCTTGGCTATTGTGAATAGTGCTGCAGTGAACATAGGGGTGCTTATATCTTGTTCTTAAGTATTAAATTTAAGTTTAGGTATTTCATCCCATTTAGGCCATAAATCTTTGAAAAAAGTCATTGAGAGGAATTTTTCACATCTCGTGACGATAAATTAGCAGTGAAATTGTCATCCTGTTGATGATGACACTTACCTCTGTCTGAGTAGTGATTTTCACACTCACCCAAGGTACGTGCTCAGTGATCCTGGGGACATTTCTGAGGAACACAGACATGGTAGATTCTGTTGCAGAGATAAGCACAAGAGGACAGATTTTTCTTTCCCCTGAGTCTTATTTTGTGAGCTGTGATGAAGACACAAGATGGAGCACCTATTAGGGATGTAACAACAAAGGATGCTGGTATGGGAATCAATGAAATTATTTGATTTATGCAAAAAATATTTACAGCGTACATACCGTGTTCTAGGCACTGTTTAAATACTGGATCCATCAACGGACCAGGTAGGGACTCTTGTCTTTGAGGAGCTTTGCATGCCTGGCATGTGCTGGGCGCAGCATAGAGGGCTGTGGCATGAACCAAGGAGAAAGGAGCAGGCAGGGAAGAGTGCGGCAGATCTTATATGGCCTGTGGACCAGTGTGGTGAGATGGAAAATCCGTCAGTCTGGGTCTCCATGGAAGACAAACAGCACACTCAAAATAGGATGATGGGGCAGGGGTGGTGTTTATAAAGAGGTGGTTTGAAAAAGGTAGGGAAGCCTAAAGGAGGGACACGTTGCTAGAACCCGGGGGTCCACCCAAGGTGACCTCCTAGAGAAAGAGCTGGGGAAGTTAATATCCTGACCTAGCTCTCTGCCCTGTTTTCAGTTTCCTGTTGGGGCTTCCCACGGCCACAGCCCCTGGAAGACAGTGATTGATACATTCATCCAGGTCAAAACTCGGGAAGGAGAGTAGGCTAGAGATGGGAGGAGAATGGACCCTGAGGGGCAAATGGAAGGCACTGGGCACAGGGAGCCTGTGTCAGGGGTCTCCAGAGAAATAGAACCAGTGGGAGGTACACATGTACACCTATGCATTTGTACATGGAAACATACATATATGTGCATATAAGTATAGACACACATGTATAATATAAGCACACATACACACAAATACATGCACATGTACATATAAGTATATACACGTGTATACATAAAAATACATTCCTATACATATAAGATTTGTTTCAAAGAATTAGCTTATGCGATTGTGGAGGCTGACCAATCTGAAATTTGTGGCACAGGTCAGTCGGCTGGAATCTGTCACTCAGGACCTGGGATGCTATGGTCTTGAGGCATAATTCCTTCTTCCTCAGGGAAACCTCAGTTTTGCCTTTAAGGCCTTTCAACTGATTGGATGAGGCCCACCCACATTATCAAGATCATCTTTTTCCACTCGCAGCATGAGAAAGTTCCTGGGCCAGGAATCAAACCCATGCCACAGCAGCAACCTGAACCATGGCATTAATTAATATCAGATCCTTAACCCAATGAGCCACCAGGGAACTCTATTTTTTTTTTTTTTTTTTGCTTAAAGTTAGCTGATTGTAGATGTGAACACATCTATGAACTACCTTCATGGCAACACCTAAATTAGTGTGTGATTGAGTCACTGGGTACTTCAGCCTAGCCAGGCTGACATGTGAAACTAACCATCCAGAGCCACTGCAGGGTTCTGGGCAAGGAGTGATGTAAAGTGACCTGTGTTTGTAAAGGATCACCTGGATGCTGTGTGGAGAATAGAGCACAGGGTGCAGGGGTGAAAGCAGAAGACAAGTTAGGAGGCTATGTCTGTAATCAGAGGAGAAGTGATGATGGCTTGGACCAGTGTGCGTGCCACAGAGGAGGTGAAGGATGGTTAGTTTCTCATTATACAGATTTTTTAAATCCTCTCTGAGGTTTTTTGTTTTTCATCATCAAAGTTTTTTTTTCAATCAATATACTTTAAAATAGAGCCAGTAAGAATTGTTGATGGGTGAAATATGGGGTGGAAGAGAAAGAGAGAGGAGCCAGGATGGCTTCCAAGCTATTGACCTGAGCATACCAGAAGGCTGGAGGTGAGATCAAGCATGGCCAGGAACGTGGGGTGGAGTGGATTTGCCAGGGTGATCGGGGTTCTGTTTCAACATATGAAGCTGTTTCAGCATATCAGACCCCACAGTAAAATGTCATTCCAAAGGTTGCTTAACCAGCAGAGAGAACAGGCAGCAGGTAACAGTTTCCTTCTGATTCTTGAGTCTGTGCTTCAGAAAAAGTAATGAAAATACAAACGGTGACCAAATGGCAGCCTAACTTTCAGAGACAAGAATAATAAATAAAACTCCCTTTGGGACTGTTACCAAATGTATCAGCACACTTTAGAATCATTCCTCTTGTTTATAGGAGAACACTATTAATTGTAAGATAATGAAAGAATTTAATTTTAGACTTTTAAAAACAGGCCTAAAGTTGGCAAACTGTGTATATTTCTAGTATCCACAAAATGGTCCTTGGAGGCTGAAAGTTTAAGGAACACTATTCAAGACATATTCGTTATGAACAGAAGCCACAGTTACCTTTGTCCTTTCCTCGGAGCCCAGTCTATGACCTGAGACATAATAGATCCCTGATAAATATTTGAATAATTTATTTTAAAGAATTGGATAGCATTCCTGGAAGAAACAGCAACAAAAAAAATTATCGTTGTTCACTTCTGTTTTTTTTTGCCCTACCCTCAAGGAACTTACATTCATTTGGGAAGAGTTTATGGCACTGCATTCCTGTGTTTTACTGACAAGGAGTTATTATCAATACATTCTGCTTTAGTTTCCTTACACATTTCAGGTGCTTTTCTGAGCAGAGACAAGTTCTCTCCACAACAATTCAGCTTTAGCTCCCTTGGGAAACTATCAAATTAACCACTAATATTTTCTATTTTTACTTATATATGGAATGGCTGTTATATCAAATTAGGAATACAGTTGGTATGAATAGTACTGAACCAGATTTGGGTCTGCTTGTCTGCCCCACTGTGTAGCAAAGCCAACTGACACCAGGTTGCGGTGAAGGAAAGTACAGTATTTATTTGCAGGGTGCCAAGCCAGGAGAATGGGCAGTTTGTGCGTAAAAGACCCAAATTCCCTGATGGCTTTCAGAGAGGGGTTTTTATTTATTTTTTTAAATTACTTAATGGATTTTATTACATTTATAGGTGTACAACAATCATCACAACTTAATTTTATAGCATTTCCATCCCAAACCCTCAAGAGTTTTTAAAGGCAACATATGGGTTTGCCCATAGGTTTGCAGCTCATGGACTTTCTTCTGATTGGTTGGTGTTGATTGAGGCAACAGGGTGATGTTTCAGGAATCTTAACCATCAGCCTTCTGGTTCCAACCAGTCTGGAATCTAGTGCTTGTGGTCAGCATGTAATCACTATCCTCCACCTGAGCGTGGGGTCTTAATTTCTGTAGAACAGCTCAAAGATATGCATCAGATTGTTGTGTACATCCCTTGGAGGAGGAACTAGGATTCTGTTTTATACTGAACTCTTGTTTAGGCTATCACTGTTTTTCTTGCTTAGCTGCTTTTACTTTGTTTCTGAATTCCCTCACTTCTCTAATTAGTAACTGGTGGAGTCTGCTCTTTGGAAGGCCCAGGATACCAAAGTCTTTCTCTACCAACAAGAAATGGGACATGCAGAGTTCTGTTTGGTTTCACTCCCCTCTTTTCTTTGATACTCCTCAATTCAAAGGGGTGGGGAAAGAAAAGGAGTAAAGTTTTGGATAGAGATAGTAATCATAAATTCAGCAGGGGAAGTCAGTTCTAGGGAGACTGGGTTTCATTTACAAGACAGGATAAATTGGATGTGGCATGTAATAAGTTGTGAGATTTTTATGATAGACCACTGGGCTGTGGACTCTGACTAGACTTTATAGCACTCTGTTATACAGATTCATATCACTTCCAAACTTCCTAAATAGCAGGTTTCAAGTTTTCACAATGTGGACTGTGTTATGATAAATAATACTGGTAATTTTAGCCAACATTTACTGAGCATTAAGGAAGTCATAAGCACTGTTCTAAACTCAGTAGACTGATAGATAAAGATTCAAACCACCTGTGTGGCGTTGTGTATTTCTGCTTATTTTAGTTTTGTTTTTCACTGTATTTGACAAATGCATACACCTGTGTAACTGACACCTCCATCAATATAAAATTTTTCAGCACCCTTCCTCTTGCACCTTCCCAGCCAGCTCCACAAGCTAATCTGTGGTGCTTATATCATGGAGGCTTGTGGAGCTGGCTGGGAAGGTGCAAGAGGAAGGGTGCTGAAAAATTTTATATTGATGGAGGTGTCAGTTACACAGGTGTATGCATTTGTCAAATACAGTGAATTTTAATGTTTTAATTTGTGCATTTCACTCCACAAGCCTCCATGATATAAGCACCACAGATTAGTTTTTCCAATTCTATAACTTCATAAAAGTGGAGTAATTTGGAATGTACTCTTTTTCTTCTTTAGAACTTACTCAGCGTGTTTTTGGATTTATCCATATTGTTGTGTCAATAGTTTGTTCCTTTTATTGCTAAGTATTATTTCATTGTGTGAACACACCACAATTTGTTTATCCATTCTCCTGATGATGGACATTTGGGCTATTATGAATAAAGCTGCTGTGACCCTTCTCCTGTAAGGCTTTTTAATGCATATATGTTTTCTCTTGTGTAGCTAGCTAGGAGTGGAATTGCTGAGCCATGGGATAATCCAGTATGTGTTTAATTGTATATGAAACTGCCAGATCAGTTTCCAAAATGTGACCCTTTTATGCTTCCACCAGCAATGGTAGAAAGTTTTGTTTGCTTCATATTCTGGCATTTAATGTCATCATCAGTCTTTCTAATTTTAGCTGTTCTGGAGGGTGTACAGTAATGTATTATTGTGGTTTTAGTCTGCGTTTCCTTGATGACTATTAAAGTTGAACTCTTTTCACGTGCGTACCGGTCTTTGTGAAGCGTTCAAGTCTTGTGCCCAGGTTTCTTGCTGGATTGTTTGTCTTTTATCATTAAGTTGAGGAGTTCTTTATTCTGAATATAAGTTTTTTGTTAGATAAATGCATTACAAATATTTTCTATTTTGGGCTTATCTACTCATTTTATGAGTTCCTTTTTTATTTAAAAAGTTTTTAATTTTATGGCTGTACCCACAACATATCGAAGTTTCCAGACCAGAGACTGAATCTAAGCCACAGCTGCAACCTATGCCATAGCTGTGGCAACACAGGATCCTTTAACCCACTGCACCATGTCAGAGTCAAACCCATGCCTCCATGGCAACCCCAGCTGCTACAGTCAGGTTCTTAACCCACTGTGCCACAGCAGGAACTTTTTATGACCTTCTTTTGATGACCTGAAGTTGAAACTTTTTTTGAAGTCCAACCTATCAGTTTTACTCTTCTAGTTAGTGCCTTCTTGCTACTCAAGATTGTAAAGATTCTCTTCTATATTTTCTTCTAGAAGTTTTATAGGTTTAACTTTCACTTTTTTGTCTATGATTCCTCTGAAGTTAATTTGTGTATGATGTGAGGTAGGAATCAAGATTCATGTTTTTCCATGTGGATTTCCACTTTTCCCAATATCTTTTGTTGAAATTGTTGCTGATGGAGGAATTAATGTGAGAAACTGATGTTCCTAACCAACGCATTCTTTAAAAGGTGCTGTTGTCAACTCACTGTTATTTTGTGTGGAGTAACTTCATCCAACAAACTTTTAGCGGTGCCTTGCCCCTCCCTCTTGGCATAAAGTAGATGTGTGAAACCAGGTTCTGCAGAGTGACTCAGATGCTCATCTTCATTATAAGTTAAGTTTTGATGCTTTTCTCTCCCTTTCTTTCTTTCTTTCTTTCGTGCTTCATCTGAAATGGATACTTTTTTTTTTTTTTTAGGGGCGTACCTGTGGCATATGAAAGTTCCCAGGTGGCTAGGGGTTGATTCAGAGCTACAGTTGCCGGCCTACACCACAGTCACAGCAATGCCAGATCCA
This sequence comes from Catagonus wagneri, assembly GCA_004024745.2. Taxonomy (NCBI): domain Eukaryota; kingdom Metazoa; phylum Chordata; class Mammalia; order Artiodactyla; family Tayassuidae; genus Catagonus; species Catagonus wagneri. The sequence continues at coordinate 1,049,800 of PVHT021183693.1, read as the reverse complement.
AGGCAAGTCTGTGACCTACACCACAGCTCACGGCAACGCCGGATGCTTAACCCACTGAGCAAGGCCAGGGATCAAACCCTCAACCTCATGGTTCCTAGTCAGATTCGTTAAGCCCTGAGACCCAAAGGGAACACCCCAGGTTCTTTTTTTGATGCATTTTTTATTTTTTTCTATTTGTAATTTGAAACTGTTTTAGGGTTGACGATTTTTAAAAAACAGGCAACACATTTGAATAGATATTTCATCAAAAAAGACATATGAGTGGCCAATAAGGACACGAAGAGATGTTCAGTATCATTAGTCATTAGGGAAATGCAACCTCAAACCACAATGAAATACCACTTCAGCTGCACTAGGATGATTGTAATCAAAAACCAGATAATAACAAGTGTTGTTGAAGTTACAGAGAAATTTTAACCTTTTTTTTTTATATTTTTTTCTTTTTAGGGCTTCACTTGCAGCATATGGCAGTTCCCAACCTAGGGGTCAAATCAGAGCTGCAGCTGCTGGCCTACACCACATCTACAGCAATGCTGGATCCAAGCTGTGTCTGCAGCCTACAACACAACTCACGGCAATGCTGGATCCTTAACCCAGTGAGCATGGCCAGGGATCGAATCTGCATCCTCATGGATACTAGTTGGGTTTGTTACTGCTGAGCCACAGTGGGAACTTCAAGAAGTTATAACTCTTGTACCCTGATGGTTGGAATGTAAAATAGTAAAATTTTTACTATTCTAAAACAGATTCTTTTAAGGTTACCAAAATGCTATAAAAATGACACAGCAGTTGCACTCTTAGGTGTACGAAAAATGAAAACATGTATCTACCTAAAATTTTGAGTGGAGATGTTCATAAAAACATTATTAACGATAGCCAAAAAGTAACTACATCTCAAATATCCATCAACTGATGAATGGATAAATAATATGTGGTATAACACACAAGGGAATGTTACTTAACCATAAAGAAGAATTCATGTGACAACACAGATAAACTTCAAAGACGCAATGCTAAGTGAAAGAATATAGCTGCAGGCGTTCCCTATGTGGCTCAGCAGAAACTAATCCAGCTGGTATCCATGAGGATGTGGGTTTGATCCCTGGCCTCATCAGTGGGTTGGGGATCCAGCATTGCTGTGAGCTGTGGTGCAGGTCACAGACTTGGCTTGGATCCCACGTTGCTGTGGCTGAGCATAAGCCGGCAGCTGTAACTCCCATTCAGCCCTAGCCTGGGAACTTACATATGTGGTGGGTTTGGCCCTAAAAAGCAAAAAAAAAAGAATCATTTTCTTAAATCGAAAACCCCCAAGATAATACCTCCCCTCAATAGCAGCCATCACCCTAGGCAGCCAAGGGCCTTGAGGAAAGAGTGCTTAGTGGAACCTGGGTTTTCTCATTTTATGAATAATCCCAAGGTTCGCAGTTGAAGAAACAAGACCAGAAAAGGGACAGGCCATGCTGGAACATAATGACCTCTAGCCTGCCTTGACTTTTCGATCCATCTGTACCAGTGACACACAGTGTGGACTAATGAGTCTGTTCGGAGCCTCTCACTCATTTTCTTTTTCCCTTTCACTAGCGTCTCCTTTTTATGATTTTTCCCTAAATGTGTTGTTGTCACAGAACATTTAATTTAAATGTCACTCCATCCGAGCAAAAGGATTCTGTGTCTTTTCTCCTGCTGACTAAACCCTCCTCTGGGAATCCTAGGGTTGTTCTTAAATAGCGTATTGGGTTTATCCACCTTTCTTTGGTTTGTTCATTTCATTTACGTTTTTGAAAAGCTTCCTTGGGGTGTGGGGGGTGTGCGTGGAGGAGAATTTATGGGCAGAGTCAGCGAGGTTGTTGGTCTTGGGGAGACAGTAGTGGAAATAAATGGAGGTGCTGCCTTTGTTTACCCCGCTAACCACCAGCCCAAGGACGTGCACTTTGGGTTGTGGCTTCTGGCATCTCCCAGCCTCTCACATACCCTCTTTCTCTCTGACCCTCTCCTTGTGGCTTCGCACTTGGCAGACATCAGGCTAGAGAGAGAGTCATCTGTGGGCCTCAGACTCTGTTTTCTCTTGTGAAATTTTTCCATGTCCTCTTTCCTGAGAGAACTACACCTTTTAAGATCATTTCCCTCCTTCAGACCATCATTCCAGCTGCCTTTTGATACTGAAACCTGATACCTTAAACTTGCCATGTTCAAAAGAAAACTTATTATTCCCGCTGTCACTCCACCTCTTTTTCTCCTCTAAAACAAAACAGCACAAAACCTTCCTCTCCTTCTCACTGCCTTTCTAATGTGGGGGTGCCTATGGGGTTCGAAGCCTTGAGGTCGCCTTTAATGAAGTTCCTCCTCCCTGACCCGCCCTCTCATCTCCCCCGCCTTCAGTGAACTCAGCTTTCCCACGTAAATGCCCACTGTGAAATTAAAACAACGAAATGCTGCGTTGTTTTTTTTTTTTTTTTGCCTACTGGAATGACAGGGATTAACAGCACCAGTGTAGTTGAGGGTGTGAAACATGGGAATGTGAATTAAATCAGCTTTTCTTGAGGTTACTCGGTAATAATTTAAAATGCCCATACTCCTTGACTTAGCGCATCCGTTTCTGAGAGTTCATCCTACAGAAATAGTCCCTTAAACACAAGAAGACTTATATAATTGTGATCATTACAGCATTGTTTATAGTAGTGAAAAATTAGAAACATACTAAAAGCAAAAAAATATGTGATTGTTTCTATAAATTATAGTAAGGCATACATTAGAATAAAGCTGTTAAAAATGGTTTTTTAGATGTCTTTCAGTTCTTTTGAATCCTTCATAGCATCAAACAATATTTCTTGGTATTTGATAAATGCATAATGGAATCTGGATTTTGCTTTTTAAATGTACTCTCATACATAATTTTATAATGTTATATATAACATACAAATAACCTAAGACTCTATTGTCATATCATTTTTATTACCTTTTTTTTTTGGCATTACTGGCAGCATGTGAGGTTGTCGGGCCAGGGATTGAACCTGTGCTGCTCATTTTTATGACTTCTTCTCTTTTTTTTGGTCTTTTTAGGGCCGCACCCACGGCATATGGAGGTTCCTGGGCTAGGGGTCAGATCGGAGCTACAGCTGCGAGCCTACGCCACAGCCACAGCCACAGCCACAGCCACACCAGACCTGAATCGCATCTGTGACCTACACCACAGCTCACGGCAACGCTGGATCCTTAACCCACTGAGCAAGGCCAGGGATCGAACACAACGTCATGGTTCCCAGTCAGATTCGTTTCCACTGCGCCACGATGGGAACTCCCATAATTTTTAGTACTCCTTAATAAAAATTACCTTACTGACTTATGATTCAGTGTGGTAGATTAAACACACGGGTTAATCTCTGCCCCCTCTCAAGATCCCACCAAAATTACAGGAAAGAAATTAAAAAGTTTAAACCCACAGAGACAAAGGGAACTGAAATGGAACTAACAGTGGATGAGAGGTACCAGCAAATTTTGGGAGATAAGAAAGCAGAGGGTCAGTGGTATCGGAATCTCCTAGCAGAGAAAATGAAAATCATGTATCTGCTGGAGGGGAGGGGGTGGAGCCACCGAGAAACAAACTGATTTGTGCCACAGAATCCCTGAAAGGTTCAGGTTTCTTGGAAGGCGGCAGAGCGGGGGAAGTTAAAAATTCCAGTTATGTTTGAGTCTTTTTTAAGTTTATTTTATTGGAGTATAGCTGATTTACAGTGTTGTGTTTCAGGTGTACAGCAAAGTGATTCAGTTATATGTGTGTGTGTATGTGTGTATATGTGTACATATGTGTATATATATATACACTTTTCATATTCATTTCCACTATGGTTTTTAACTGGATATTGAATGTAGTTTCCTGTGCTATACGGTAGAGCCTTGTTGTTTATCTGTTTTATGTATAGTAGTGTCTATCTGCTAATCCCAAACTTCCAATCCATTCCTCCCCCATCTCTCTCCCTCTTGGCAACCACAAGTCTGTTCTCTCTGTCTGTGAGTCTGTTGCATAGATAAGTCCATTTGTGTTATATTTTAGATTCCACATGTAAGTGATATGATATTTGTCTTTGACTTATTTCGCTTAGTATGATAACCTCTGGGTCCATCCATGTTGCTGAAAATGGCATTATTTCATTCTTTTTAATGGCTGAGTAATAGTCTGTTGCATACATACACCACATCTTGATTCATTCATCTGTTGGTGGACACTTAGTGAAAGCCTTTCAAGAGCAGTTAACCTCACTAGTTCCCTCCACTCCAGCAGCAAGGGAGCTGCCTCCTGTCCCCGTCGCCCTCCATTAGAGCAGGCCTTCTTCTCTGGGAACCAGAGGGGTTCTGAACTTGGGAATCACAGGCCCAGAAGAAGGGGCCAGGCCAAGGTATAGCACTGAAAACAGGGCAATTAAAGTCTACGTACGGAATGAGGAGGCCTTCCCAAGCCCCTTTCCCTCTGCTCCTGTCATAAAAGCTGCAGCATGGTCTGCAGGCAAGGCACTGAAGGATTTTAGAGGAAAAGAACATTCCCAGAGGAAGGACCTCCAGGCATTGACTTTGAAGAGGCCCAACAAGAAAGCCAGTCTGTCCCCAGTGACACTGTGGTGACGAGCCCTGCCACAGAGCTTCCCATCAGCCTCACCTCAGTTCTGAACATGAACTTGACATTTGATGAAAGCCCCTTGTATGACAGAGTGATGCCCCAAAGAGGCAGAAACCAGAAACTCCAAGGGCCAGAAACAATGCAAAAGGCAGAAGAAAATTTAGAAACGAATATTGTTACCCTCAGAGAGATCAAAAAGGATATAGTTCATGTAAAATAAAAACAGGATGCTTTACGAAAGGAACAATAAGATAAGAAAACCACTCTTGGAAATTAACTTAGTAGAAATGAAAAAAATTAATGAAGCGTTGGAAGATGAAGAAGACACTCAGAAAGTAGAACAAAAGGAGAACAGATAGAATATTGGAGAAAAAAGATAAGAAAATTAGAGGATACAGGAAGCCCCTGTCTGACAGAGGAGAGTTACAGAAAAAAAGGAGAATATGAAGCGGACGGAATTGTCAAAGGAATAATACTCAGCACAGTGAATGGGAAAAGACAGACACAGGCACTGCTTTATTAAACTTAGACAAGAAAATCCGACGAGCTTCTGGAGAGAGGGGGAATCCTATAGAAAGGGAAAAGAACATAGATCTATTGGAAGTTAGAAGGCAGTGGAACAATACCTTTAAAATTCTAATGAAAACTGCTTTTTTTCCTTTTTTTGTCGTCTTTTTAAGGCCGCACCTGCAGCATATGGAGAGTCCCAGGCTAGGGGCTGAATCAGCTGTAGCTGCCAGCCTACACCAGAGCCACAGCAACACCAGATCTGTGACCTCTGCTACAGCTCATGGCAACACCAGGTCCTTAACTAACGGAGCAAGGCCAGGGATCAAACCTGCATGGATCCTAGTCAGATTCGTTTCCACTGAGCCATGGCGGGAACTCTGTGAAAACTGCTTTTAAGCTACAATTCTATATCCTGCCAAACTGGCAGACAAATGTGAGCACAGAATTAAGGCATTTTTAGAAATGCAAGACCTGAAACATTTTGTCTCTGGGTACCCTTTGTAAGAAAACTATAAGAGGAGTTCCCGTCGTGGCTCAGTGGTTAACGAATCTGACTAGGAACCATGAGGTTGTGGGTTCGATCCCTGGCCTTGCTCAGTGGGTTAAGGATCCCGCGTTGCTGTGGCTTTGGCAAAGGCCGGCAGCTACAGCTCCTGTTAGACCCCTAGCCTGGGAACCTCCATATGCTGTGGGTGCGGCCTTAGGTAAGGCAAAAAGAGAAAAAAAAAGGAAGAAAACTATAAGAGGATCGGCTCCAGCAGAATGAGGGAATAAGGCAATCCAGAAAAGAGACGTACACATAGGAGCCCCATGAGGATTTCCTGAGTTGATGGCGAACCAGAGCCGCAGCCTAGCTAGCAGCTGTGCAACAGGTCTTGAAAGTAGCCAGTCCAGACTGGAGACAGAGAGGGCAGATGGGTAGAAGACTCCAGAATCGATGTTCCCAAGAGAAAAGTGGAACTGATAGGTCACCAGTGACTGGCCAAGATTGAGAGGAGGTTTAGTGACAGGAGCATAGAAAACAAAAGAACCTTAAAAAACAAGGCAACTTATTAGCCCTAAGGAAAAAAAAAATATGCATGAAATGTAACAGCTTAGTTGGGCAGTGAATAACATTTGTGTGGTAGTAATAATGGAAATGCTAAATATTCATATAATTTTGATGAATGGGGGCCACAATAAGTGCAAAGAGATGAAATTTTAAAAGGATAAATAAATAGCAACACAAGCATTTTATTAAGAAGCGAGGAGATAAATGCCAGAAAAGTCAAAAGAGTTAAATAAGTTGTCCCTGAGGAGTGAGAGTCAGGGAAGGGAAGGGGGGCATGACTCTTATTTTCCACTGACGCCTTTTATTGCCTTTTTTTTTTTTTTTCTGCCTTTGCTTTTTAGGGCTACACTGTGGCATATGGAAGTTCCCAGGCCAGGGGTTGATTGGAGCTGCAGCTGCCAGCCTGTGCCACAGCCACAGCAACGTGGGATCCCAGCTGCCTCTGCGACCTACACCACAGCTCACGGCAACGCTGGATCCTTAACCCACCGAGCGAGGCCAGGGATGGAACCTGTGTCCTCATGGTTACTAGTCAGGTTCATAACTGCTGAGCCACAATGTGAACTCCCTTTTATTACTATTTTAAATGATAAACTACAGACATGAGTTTTTTGGATAAAAGAATTAGGTTTAAGGGAGTTCCCATTGTGGCTCAGTGGGTTAAGAATCTGACTAGTGTCCCTGAGGATGTGGGTTCAATCCCTGGCCTTGCTCAGTGGGTTAAGGATGTGGAGTTACCGTGAGCTGCGGTGTAAGTCGCAGATATGGCTCATATCTGGTGTGACTGTGGCATAGGCTGGCAGCTGCAGCTCTGATTTGACCCCTAGCCTGGCAACTTCCATATACTGCAGATTCGGCCTTAAAAAACAAAGAAAAACAAAGAATTAGGTTTAAAAAAAACAGCTTGAGTTCTTTCTTGTAACATCCTAATGCAGCCATGTAAACCTTCTTCTTAGTCCTTTGAGACATGGGAAGCTCACATTTGCATCTGTTCCGCTTGAGATGTGTTTATTACCTTCCTGTGTTTTCTCTCATCCCAAAGGGAAGAGCCTTCTGTTTCACTCTGAGTAAAATTGGGGAACTGCGTGGTCCTGTGCCATTACGGATTTCTCAGATGAAATCACAGATTGCAAAAGCATTTTCTTGAAAATTTCATTTCGGATTTTTTTTTCTTAGGTCATTGCATAGAAATCAGTGCTATTCTATAAAAGCATTTTGTAAAAAAAAAATCACACCCATGTGTCATTAAGGGAAAACAAAGGTGCTCAATGACAAAAAGGCCCCTCGCTAGCAAAAAGCCAACCCTGGCTTTTATGTCTGTTACCCTTAAGCCTCACTGTCAGACCACATGGTAAGGACACTTTTTCTCCAAGAATCTCCACCAATCCTGTTTCTCCTGTTCTGGATTATCTCATGTTGACAGCTTCTAGAGAACTGGAAACATATCCTGAAATGACTTAAGAACTTTGTTCCATTTTTTGGAAGGCGTGAAGAAGCTGGCTGGGTTGAATTGCTATGATATCTACAATCTTCTATCGTGAAACCCAGCTAAGGAAAAAAAATGAATATCCTTCCAAAAAGCTACAATCCAAATATATGCAGATTGGGAGATGATAACAGAGCAGACTGCTTGGGACTGGACGTTTTTTACAGATTTTTGGTACCATCTCTCACATGTCTTAGTGGAGCCCTGACTTGTCCTGGGGAGGCACTGCCCAGGGACTCTCGGAGTTTGTTTTCTCCAGCCAGATATATGTCACTGCGCTGACAGCTGGTATTTAGTGAATACTTGTTGGTTTGCAGAACACATAATCGAATGGCATAGCAAGTCCCAAAATTATTCATAAATCTGAGTTGAAGATAGAAAACCCTTCCCCCTCTCCATCCTTACTTCGCTGCACCCCCAGCCGCTGCACCCATGGCATGCAGTTCCCTGGCAGGGATCCAGCCTGTGCCATAGCCGTGACTCTGCCAGATCCTTAACCAGCTAGGCCACCAGCGAACTCCTTTACTGCTCTCTTCTGATGCCCGACCTCCACCTTACGGGTTCATACTGAGACACAGATGAGTCAGAATGGAACAGTCCTGCCTGTGGTGGGTTCACAGTCCACCTGGAGGCAGAGAACACACCCCAGGCCCCGCGGGGCCCTGTGGGCCCCGTAGATGCCGAGGGAGCTACTCAAAGAGAGGGGAGAGCTGTGGAACAGTGGGCTCCAAGCGGAAAGCGAGAAGATAACCTCCCCCTGAATATGGACATCGGTCGAGGTGTGGGAGGCTTGTGGGTCCACAGAGAAGGTGCACTTGGCCCAGACTTTGAAATCAGGGAGAGAGGCTTCCAGGCAGGGGGTGCACATGTGACTGCATAGAGGTGGGAAAGGAAAGGGGCTGGTGTGTTTGCGGATGGGTATGTTCGAGGCCAAGATACAAAGGGTCAGGGGAGGATGAGACCAGAATGTCAGAGGGGTGGACCTCACACACCGTTGTTCTAAGGAGTTGGACTTCATTCTGCAGGTAACAGGGAGCCGTTCGGTTATTCTTTGATCCTTTTATCCATTCAGCCGCTCTTCGTTTAGTCAACCTATGGTTTTTACTGGGGCAGCTTCGAACTTTAGAGGAGTGACCCAGATGCCCTGAGGACAGGATGGCCAGGCGTCCTCATTTGCCCTGGACAGTTCTGAGGTGTGCTTGTCCTTCAGGGTGTCTCATGTGATCGACCGTTGTCATGGATTTTTCATTGTTTTAGAAGAAATACAACTCCGAAGAGTTGCTTTAAAATAATCAGGGATGATTGATTCCCTTTGTGCTTCCATCTTCTGCCCTGGAATTGTCTGGAAATGCATCGCACACCTTCTCAGTGTACAGAGTTCTCTCTTCAATGCGCGGTTAAATATGAATGATGGAGTTGCTGCTGTGGCACACAGTAGGTTAAGGATCCAGTGTTGTCTCTGCCATGGTCTAGGTTTGATCCCCCAGCTTGGGATCTTCCATATGCTGGTGCGGGGTTGGGGAGTGTGAACAACTGGTGAGAACTTGTCTTTTTTTCCCCCAGCACAGCTAAGACTTTTTAAGGATAACCTTCAGGACACCCACTAATCATGTGAAATACACTGGGCATCAGCCACGAATTTCAGCTACTCCTTCCAGTCTCGAGTGGGTGCGGGGATAAGTATTTGATGCTTCTCCTCCCAGCAGCAAGGTGGTACCAGTGCTGTGGCCGGTGAGATACACAAAGCTGTCAGGCTACCAGTTGTCTGGTTCAGTGGACGACATAGAAAGTATAGGTTCATCGTACATGAAATACATGCTGAGCTGTCCTGCTGTAAAATAGTCTGAATGCTCTGGCTAGAATGGTTTTGTTATTCATTGCTTGATATAAATCAACCCCTCTCTTTTTGTTTGTTTTCCCTTTTTTTTTTTTTTTTTTTTTGCTTTTTAGGGCTGCACCCATGGCATATGGAGGTTCCCAGACTAGGGGTCAAATCAAAGCTACGGCTGCCAGCCAACACCACAGCCACAGCAACTTGGGATCCAAGCCACGTCTGCGACCTACACCACAGCCCACTGCAATGCTGGATCCTTAACCCACTGAGCAAGGCCAGGGATCGAACCTGCAACCTCATGGATCATAGGTTCATGAACCACTGAGCCACAAAAGAACTCCAACACCTCGTTATTTTATAAATCTTTATTGTTTGGTAGTGCTTTTTGATTTTTCAGTAAACCCTTTCAGGAACAAATAGCTACAAAGCCAGCTCATGTTTAGTGAAAAGTTCAGGAGGGACTTTTCAGTTCTTGAAATAGTTGATGATGAACGCATAGTTGCTCAGAAGATTTGTCATCACTTCCGTCCAGGGTAGGGTCCTGGTGACCTCATAGCCACAGGAAGACCAGATGAGACACATCTGTGAAAGGGAAAACTCTGTATTTAAACTTGACTTTATCTTCTAGCCTAAGCAAAACCTAAACCAGTAGCTCTTTGCCTGGTTGCCTGTCTTCCCATCCTGGCCGGAATTTCCTCAGAATTCTTTTTGCTCTGGGTTCTGCTTTGTTGTCCTTTACTCTTTTTCCATCTGCATTTTCCCTCTGCAGACCTGAGTTCAGTAACCCTCTCAGTGCTGACAGGCCCTGCCACGGCTACCTTCTCCCTCCCGATTTTTCTTCTCCACCTTCAAGCTTAAGACACACAACCAGCATCTTGTTCATTTCACAGCCAGGTCTTCAGCCAGAAGATCCTTCTCTCTTCTCGACCCAAGCTGTACTTGTGGCTGCTGACGGCCTTCTCACTTCGTCTAACCAGCCACAGATAAGGGAGTTGGGGGCCCTGACAGTGGTGCCAGAAGTGCCAGTTATTACTTTGCAGGGGCCACTGAGTTGACAGTATGTAACTTGGTGATGCCTACTGAATTCACTCACTTTTGTTTTTTTGTTTTTTTTTTGTCTTTGCCTTTATCTAGAGCCGCACCCGCGGCATATGGAGGTTCCCAGGCTAGGGGTCTAACAGGAGCTATAGCCGCCGGCCTTCGCCACAGCCACAGCAACGCGGGATCCGAGCCGCGTCTGCAACCTACACCACAGCTCATGGCAACGCCGGATCCTTAACCCACTGAGCAAGGCCAGGGATCGAACCCGCAACCTCATGGTTCCTAGTCGGATTCGTTAACCACTGAGCCACGAAGGGAACCCCCTTCACTCACTTTTGTGATTGTTCCAAATTTTCTTTCACCTCCCTTGGTATTCACTCTGCCTGAGATGATATCCATCTTCTTTGGTGGGCATAGTACAGTGTTGATTCATATAGAACTTTATAGGCACGAAAAAAACAATGAAGATGTCTCCTCAGCCATCTATCACAGAGCTTCTGGGTGAGGACAGCTGGCATCTATCACTGTCCGCTTGTAAGTCAGGATAAATTAACCTGAAGTACAAAGCTGCATCGAACAACTCCCTCCACCCAGATCTCAGTGGCCTAACACTACAAATGGTTCTTTCCTTTTTTTTTTTTGTTTTATTCAGATATAGTTACAGTATTGTGTTAATTTCTGCTGTATAGCAAAGTGATCCAGTTTACATAGATATATTATTTTTCACATTCTTTTCCATTATAGTTTGTCACAGGATTTTGCATATAGTTTTTTTTTTAATGAATAGTCATTTATTCAATAACTACTCTTTGAACTCCTACAATAGCTAGTTATTGGGCTAGCTATGGACAAACTGTAATCTCTGGATTCTAGTGGAGGGACAGATGATAAGTAATCTCTAAAGAAATAATATGGTTATTATTTGGTTACATAATCTAAGGCAACTGAAGCGCTCGGGAAAGGCCCCTATGGAAAGGTGACACTTGAGCTGAGAGTTAAATGATGAGGTAGATAGAGGCAGACGTGTGACTATCAGGGAGGAAAGTGTGCCAAGCGGAGGGGCCACACTGTGCAAAGGCGAGGCCCTGAGGTAGAGATCCAGTCGGGAGAGTTCCTTGAACAGCCAGACTGTTGCATGGGAGGGAAGGATGAGGTTGGGGAGATAGGGCTTTAACCTCTCTGTGCCTCAGTTTCTTCACCTGTAAACTGTGAAGCTGGGCTAACAATATCAACTTTACAGAGTTCCTGTGAGGGGTTAAATAATATGTGCAAAGCACTTGAAAGAATACCTGACATATCTTATATAGTACCCAAGTGTATAACTATAGGACACACACACACACACACACACACACACCCGTACACGCACAGGATAGGGTGTGTGTGTATGTAGTGACATTTTATTCCTTGTGCAATGGGAAGGCTTTGGACAGTTATCTGCAGTGTGTAACACCGTCTTCATTGAGGGGCTGGGCTTGAGGTGACTGAGGATTTCCACCTTCCTTCCAGACATGAGGGTGTAAAGGTTTTTTTTTTTTTTTGTAAAATCCCCAACCAAAAAAAAATTTTTTTCTTCAAAGCATCACGTTATTTCCGTGAATCGAAATGTATATTTTATTTTCCAAATGCGTATGAGTCCATCTTTAAAAAGAGAAATATACATATATGTATATATATGTACACACACACACACGTATATATACATACATATATAGAATATACTTGAATAAGTTTTTTTTTCTTTTTTTGCTTTTTAGGGCCACATCCACAGCATATGGAGGTTCCCAGGCTAGGGGTCTAATCGGACTACAGCCGCCAGCCTACACCACAGCCACAGCAACACCAGATCCTATGAACCACTGAGCGAGACCAGGGATCAAACCTACAACCTCATAGTTCCTAGTCAGATTCGTTAACTGCTGTGCCACGACAGGAACTCCTTGAATAAGATGTTGAAGCTTCTGATTTAGCCCCCTCTTGAAATATAGTCAAATATTTGTGCATAATTTGTACATAAATTTCTCTGGATTGCATTTGGTGGTATAAGTGAGTCGACACGGAGTTGCCAAGCCTCTTGAACTTTATGTAAATAAAATGTGACCTGCATTTTAGAACACACTTTCCCAAAGGTCTATTTATGGAAGAGGAGTCTCTCAGAAGATTGAAACGAGGGCTTTCCAAAAAAAATCAGTCAGGCTGCAGAAACAGATCTTTTTGCTCAAATGAGTAAATGATGTGTTGGGGGAAGAAGAGCTGCAGACACAAAGGAGCGTTGCCACTTCTTTAGAAATCTACGCCTCCACACAGAAGAAGCTGGCTTCTATTTGCGTTTGCTCATAGTATCCTGAAAATGCAAACCACCGGCTTAGAATGCAGCTCCTCGTTCATTCTCTGGCAGTAGGCCTGGCATTGGCATCGAGCAACTTGGCACACTTGCCCGTGACCAGAGGACATCCCCAGGGCTGTGGGGTGAGCTGAGGTCGTTGTTGCAGGGCTGGGTTTGGCCCATGTAGGACTCGGCTACTAATCGGGAAAAACACAGGGTTATTTTTACAGGCAGATAATGAATCCCCTGCTCAATATAATCTCACAAATCAGTAACCTTTTCTAATTTGCTATGCAAAAAAAGTGTCTGCATTGAGTTTTTGCAGTAAGTATGAGCATTTACAGGCAATTTGGAATATAAAGTTTCTCCAAAGATATGTGCCTTCTTTTTATAAGGAATGATCTACAAAGGAGAGGGGCATTCATTCTGGAGTTTTGCTGCTGGACGGGGTATGAAATGTTAGAACCCAGGAGGCGGAGCCACCCAGTAGGTGCTTTGTTCAGCATTTGTGCAAAGAAGCTGGTTGCATTTAGCTCTTGTTGGATTTGTTTATTTAATAAGTCTTTATGATGTAGCTCTGCTTGGAGCCTCGCACTGTCCAGGAGCTGGGGATGCAACAGTGAACCCAGCACGAAGAATCCTTACTTTCTAGAGATCCATCTTTCAGGGTCAACATACAGGAGGTCAGGAAGTGGGCTGAGCCACCCAGTGCTCAGAGACCCCGGGGGTCGGCTTCCCCAGCATTTGTGTTCACTTCTTTGCACAAATGCTGAACAAATGCTAACTGGACAAAGACCATCCTGAGGGAAGGAGGCAGGAGGGGTCTGAAAGTGTCTCCAGGAGGAGGTGACCTTGAAACTGAAACCCTAAACCTGAGTAAAAGAAGGGCGGAAGTGGGAAAGTGTTCTAGGCACTCTTGTGTTGTTGTTTTTTTTAAAATTTCTCCCCCTTTCTTTCTTTCTCACCCAGAAAATTCAAGGAGGTCCAGGTTGTAAAGTGCTCTGTGCAGAATTACCCCATTTTCATTAATTTTTAAAACAGACAGGAAAACACAGCTCTGCATTGTGCATATATATATATATATATATATATATATTTTTTTTTTTTTTTGAATGGCACAGCAGGAAACTCAGCAAATTTGTGACAGTGGTTGCTTCTGAGAAAGAGGGAATGAGGCTGGAGATGAGGACGGAGGAAAACTCATTTTATCTGTGATTATGTATTTACTTTATTAAAGGAGACTTAAAAATTGTGTTGACAGAATGTTAACAATCAATTCTGGATGCTTGGTACCCAGCTGTTTACTCTCTGTATCTTTCTGCATTTTCAAAATGTCAGGAGTAGATTCTTCAAGTGGAAGGTCGTCTTCAGAGAACACTCTCCAGAGTCCTTCAGAAGGACAACCTTGGAACTCCTTTTTTTTCTTTGTCTTTTTGCCTTTACTGGGGCCGCGCCCACGGCATATGGAGGTTCCCAGGCTAGGGGTCTAAGAGGAGCTATAGCCGCCGGCCTTCGCCACAGCCACAGCAACGCGGGATCCGAGCCGCGTCTGCAACCTACACCACAGCTCACGGCAACGCCGGATCCTTAACCCACTGAGCAAGGCCAGGGATCGAACCCGCAACCTCATGGTTCCTAGTCGGATTCGTTAACCACTGAGCCATGACGGGAACTCCAGATTCTGCTCTTCTCTTATCAGGCTTTGTCCCTACTGTTCCCCTACAACAGCCTTGTTGAAGTCAACTGTGACCTCTGGTTGCTAAATCCAGTGGTCGTTTCTCAGTCCTCATCTTCCTGATTCAACAGCAGCACTTGACTCAGTCAGCCAGTCTTTCCTCCTTGACTGTCTGTCATCATTGGCTTCTGGGCACCATATCCTTCTGGTTGCCTCCTACTTACTGTACTCAGATGAGGTGGTTGGACCTCATCTTGAAGGCCTGATGACAGTGGAATGCCTCAAGCCTCCATCCTTAGAGCTCTTCCCTTTATCATCTACACTCGCTGTGTGGGTGGATGAGTCTTATAGCTCCAAATTGCCCTCCATAGAGTTTATGTATTTCCAAAAATGTGTCATTTTTCATGCAAGGATAATCCGAATTAAATTAATTTAGTTTAAAATATTTTTCCTGGAGTTCCCACTGTAGCACAGTGGGATTGGCAGCATTTTCTTTGGGAGTGCTGGGTTCAATTCCCGGCCCGGCACAGTGGGTTAAGAAATTGGAGTTGCCGCAGCTGTGGCTTAGGTCGTGACTGCGGCTCGGATCTGATCCCTGGCCCGGGAACTCCATATGCCATGGGGCGGCCAAAAAAAAAAGAAAAAAAGTGTTTTTTCCTGGTTGGGAATTTTTCCTTTTTTAATTTTTTATTAAGGTATGATTGATTTATAATGTGCCAATTTCTGCTTTATAGCAAAGTGACTTAGATATACATATATATACACATTCTTTTTAAAAAATTTTTATTTTAATAAAATTTCATAGTCTGTCCCAGAAGATTGGACATAGTTCCCTGTGCTATACAAAAGGATCTTGTTTTTTATCCATTCAAAATGTAATAGTTTGCATCTATTAACCACAAACTCCCAGTCCACCCCACTCCCTCTCTCCTCCCCCTTGGCAACCACACGTCTGTTCTCTATGTCTTCAAGTCTCTTTTGTAGATATTTCATTTGTGTCACATTTTAGATTCACATGTAAGTGATTTCACATGGCATTTGTCTTTCTGACTTGCCTCACTTGTGTGATAATCTCTAGTGCCATCCATGTTGCTGCGAATGGCATTATTCCTTTCTTTTTTATGGCTGAGTGGTATTCCATTGCATATATGCACCACATCGTCTTTATCCAGTTGTCTGTTGATGGACATTGGAGTTGCTTCCATGTCTTGGCTATTGTAAATAGTGCTGAATTGAACACTGGGGTGCATGTGTCTTTTTGAATTATGGTTTCTTCCAGATAATATGCCCAGAAGTGGGATTTCTGGATTATATGAGAGATCTATATTTAGTTTTCTGAGGAACTTCCATACTGTCTTCATAGTGGTTGTGCCAATTTACATTCTCACCAACAGTACAGGAGGGTTCCCTTTTCTCCACACCCTCTCCAGCATTTGTTATTTGTGGACTTACTAATGATGGCCATTCTGACTAGTGTGAGGTGGTTCTCATTGTAGTTTTGATTTGCATTTCTCTGATAATTAGCCATGTTGAGCATCTTTTCATGTGCTTACCAGCCATCCATATGTCTTCTTCAGAAAAATGTCTATTTAGGTCCTCTGCCCATGCCCCTTTTTCTTTTTTTTTCTTTTTAGGGCCATACCTGTAGCATATGGAAGTTCCCAGGCTGGATTCCCAGGTCGAATCAGAGCTGTAGCCACCGGCCTACACCACAGCCACAGAAATGCGAGATCCAAGCTGCATCTGCAACGTACACCACAGCTCACGGCAACACCGGATCTTTTAACTCACTGAGTGAGGCCAGGGATCGAACCCACATCCTCATGGATACCAGTTGGATTTGTTACCTCTAAGCCACCACAATGAGAACTTCCTGCCCATTTTCTTTTTTTTTGGTCTTTTTAGGGCCTCACCTGCAGCGTATGGAGGTTCCCAGTCTAGGGGTCTGATCATAGCTGTAGCCGCTGGCCTATGCCAGAGCCACAGCAATGCCAGATCCGAGCCACCTCTGCAACCTACACCACAGCTTATGGCAATGCCAGATGGTTAACCCACTGAGCGATGCCAGGGATTGAACCAGCAATCTCATGGTTCCTAGTCGGATTTGTTTCTGCTGTGCCACGACGGGAACTCCCCCATTTTTCAGTTGAGTTGTTTGGTTTTTGTTGTTGAGTTGTTTGTATATTTTGGAGATTAAGCCCTTGTTGGTTGCATTGTCTGTAGCAATTTTCTTCCATTCCATATGTTGTCTTTTTATTTTTTTTATAGTCTCCTTTGCTGTGCACACTGGCTGGGAAATTTTCAGTTAATTCATGGAGAGCTTGCTTATATTCAGGGTTACAGATGTAACATCACATTTTGATAATTTTCTGATCATGGGATAAATAGAGGTTGTATGCGAAAAAACGAACAAAAAAACAAGGACATTCTACAAAAGCTATCTCAGTGAGAATGCTTAAAAATTAAATTGCATTTTCTGCTATCAGCTTCTGAGACTATGGCTTTAGAGCTTCTGGTATTCACACTTAAGCTTCCAGCAATTAGAATGCAACCATGGCACCGCCAAAACATCCCCCTTTTTGTGGCTATACTGTTACAGTTTCTAGGTTGGGGTGTGTATGTGTTTGACAAAAAAAAAAAAAAAAAAAGGTGAGTAACACTGAAACACTTATCGTCAGAAAAAAAAATCATGGCATTTACCAACATGGGGAACTTACCGACATGGAGAAGTCATATATATGTAAAAGCATCTGTTGATCCTTGAGTCTGAGACAGTAATTAAGATGAGTATAAACCAACCAGTGTTGCATGTGAGATTTTTTTAAATCACTGATGTTGGTCATCTGTAAGTTTTTATAGGATGAATCTTATGCTATTAAGTATGAAACAAATCTGATCAAGACTTTCTGACTGAACAGCTTGGATGAGGAAATTAAAAGATAGTGTGAACTGGGGAGGAAATGGGGCTTTTGTAAGAGTCCTTCCAAATGCTTTGTAATCATTTTTTTCTACGTAGTGAGGGAATAAGGAGGAATGCATTATGTGGATGAAATTATGGTGAACAAAGTCTTTTGAGAAGGTAAAAACACACCTTTTTAATCAGTGTATTGTGTCTCAAGATTGCCTATAAACTTTTATATAAAGTATTCACCTAGAAAACAAACAAATGAAAACTCAGTGGCTTTGAGAAGAGATGGTTCAACAATTACTCAATTAATCTAATCAGTATAGGTAGTTAATCTGGATTTTTCAGGACCCAAAGTGAATTATCTATAAATTAACTGCACAACTGTCTAATCAGCCCTTCAGTCTGAACTTCACAGAAACATCCTATATCTTGAGATTGTCCTATTGCATTGAGAGAAATGACATTTCAAATGTTTCCTTGCCAAGCAATATCTTTGGGTACCATGGTGTTTTAGAATATGCAAATGTGTGCTAAGTTTCATCAGGATTGGTATTCTTTGTACGCAGTGACTTATCAATTACTAAGACTGATCCAATCTTTTGCAGCTTTGTTAAGACAAACTTCCTAGGAATAAGATCCCTAGAGAATTGTGGAATTTGTCAAAAGAGGACAAATACTTTTATTAGGAATGCATTATGGTAGAAATTCTTTCCTGGCTTAGTTCAGAGGGAAGCCTCATCTTGGGTGTTATGCTATTATCTGCTCATTTTAGTGCCTGGCTAGATGGGAACGCTTCAGGTGTTTTCCTGACACGGTTTTTCCACTTGGCCCTTTTCTTGGCAGGTTCCCGAGGGAAAAGTGGTAGTTCTTAATTTCCGATTCATAGACCTGGAGAGTGACAACCTGTGTCGCTATGACTTTGTGGATGTGTACAACGGCCACGCCAATGGCCAGCGCATTGGCCGCTTCTGCGGCACCTTCCGGCCTGGAGCCCTCGTGTCCAGTGGCAACAAGATGATGGTGCAGATGATTTCCGACGCCAACACAGCTGGAAATGGCTTCATGGCCATGTTCACTGCCGCTGAGCCCAATGAAAGAGGTATTGTATCCGTGTCACAGTGGTAATAAAGGCTCACAATTATTGAATGCCTACTGTGTGCAGGCACTGTTCTAGGCATATTATATGGATTTATTCAATTAATCTAAAGTTTAAGAGTTCTTCTCAGAGAGCTAAGAAGTGCTACAAAATCAACAAGAGACCAATAAAAAATCAGATGTAAAAATTCAAATGTTGGATTTCTCGTCATGGCACAGTGGAAACGACTGTGGAATCCGACTAGGAACCATGAGGTTTGGGTTCGATCCCTGGCCTCCCTCAGTGGGTTAAGGATCCAGCGTTGCCGTGAGCTGTGGTGTAGGTCGCAGATGTGGCTCGGATCTGGTGTTGCTGTGGCTGAGGCATAGGCTGGCAGCTGTAGCTCCGATTGAACCCCTAGCCTGGGAACCTCCATGTGCCTCGGGTGCAGCCCTAAAAAGCAAAAAATAAAACAAAGCAAAACAAAATTCAAATGTAGAAATTCATGGAGTAAAACTGTGACGCCTGCATAAAAATAGAAACATTTAACCCATTGCAGTCCCCTCGTAGAAATAGCCAGGGCTGATGGTTCGCCTACCTTCTGTGTGCACTTACTTGTATCTTGTGATTTTGCAATAACTTTTCAAATATGTAAGTGGAATCATACATTCATATTGTTTCACAAGTTTTTCTTTCTTTTCACGTATCACTACAAGTTGGGATATTTTCATGTCAGTACATGCAAGCTCCCAAGGGTGGAAACCTCTACGCTGGGAGGACAACTGCTGTGGTCAAGATCTTTAAATGTTCAGCCTTTTGCCGGAGGGCACTTCCCTAATCTTTTCTTGCCTTGGGCTATAGCGCAAAATCATTGGGTTGAGATATTAGAGAACAGAATCTGGGGCTGACAGAGCAGCCAAAACACTTGAGAGGAAATCCTGCCTTCGAGCTACTAAATCTTTGGCTAACAGCTGAACCCTGCATCTATGGGGGAACAGCCAAATTGGCCTGGCACAAAAGTATCATATAGAAGGTGAAAAAACCGAACAGAGTTGGCAGCTACTGCCCACTGCCAGGGCAACAGACTTTGAGCTTGGGTTTAGCCAAGTTGAATGTCTGCTAGAATAGAAATCACTTTTCATGGGAACAAAGCACAGTATAGAGACTTTGCAGTGTATCATTCATAATGTCCAGTATCCAATCATGTGATGAAACCAAGAAAGTATTCCGTATTCAAAAAAAACAGTCCATAAAAATTGACCCCAGGAATTCCCATTGTGGCTCACTTGGTTAAGAGCCTGACTAGTATCCTTGAGGATGTGGGTTCAATCCTGGGACTTTCTCAGTGGGTTAAGGATCTGGCATTGCCATGAGCTATGGCTTAGGTCACAGATGAGGCTTGGATCCTGCATTGCTGCGGCTGTGGTGTAGGCTAGGAGCTACAGCTCCAATTTGACCGCTAGTCTGGGAACTTCCATATGCTGCAGGTTTGGCCCTAAAAAGACCAAAAAAAAAAAAGTTAAAAATTGACCCCCAAATAACTCAGAGGTTGCAATTAGCAGACAAGCACTTTAATGCAGCTATTGTATATATGTTTACTATGGATTTAAAGGGAACCATATGTGTAACAAATGGATTGAGACTCTCAGAAAAGAAACAGACTATTTAAAAAAGAAGAAAATGGTAATACTAGAGCTGAAAGACACAGAATGTAAAATGTTAAAATTTACCTGATGGGCTTATAAGAAGACTGGAAATGGTAGAAGAAAAAGGCAGTGGATGTGAATAGAAATTATTTAATCTGAAAAACCGGGAATAAAAATATCAAAGAAAGAGAGCCTTGGAGACCACTGAGACAATATCTAGTGGTCTAACGTGTGTGTAATTTCTGTCCCAGAAGAAAAAGAACGATGATAATGCAGAAAAAATGTTTCAAGAAATAATAGCCCAAGGAGTTCCCATCGTGGCTCAGCGGTTAATGAATCTAACATCCATGAGGGCACGGGTTCAATCGCTGGCCTCGCTCAGTGGGTTAAGGATCCGGCGTTGCTGTGAGCTGTGGTGTAGGTTGCAGACGCGGCTCCGATCCCGCGTGGCTGTGGCTGTGGCGAAGGCCGGCAGCTACAGCTCCTGTTAGACCCCTAGCCTGGGAACCTCCATATGCCGCAAGTGTGGCCCTAAAAAAAAAAAAAAGGAAATAATAGCTTGAGGTCACTGAAATTTAGTGAACAATATAAATTTACAGAGCCAAGAAGGTCAACAAACCCAAGGTAATACAAATAAAAAGCCACACCTAAGCATATCATAATTAAATTCTGGAAATCTAAAGATAAAGAAAAAATCTGAAAGTCAACCAGATAAAAACCAAATTATATACAGAGGAACAGTGGTATGAAGGATAGTTTTCTTTTAATCAGAAACAGTGGATGCAGTGTATAAAGTGCTAGAATAAAATTGTCAACCCAGAATTCTACAGCTAGTTGAAAGTGAAACAAAGACATTTTCAAATAATATTGAAGGAAGTTCCTCAAATTGAAGGGAAATGGCCCCACAAGTAATGGAAGGGTTGAAGGCCCCTGGAAGTGGTAAACATAAAGGCTATTCTTTTGTTTCTTAATTTTTCTTTCCTTCTTTCTTCCTTCCTTCCTTCCTTTCTTTTTTCTGTACTCATGGCATATAGAAGTTCCTTGGCCAGGAATCATATCCAAACCACAGCTGCATCCTCCACTGCAGCTGTGGCAATGCCAGGTCCCTAACCCACTGTGCCACAAGGAACTCCTCTTAATTTCTTTACGTGTGTCTCTTCAAAATGAAATGGACAAAAAACTTTAGCACTGTGTTGTGGCAAACATAGTGTGTGATGTATATATGACAACAATATACTAAAGGATGGAGAAGCAAGTGGAAATACTTAAAACATGAAGAAATACACTGTTAACTCTAAATAGGTTGTGATAAATCAAAGATGCATATTGCAGTCCCTAGAGAATGCATTAAAATGCACACATTTTAGCTAAAAGCCAAAAGATTAAAATAGAATACCAGAATTATTCAGCTAGCCTAAAGAAGCAAGAAAGGAAGAACAGATGGAACAAGAAAAGGTGAGACAAATAAAACAAAACAGTAATTGGCCCACTAAATCCAAGCATTATCTATAAACACATTAAACATAGAGGATTAAACATTCCAATTAGAAGACAGTAATTATTAGAATGGGTTAAAGAGCAGAGCCCAACCATAATTGTCTACAAGAAAGTACTTTTCAAAAAAAATAGATTGAAGGAATTCCTGTCATGGCTCAGTGTTCAGCGAACCCAACTAGCATCTATGAGGACACAGGTTCGATCCCTGGCCTCGCTCAGTGGGTTAAGGATCTCGTGTTACCATGAGTTGTGATGTAGGTCACAGATGTGTTGCTGTGGCATAGACCAACGGGTACAGTTCTGATTGGACCCCTAGCCTGGGAACCTCCATATGCCACAGGTGTGGCCCTGAAAGACAAAAAAAAAAAAAAAAAAAAAAAAAAAAAAAAAAAAAAAAAAAAAAAAAAAAAAAAAAAAAAAAAAAAAAAAAAAAAAAAAAAAAAAAAAAAAAAAAAAAAAAAAAAAAAAAAAAAAAAAAAAAAAAAAAAAAAAAAAAAAAAAAAAAAAAAAAAAAAAAAAAAAAAAAATAGATTGAACATAAAAGAATGGGAAAATATATGCATGCAAACATCATTAAAATTTAAACCAATGCTTATAAAAAGATGCTTGTTACAAAGATGAATAGGCAACCCATGCAACAGGAGAAAATATTTGCAAAAATATGTGATAAAGAACTTGTATTCGGAATATATAAAGAGCTCATACAACTCAACAATAAAAAGATAAAGGTCCCACTAAATATAAAAATGGGCAAACACTCGAACAGGTACTTTACAAAAGAAGAAATATGAATGACTAATAAGTACATGAAAAACTGCTCAGTGTCACTAGTTACCAAGGAAATGCGAATGAAATTATAATAGGTACCATTACACAGCCAACGGATTGGTTACAAAACTGACAGCACTAAATGGTGGCAAAGATGTACTCAAAGACCTATACGATGCTACACCCACTTGGGGAAAACCTTCTGTAGTTTCCTATGAAGTTGTATGTCTACATCTACTCTTGGCTCAGCTGTTGCATTCCTGGATATTTATGCAAGAGAAATGAACATACATGTCCGCAAAGAGAGTCTTATAAGAATGGTCATTCACAGCTTCATTCCCAGGAGCCCAACCTGGAAACAACCCAAATGAATATCAACAGAATGGGTGAACACGCTGTGATTTCCACACCCTGGAAGACTCCTTGGCAGGGCCAGGGAGCAAACTACCCACACATACAGCAGCGTGGGTGCAACCCAGACCCTGTGCTAAGCCAAAGGAGTCAGACACGGAAGACGACGCACTGTGTGATTGCATTTAGATGAAGCTTTAGAATGCAGCTAAGCTAAGGTGAAAGTTTTCAGGAAAGTGGTGTAGAGAGCCAGCAGACTGGCAAGGGGTACAGGATTTTGTGGGAAATGGACTCTGTTGTCGTCATAGCAACATGGCTCACGCAAGTGGCAACCCTGTTTTTCAAATTTTCACGGCTCAGGTTTGTGCATTTCCAAGTACTGAATTTACCTCCCCCCAAACCTGTAAGATAATAATAAAAATAATAATGCAGGTGGTGGGCATTGGGTAATGATATTGATATAAATAATAGGAGAATGATGACAGTTGTTGAAATTGGATGATGTGTACGTAGAGATTCATTATATTGTTGTTTGCTTTGTATGTGCTCGAAATTTTCAATGAATAAAAAGCTATAGAAGTAATTCCAACCTCAATTTCATTACACCATTGTCTTAAATTTAAAGATTCCTTTTGGGAGTTCCGTTGTGGCTCACTAAGCACTAAGGAACCTGACTAGTATCCATGAGGACGTGGGTTCGATCCCTGGCCTCGCTGAGTGGGTTAAGGATCCAGCGTTGCTGTGAGCTGTGGTGTAGGCCAGCGGCTACAGCTGTGACTCGACCCCTAGCCTGGGAACTTCCATGTGCTTTGGGTGCGGCCCTAAAAAGACCAAAAAAAGAAAAAAAAGGATTCCTTTTAAGAATGATTAAATGATTAGCTTCTGGGTCAAAAAAATGTTTTACTAAAGTATATGAATTCCTTTCAGTTTTTCTTTGTTAGTTAAATCTAAGTAAAACTTAATGTAAAACATCTTAAAGTAGCTCTTTAAAATTATTTCTATTAATCTTTAAGTACATATGCATAGAGATGTCCAAAATGATGTTTGTCACATATTAATTGTGCTTAGTTTTGGGTGGTGGGATCTGAGGTAATTTTACTCCAAATTTAATTTTATTTATTTATTTATTTTTTACCAAAGAAGAAACAGCTTTACTAGGAGTCCAGACATGTCCAGGAAACCCAGTTCAGTCCCAAAGAAGAAAGGCCAATATTGGTGCAGGGCAGGAATCTAGCATTTACAGAATAGTCTTTTGAAAAACCAAGTGTGAGGAGTTCCCTTGTGGCTCAGTGGGTTAAGGATCCAGCATTGTCACCGCAGCAGCTGAGGTTGCTGCTGTGGCACAGGCTGGATCCCTGGCTCAGGAACTTTCACATACCTTGGGTGTGGCCAAAAAAAAAAAAAGAATAAAAAAAGGAATAAAAAGAATAAAAAAAAAGAAAAAAAAGAAAACAAAAGAGAGAAGAAAACCAAGTGTGAAACTAAAACCTCCATCTTAATACTCTAACGGAAATGCTGCTGAGTTCAGCTGTGGTGAAACTTCTGGAAGCTCCTACTGAGTTCATGGCATTTGTGCAAAGAAAGGGAGAGGCCCCAGCACTGCTGAGTCTCAACCCAAGATGAATTTATAGATCTGGGGTGGGAGAAAGAGGGGAAGGCGGGGGTGGTCTGGTCTCCCGCACAGGCTCATCTCAGTGTGTGGGTGAGGGCGGAGCCATGGGCTGTGACAGGGGACAGCCAGGGATGCTGGGTGAAGAAACACAAGGCCTCGGCCATCCCCGCATAACACAGAGAAGGCCTTGCTGTCTGGTGTGAGGGCGCCTCCAGCTGGTCCTGGCGACACCCACACCCCTTCCTGAGAGCCCCAGGAGGGAGCCTTCATTCAGAGCATAACTGCCCGTGAGCAGCGAGGCCCCCGTGATACCTGCATCTGTTGTCCAAGAGACTTCTCTGCAGCAGTCACTTTTCTCAGACCAAGAGAGAGCTTACCTCGTAGAGGCCCAGTCTAGAAGTCACTCCCACCTTTAATGCTTTTCTGTGTTGCCAAAAATGTATAAACTGGTATTGTTTTTATAAGCAAAGTTATTGTTAAAAAATTGCTAAAGAGGTATATAGTATGAAAAGTTTTCTAGTAATGAGGGTTGTCGATAACGACTAATTCAAACTTTGTCCGTGAGCATGGATTTTACCCTTATTAATAAGTACCCTTGCCTGGGGAGTTCTTAAGATCTGTCTAATTAGTTGTGCCTGCATGATTTCTGAATGTGTGCATGCTCAAATGTTTTTTTCTCATCCCAAAAAATGCGAAAAGGAGCTATGACCCTGACTTCACTCCTTCACTTTTGTATTGATGTGATGTGTGTGTGTGTGTGTGTAGGAGAGACTACGTAATCACTTTTTAAAGAGAAAATTTAAGAGCTTCTGCCACTGCCTTTATTTACTAGACCATCAATATTCTAAATCCCTAATTTCCATATGTTTGCATTGCCTTAAACTTGGATTTTTTTTTCTTTTTCATTTTTAATAACTTCAGGGGATCGGTATTGTGGAGGACGCCTTGAAAGTCCTTCCGGCTCTTTTAAGACCCCCAACTGGCCAGACCGTGACTACCCTGCAGGAGTCGCTTGCGTGTGGCACATAGTAGCCCCGAAGAATCAGGTGAGATTCCCTGAAAACAGGAGGCAAGTACGCATGTGTGAACGGCCCAGACCCTGTGAATGACTAAGGATACAGGGCGAGGAAGGCCCTGCTGGACACAGTATTGCTGCAGGCAAAGACCCAGATTAAAATGGCCTTTGCTCTGTTTGACTTGCAAAATCATGGATTTAGTTTCCTGGTACAGAAGTGTAATTATCAAAATAGTTTTGAAATGCAAAGCGTAAGCAAATCCCACATGAGATCATTTAACCCTGTGCAAGATGTAAGCCTGGGGTTATAAGCAACAGTGACAAATCCCCAAGCACAGGTATACCTCAGGTTGCCCTTTGCTCGCAGAGCACCACGTCCTGATAATAGCTCTCCTAGTCACCAAATCAAAGAGAAACTGAATATTTTGCTTTAACAAAGCCAGTGCAAACATACCATGTCATCTTTTCTAAGAACAAAATGTCTGATGTGAAAGCTGGTCTCCTCTGTGGTGTTTGGGTTTGTTTGTTTGGGTGGGTTTTTTTGTTTTTGTTCATTTTTTGTTTAAAACAAAATTTGTGGAATTCCCTGGTGGCTCAACGGGTTAAGGATCTGGTGTTGTCAGGGTGGTGGCTCAGGTCATTGCTGTAATGTGGGTTTGATCCCTGGCCTTGGAACTTCCCCATGTTGTAGGTGTGGCCAAAAATAAATAAAATTTAAAGATAGAGTAAAATAAAATTTGTGCAGGTGTTCCCCTTGTGGCTCAGTGGGTTAAGAACTTGACTAGTATCCGCAAGGATTCAGATTCAATCCCTGGCCTTGCTCAGTGGGTTAAGGATCCGATGTTGCCACAAGCTGGGGCATAGGTCACAGATGTGGCCTGGAATGGCATTGCTGTGGCTGTGCTGTAGGCTGGCAGGTGCAGCTCTGATTTGACCCCTCGCCTAGGAACTTCCATACGCCGTAGGTACCGCCCTAAAAAAGAAAAATAATTTGTGCAGCTTCCCCACAAATAACTTTATTCATTGCTCTAAAATAATCAACAGAGATGGTCTAGTTTTCCAGTGTGTATTAGTTTGTGGTTTTATGTATTTTTACCCTTTCTAGGGACCACTTTCAGGTTATTAATTGCAGGTCAGAACTTAGCATAGGAATAGACCAGACCTATGTTGCAGAGTTTTGAAAATAACTTTTTAAAAATTTTCACTATTACAGACATTACAGATTTTAAAGGTGTGCATTATGATACTACTTTTTAAAAACTCTTCTAAACTGATCTTTTTAATTCTTACACAAATAGTGTTTGCCATTTATTCATTTCTTTAATAGAAAATTGTTCAGGCACATATTCCACGCAAGTTAGTGATTTGAGCGCACACACACACACACACACAACTTTGATCATAATCTCAAAACTCAATTTTATTTTTGAGGCAAACATATGTTCATTTATTTGATAATGAAGGAGTTGATAAATCTATTGAGCATTTTATAGTTTAAATAACATTTAAAAATTAAATTTCTCAAAAATTCAAACCATTATGTAACTCTTGAGATGGTACTGATCACTTCTCTCTGTGTTATTTGTAAATATGTTAGATTAAATAATTCCAATTTAGTTATACTCTCAGATTACAATTTAGTATCATTTTTCCATTTTTTGGTTATTTAAATTTTAATTTGGGTTTTATTTATGTGATTTTTTGGCTTCAGCTGATTGAAATTTTAATCATTGTTGTAATGTGTGAAATCACTGGAAACTCTGTCCAAATGTGAAAAATAATATGAGAAAGTTAGGTCCTAAGTAATTTCTATGTAAATCTATGGGCATTTTCTTCTATTAAATTCTTATATTTTTTTTTCTTTTGCCTTTACCTCCTACTTTTATTTTCTTTCCAGAAGTTGATACATGACCAATTTCTAAGTCGAACAAGTTTAGCCAATTTTTTTCTAAACTGGAAAGCATGTTATTACTAACTGGAAGTTATAGGATCCAAAGAGGAGATATTTTATTTTATTTATTTATTTTTGGCTGTGTGCCTGGTATGCAGAAATTCCCAGCTAGGGATCGAACCTGTGCCACAGCAGCAACCAGAGCCGCTGCAGTGACAAAGCCAGATCCTTAACTGCCAGGCCACCAGGAACTCCAGAAATATTTAAAGCGGTGTTAAGTATGAATAAACTACTATTCACTCATCACTGGTGCCAGTTTTTTTAAAGTGGGCAGATATGTCGATATGTAGCAATTAAGTCTGAAGCCAAAATTTACCTTTGTGTCGCTCTGTGATGTCATCGCTGTTGTCTTCACTCAGATTACTAAGTCTTTGTTAGCCAA
Organism: Catagonus wagneri; assembly: GCA_004024745.2. Taxonomy (NCBI): domain Eukaryota; kingdom Metazoa; phylum Chordata; class Mammalia; order Artiodactyla; family Tayassuidae; genus Catagonus; species Catagonus wagneri. Next base: position 1,022,060 of record PVHT021183693.1, on the reverse strand, counting down.
TAGCTGATAACAGTGTGCCTGTGCTAATACAGTTAATGCGTATTATCTTCCATGAGCATCAGGAAGGGTTGCTGGCCCACCTATCACCCAGCAAGAGTAGGGACCAGCCATCTGGGTGCCTGAAATATTTATGAACCCCGTGAGACATCCTCTGATTCACACTCTGGAGGTACTCTTGAAAAATCTGCCTGTACGGGGAATGATTGCCTCTCCAATCAGAACTTTCTGGAGTTGCCGTCGTGGCGCAGTGGTTAATGAATCCGACTAGGAACCATGAGGTTGCGGGTTCGATCCCTGGCCTTGCTCAGTGGGTTAAGGATCCGGCGTTGCCTTGAACTGTGGTGAAGGTTGCAGACACAGCTCGGATACTGCGTTGCTGTGGCTGAGGTGAAGGCCGGTGGCTACAGCTCCTGTTAGACCCCTAGCCTGGCAAACTCCATATGCTGTGGGTGTGGCCCTAAAATGACAAAAAGGCAAAAAAAAAAAAAAAAGAACTTCCTATTGACTTGAATAATTTAGGACACTGTTATTGGTACCAGTGCAAAAAAAAAAAAAAAAAGCAATTAAGAAATACTTTGGAAATCTAACTCAGACTTTGTTTTATCTGTGCTTCTATGCAGCCTCCCAAAAGTCAACCGTATCACCCATAAACTGTGCTTAGCGGGCACATTTTTCTGTTTTCTTTTTACGGCTGCACCTGTGGCATATGGCTAGAGAACTGGACCTGCAGCCGCTGTCCTACACCACAGCCACAGCAGTGTGGGATCTGCCGCATCTGTGACCTAGGCCACAGCTTGTGGCAACGCCGAATCCTTAACCCACTGAGTGAGGCCGGGGATCGAACCCTCATCATCATGGATACTATATTGGCTTCTTAACCTGCTGAGCCACAGTGGGGACTCCAGCCAGCACATTTTTCAAACAAATTTCCAGAAGACATCGTAATCAATTCCCACTTTCCTGAACCTCTGGTCCTAAAGAATTTGACTTCTTTACATGTGTTGGGAATGTTAGTCTCCTTCTCTCGAAAGGAGGACAGCTGTGTCCACCCCTCTCACCCACTCAAACACACACACTCAGCCCACACTCCAACACACTGCGATGGAGGACATCGTAGACAGTAATTTTGTACTTCTCTTGATTTTCTTCTAGAGAAGAATGAATTTGGTGTAAAGCCCCCTTCCCACTCCAACACAAACCCAGTTTAATTCTTAACATAGAAAAAAAGGGGGGAGTTCCCATGTGGCTCAGTGATAACCAACCCGACTAGTAGCCATGAGTACATGGCTTTGATGCCTGGCCCTGCTCAGTAGATTAAGGATCTGATGTTGCTCCGAGCTGCAGTGTAGGTTGCAGAAGTGGCCCCGATTTGGATCTGGTGTTGCTGTGGCTGTGGTGTAGGCCAGCAGCTGAAGCTCCATTTCAACCCCTAGCCTGGGAACTTCCATATGCCATGGGTATGGCCCTAAAAAGCAAAAAAAAAAAAAAAAAAAGGTCTTAACCTACTTTTCTAGGGTTATATAGCGTTTCTCTACTTGTTAAGTGAACAGAGTTTCCAAGTTTAAGGTCTCAACTAGTGTTGTCCCAGGCTTAATGTGACCTTTTGGAGTGACTAAATGACAGCAAAAGAAGACCGCAGATTTGTTAAGTAAAGAACAAGTATGAAAACAATAAGAAGAAAAATTTGAACAAGGTGCATACTTTTTTTTTTTTTAATTTTTACGAAGGAAAATCATGGTACCCTGCAAGTCTGGGGAGAGGAAGAAGTCTCTTTGAGATTATTCTGCCAGGCTCCTCTGACAATTCTAATGTTGTGCTCTCACTAAAGCTTATAGAATTACAGTTTGAGAAGTTTGACGTTGAGCGTGACAACTACTGCCGGTACGATTACGTGGCTGTGTTCAATGGTGGGGAGGTCAACGACGCGGAAAGAATTGGGAAGTATTGTGGCGACAGCCCCCCGGCGTAAGTAGCATCTGTTTTAATTCGTTAACATTTTAGGAGTTCCCGTCGTGGCTCAGTGGCTAACGAATCCGACTAAGAACCATGAGGTTGCGCGTTCGATCCCTGGCCTTGCTCAGTGGGTTAAGGATCCGGCGTTGCCGTGAGCTGTGGTGTAGGTTGCAGACGCGGCTCGGATCCCGCATTGCTGTGGCTGTGGCGAAGGCCAGCGGCTACAGCTCCTGTTAGACCCCTAGCCTGGGAACCTCCATATGCTGCAGGTGCAGCTCTAGATAAGGTAAAAAGACAAAAAAAAAATTTAGGGGCCTGAAACTTGGGTCTATTAAGTTGCCCTATTGTATTGTATCTTCTGGAAGGTTTTGTGCTGTTTTGTTGTTGTTGTTGTTGTTCACAAATCCCTGGGTTCCGTGGCAGTGGAATGCATGCCTTACAGCACCCACCCAGAGAGCAGCCCACCCAGAGAGCAAGGCAAGTGTGGACAGGCCTCGGCAGCCAAAGAGATAAAGCAAAGCAGAGCTGGTGATGCCCCAGGGGGCACATGCCAAGCCAGGGCCCGGGTGCTTCACTGCCCTGCGAAGATGAGTTCAAGCATCAGAGCAGAATGAGGAAAATTCTGAGAGAAAATCAGGGGGTTAATTATTGGGACTCCAGACGAGGAAATCTGGAAGCTTCCGACAGATCCAGTGATTTTATGTGATTGGGGATCTGTCCTGACTTTTGGGGGCTTTATGCTTCCACATTGTCACCAAGCAAGCCTGAAAGGTACTGCATATTTAGTTATCTATTTTATATACAGTAGTGTGTGTATGTTAATCCCATACTCCTTTATCCCTTTCAAGACAGTGTGGTTTTAACAGAAAGAGAGAAATATTTGAAAACACCAAAGAGAGGCTAGAAACATACCCACGTTTCTGCAGATTGGGTACAGCCCGGAGACGCACAGGTCAGCACATAAAGGATGGCCCTGTTGAAAAAGGAGGTAGGGACAGTTTTTGTTCATATAGGAAAAAAATTATATATCTATATCACATAAAAATCAATTACAGATGGATTGGGAACTGAAATGAGAAACGCTTTTTTTTTTTTCTTTGCTTTTTAGGGCCGCACCTGTAGCGTATGGAAGTTCCCAAGCTAGGGTTCGAATGGGAGCTGTAGCCACCGGCCCAGGCCACAACCACAGCAATGCCAGATCCAAGCCATGTCTGTGACCTACAGCATAGCTCATGGCAACGCCAGATCCGCGACCCACTGAGCCAGGCCAGGGATCAAACCTGTGTTCTCACGGATACTAGTCAGATTCATTTCCACTGAGCCACGATGGGAACTCCTTAAATGAGAAACTTAAATGAGAATTTCTGCCCATCAAATACACCTTAAAGAGAGGGAAAAGAGAAGGCATAGAATGGAAACAGATATTTGCAAAACATTTGCCATATTTGACAAAGGCCTAGATCTAGGTTCCAGAACATATCATGATACCTTAAAAATTAAGGAAAAGGCAATAACTCAGTTGAAAAAATGGGCAAAAGACATGAAAAGATATTTCCTAAAGAAGGAAGCTGTACAGTAAATAAATCTTTGAGAAGAGTGTGTAAATTGGTACAGCCACTTTGGAAATCGTTTGGCCATAATCTAATAAAATTGAACATGCGCTTATATCCTCTTCACCTAGTGTAGGTTGTATACTCGGCCCTCCTGGGGTGTCCACTAAGGACACTTTTGTCTATGTGCATCACAAGACATATACAAGAATGTTCTCATTAATGTTGTTTTAATGGGGGGGCAGTAAACAGTCCACTGTGTTTATCAACAAGAGTTAAATTCTGTTACAGCTCACAGTGTACATCAGGGAGCACAGTGCAAGACTCTCACAGTTATAATATTGAGGATGGAAAAAAAGACACAGTATCCTTTCATTTCTGTGAAGTTTGAAAGGCTGCACACTTTTGGAATACATTGTTTCATGATGCCTGTGTATAGGTCAACCTGTAGATACAGGAAGGGAAAGGAGCAGCACAGACCACAGGGTCCTGGTTGCCTCCAGAAGGGTGGGGTGGGGGAGGGGGAGGAGGGAGGGGCTTTGAGCATCACTCACTTCTTTTTTTTTGCTTTTTAGGGCCGCACCCGTGGCATATGGAGGTTCCCAGGCTAGGGGTCCAACAGGAGCTGTAGCCGCCGGCCTTCGCCACAGCCACAGCAACGCGGGATCCGAGCCACGTCTGCAACCTACACCACAGCTCACAGCAACACCGGATCCTTAACCCACTGAGCGAGGTCAGGGATCGAACCCGCAACCTCATGGTTCTTAGTCGGATTCGTTAACCACTGAGCCACAATGGGAACTCCCCGAGCATCACTCACTTCTGAGCATCACTCAGTTCTGCCTGGAGTAGCTGGACCACCTGCTCACCAACTCACACTTTGACCAGAGGAATATTTTTCTCTAGTCAGGGGACTTGTGGCATAGGGCAGTGCAGAAAATGAGAGAAACACAGTTGGGGAGCTCCCCCTAGCCCCGTTAAATGTGTGACCCGAAGGGGGAGAGCAGTGGTTGTTGGGACAGCACCTCATCACCGCTGTGCCTGATTCAAGACAATACCACTGAATTCAGTTCAGAAACAGTTATTACACCCCAGCCGCGTGGCATGCGCGTGGGACACAAAGATAAATCGAAGATTCAGAAGCAAGTAGTGGGAGGCACCAGAACAAGGCAGAGAGGTAAACGGGCAGATAGGTAAAGGGTGTCCTGGCTGGATTTCTGACAAGGAGTCCTTTGGTCCAGCTGGGACAAGAGGTGGGGAGATTATGCCTCTTGAATCTGAATCTTGAAGGAAGAGCTGAGTTAGTCAGAGGCACAAGGGAGGACAGACGAGCAGAGGGGACTGTGTCAGTAAAGATACACAGCGGAGGAGTTTCCATGATGGTTCAGCAGTAATGAACCTGACTAGTATCCATGAGGATGCGGGTTCGATCCCTGGTCTCGCTCAGTGGGTTAAGGATCCGGCATTGCCGTGAGCTGTGGTGTAGGTTGCAGATGCGGCTCGGATCCCATGTTGCTGTGGCTGTGGCGTAGGATGGCAGCTACAGCCCCAATTCAACCCCTAGCCTGGGAATTTCTATATGCCACGGGTGTGGCCCTGAAAAAAAGAAAAAAAAAGGTAAAGATACACAGGGGAGATAGGTGTTCTTCCGCAGACTAAACTTTGAGCAGGAGCCCAGAGAGAGAGGAGGCTGGGCGTTGAGTTGGGCCCCATGGGAGCCCTCCAAGTGCACTTCGGGGAGGTGACAGGACCAGTGCCTCTAGAACCCCCATCCTAGAAAGAGGGGCAGGGAGGCTGGTGAGGAGGCCGTGGCAGTGGTCCAGGTAAAGCTTTAGTGATAGAGATTGAAGAGGAGAGAGATGAAGGAATATTTAAGAGGCAAAATTGGCAGGACATGGTGGTTGGTGGCTGTGGTGACTGAAGAAGAGGAGGCTGTGTGATGACAAAGCAGAGACAACTCACATACCCGGCTCCATAAGACAAAACAGCATCCTCATCCGTTCCTGGGATGTGCCAGTGGGGAGTGGGTCCAATTGAAATTTCCTCTTGGCTTTCTGGCGATTTGTAACATTAATTTGCAGATGCATTACTTGGCCCTCAGTGCATTTATGGCACTGTGCTTCTGTCACATTCATACTGAAGCTCAGGAGCAGCATAACTAAAATATAACTTCGTTACTAAAATACTCTTCCTTGAGAAAATTCAGCTTCCAATATAGCTCTTCCAAAATTAGTTCATAGCACAGGCAGTGAATGATCACTATAATTATAACTGCATGTCTAGAAGGCTGGCCTGATTGTCTCTTGGTTTTCTTTGCTGCTTTATAGTAAGTGCTTTTTGTAATTTCATCCTCTAAACAAGATGAATACGTCTTATTTGTTATTGTAGCTGTATGGTACATTGTCTGTCGTTCTCATGCAAACTGTGTTTATTTAATGGAATGTGTTTTCCAAAGTAAGAGAAACTATTTCTGTTCAAGGCTTGATTCTCGGAAGCTTTATTTAAGCGAACTTGGTCACTTTTGTGACTGGAACTCTAAACGTATGTCACAAAGCTTGCTCTTAGGTTTGCTCATCCTTCGGTTCAGAAGGCAATAAGCTTCAGGACAGAAAAGGGCCTGCAGTTTTTCTAACTGGTTCTGTCAAGTCCGGAGGTCACCGCCCCGACCCACCACGCTCAGCTGGTAGATGGAGGAAGAGTTGCCTTATTATTTACTGCCCATGATGCCTAAGAAGTGGTTCGGTTGGGAGAAAAAAAAAAAAAGGTGGTTCAGCTGAGAAGATACCTCAAAAAAGGAGTTTAGTCAAGCCACCAGTTAGTAACTTTTTTTTCCATTTCTGAATTCAATAGTTTTAGAATAAAATTAGCCAAACAGCATTTTTAAGGTTTAAGTAACAATAGCCAAAGATTAAATGAAACTACACTCTTGTATAATCTACCTATCCCCTAGGATTTAAGAGGGCTTCTGAGCTTCAGTTATTCTCACCGCTAAAGCTTTAGTACCAACTAACCAGCATGCCTCTGAAATAGCTTTAAAATGAGAATTCTTAATGGTGTTGTTCATGACCACAACAGAGTGTTCACTTTCTGTTTCTCCTCCACAGCATTTTGCTACCCAGATTATAAGCAGAAATGTTTCCATTTGCAGCATGCGTAAGAACTCTCATTAGGAGTTCCCTGGTGGCGTGGCAGGTTAAGGATCCAATATTGTTGCTGCTCGGGCTCGGGTCACTGCTGTGGCACGGGTTCAGTACCTGGCCCCAGAACTTCTTCATGCTGTGGATGCAGCAAAAAAAAAAAAAAAAAAAAAAAAGGACTCTCATTAAAAATGAAATGAAAGCCCCATTAAACCCTGCCTGGCTTTCTTATCCCCAGGGAGCTTGAGAAGAACCAGCTGCAGGGTGCTTGTGAAGAACACCTTCAGTGTTTACAGTGGTCCCAAAGTCTGTCACCGTCTCGAGAGTCACCTGGTCCTGGGTTTGAATCTTGACTCTCCCACATAACAGCTGAGTGCCTTGGACAAATTGTTCAAACTTCAATTGCTTATTCCATAAAAGGGGGATCATAACAACAGGGTTTAGGTACAAAAATAGAATTCGACAATTTGCATAAAACAGAATGCCTAGATGAGCAAACATTCAGTAAATGTTAGCTATTAGCAATAATGTTGAGCAGATTCAGACTCACCTTTTTAAGTATTTTAGCTTTTCAGTTTAATCAAAGAGTAATCTATTGTCAGAAATTGATGGCGGAGTTCCCGTCATGGCTCAGTGGTTAAGGAATCCGACTAGGAATCATGAGGTTGCGGGTTCGATCCCTGGCCTTGCTCAGTGGGTTAAGGATCCGGCGTTGCCGTGAGCTGTGGTGTGGGTCACAGACGCAGCTCGGATCCCTCGTTGCTGTGGCTGTAGCGTAGGCTGGCGGCTACAGCTCCTGTTAGACCCCTAGTCTGGGGACCTCCATATGCCATGGGTGTGGCTCTAGATAAAGGCAAAAAGACAAAAAAACCAAAAAAAATTGATGGCAAATTAGAAGATTCTACATTTCAGAGAGATGCCACTTAAACTTTTAAATACATATACATTTAAATTTTTTTTCTTTTAGGCCAATTGTATCTGAGAGAAATGAACTTCTCATTCAGTTTTTATCGGACTTAAGTTTAACTGCAGATGGGTTTATTGGTCACTACAAATTCAGGCCAAAAAAATTGCCAACAACTATAGCACCGCCTGTTACTACCACCTTCCCTGCGACTACAAGTAAGTTTTCTGTTCTGAAATTTGTACACAGATTTGAAGAGTATAAGAATAATTCTTCTGAAGTAGAAAAAAAAGTGTAAATTAGAGGAAAATACTTGAAACTAAAGTCAGTTAAATAAGATGAAAAGTTAGGTAAGAGAATAATATGATTCCATTAATGAAAGAAAAGTGTAAGTATAAAGCTAAAGTGTAAGAATGCTCATAAGCTAATACTTTTTAAATGTTATCTAAGATAATTACGGTCACTTAAAAATATTAGGAACCCTATTATACGCCTAATTTTTCTTCCCCGGAACTTACAAAATTATGTTTTTCTCTTTATTACAAAGAACTGTGGCATTTTAGGTTAGAGTTTTAGGGCCCTGATACCTATTCTTACATCTGCCAGTATTTGCACTTTTTTTTCTGGTATGCTCCAAAACATGTCATACAAAAATATATTATTGGAGTTCCCGTCGTGGCTCAGTGGAAACGAATCTGACTAGGAACCATGAGGTTGTGGGTTCGATCCCTGGCCTTGCTCAGTGGGTTAAGGATCCGGCGTTGCCGTGAGCTGTGGTGTAGGTTGCAGACGCGGCTCGGATCCCGCGTTGCTGTGACTGTGGCGAAGGCCAGCAGCTAGAGCTCCTGTTAGACCCCTAGCCTGGGAACCTCCATATGCCGCGGTTGCGGCCTTAAAACGACAAAAGACAAAAAAAAAAATTCAAAAGAAAAATATATATTATTTTTTCAGATTGGAATAAATCAAAAAATATTTGCTGTATTATAGAAGCCAGCTGGGAAACGTTGGTATGGGTATGAACCAAGAAATGGAGACACAGGAGTAGGTCCCTGTGCCTTGTCTCTATACCCTGTCAGCTCTACCCACCAGAATTTCAGGCCTCAGATCTCAAAATCTAAACCCAGGGAGGAGAAAAAAAAGTGGGAAGGATCTACAATTACAGTATGAAATAGGTTAAAATAAGCCCTTTATTGACTACTGTCTTTTGCTGGTACCCAGAGTAGGGTTCTCCTCACTGAGAACAGGCACTTGTAGGACGGATTTTTCTGAGCACTCCACAAGTGTGCCACCTTGTGGCCTGGAAGTATACTGCCTCATGTTACAGCAGTATTTCTCCAGCTCATCTCTGGTGGCCTTATTCTTCCAATCAGGTATCTGTCTGCACCCACGTGGTTCCCCAGCTTTTACATCCAGTCCTGAACTTTCTCTGAAATTGCAAACATGAATTCGTCACTATCTTCTAGTATTTTACAACTGCTAGACATTTAAATTAAAACATATCAAACTTAACTCATCGGAGCTCCTACTGTGGTGCAGTGGGTTAAGAATCTGACTGCAGCAGCTCGGGTTAATGTGGAGTTGCAGTTTGGATCCCTCGCCCAGCGCAGTGGGTTCAAGGATCCAGTGTTGCCACAGCTGTGGCGTAAGTCGCAGCTGTGGCTCAGATTCAGTCCCTAGCCCAGGAACTTCCATACACGGTACAGCCATAAAAAATAAACAAACCTGAGAGTCATCAACATCTGAGATTGACACCATGGTCCAGAATTTGATTGCCTAGGAAGAGGTAATGCGAAAAGGAGGAGAAGGGCTGGAACCAAACCTCTAGAAACTCCAACTTTATAAAGAGGAGCTGCTGGCAAAGGAGATAGAAAAGACGTAGCAAAGGAGGACTGCGGAAAGTAGGAGCATGTGTCGTGGAGGCCATGGAAGAGAATGTTTTAAGAAGGGTGTGGCTGGAAGAGCAGGTGCTGGTGAGACCTCAAAGAAGGGCAGAGCTAAAACGTACTCTTCTGATTTATGAATGGAGGCTACTGGAGACCCCGGCAAAGGTTGTGTGAGTGGAGCTACGCAGACAAAAGCCAGGCAGGGGTGAGGAGCGTGTGAAGCAAGGCGAAGAAACAGTAAATCCACCAATTCAATGCACACGTCCAGCCCTCGGGTTTGAACTTGGTAAAGCCAATGGAGAGTAGGCAGAGCCAAGGCATAAACTGAGGAGGAAGTTTTCACAAAGGTGGAGGGTCTGGCCTCCAGAGGACTCCCAGGAGGACCTCAGACCAGAGGTGGGCAGCCTCTACTCTGAGAGGAGGAGGGGAAGTGAGGGTGCAGAAAGTCAACTCAGAGGTCTGGTGGGGGTTCAAGGACGTTTTCTTCTATGATCTCTCTTCTCTCCAGAAAATAGGCCAGGTCACATGCTGAGAATGAGAAGAGGGTGGAAGGGAGGTTGGGGAAATTTGAAGAACAGCTGTGGAAATTGGAGGCAGCTTGTCACATGGATGAGGGTCCTGTTGTGTACTCAGCTGTCTGAGTGCAGACACAGGGCGGGGGGATGGAGGCTCCTTTAGGGCCGAAGGACAGAAGGCAGGGGAGTTTAAGGTACTGTGAAGAAAATGACTGAACTAATGGACCATGGAAATTAATGGAATAGCTAAGGAAGTAAAGATGGGCCAGGATTGATGGAGTGGGGAAAATGAGAGGGGCCAATGCGTTGGACCTCTACACATAGAAAAACAGGTCATCATGAGAGTCTGAGAGTAAATAAATGATCTGGACAGAGAGCAGGCTGTCCTGGAAAACAGGCTGTCTGCGTTTGAGAGGTTGGTGACATCAGCAGGAGGACACGTGAGCCCGGGGCTGAGGGCTGGAGATGGAGCAGAGGGACCGTGTCTCAGGGGAGGATGAGGATCGTCCCCGCAGAGGGAGGACCCGCCCGGAAGGTCACAGGGGCACATGGAGAGGAGGGCTGAGAGCCAAGTGCCCTGCTGGAGAGTGCAGGGGGCAGAGAGGGGACCGTAAGATGAGGAGGGTCGGGCTGGGGTGGCTGACGGCGTAAAGGCAAGAGAGCAGGGAGGTACCAAAGGCAGAGAAGAAGTGAGTGGGACGCCCACCCAACCGCAGACCAACGCCCTGAGGCTGAGAACGAGCTGGTCTCCAGGGGTCCATGTAAAAAGCTGCTCTCTCATCAGACATGGGAGCCACAAACCACTACCTTTAGATTCAGTAAATTTAGGTCCCCAACTCCTGGAACAATATCCCTCTAAATGCTTTCTGAGCGCGCTCTCTCTCTCTCTCTCTCTCTCTCTCTCTCTCTCTCTCTCTCTCTCTATATATATATATAAAAACATATTAGTGTATATGTATATATTTGCTGTTATGTGTATTTTAACATTAAATTGTGTATATTTTAATTTTTTATGATCATACCTGTGGCATATCTAAGTTCCCAGGCCAGGGGTTGAATCTGAGCCACAGCTGTGAACCAAGCCGCTGCAGTCAGGTTCTTAACCCACTGCACCATGGTGGGAACACCAGTTGTGTATATTTTAATATTGTAATCCACTTTGCACCCTTTGGGGAGTTAAGTAGGGGTGCAGATTCAGTTAATTCACAGACGAGTTAGCAGAACGTCTTTAGAAGGGCAATATTACAATTGCAGATTCTTACCCAACAAGTACAGTTCTGTGACAATTGTTTTGTTTTGTTCTTCCTAGCATGTTGCCACATATAAGTGAATCATCAGCAAATATTTTGCAAACATTTTTAACAATGATATTGAGGGTTAAATATTTTCATTTTGTTAACCCATGGTTTCTCAACCTTGGCACTGTTTACATTTTGGACCACATATAATCCTTTGTTGTTGGGGGCTGTCTGGTTTACTGTGGGATGTTTAGCAGCGCCCCTGGTTTTCAACCCACTAGATAGCAGTAATGTCCCCTCGTTGTGATGACCAAAAGTATTGCCAGATATTAATAAATGTCACCTAATGGGCAAAATCACCTCAGATTGAGAACCACTGTGTATCTATTTAGGTATAATTTAAAATTTGTCTGCATCTTTATATGCCGTAACAGGCTCAAAATATCTGTTTAGTGATGGTGGCATCTAATTAGAGACAGAACACACTTTTTTCACATGAGCAGTGCTCCTTAAACCCTGCGCTACTTATATTTGGGCAACTGTATATTGCCAGTGCACCAAGAAAGCTCCCTCCACCCTCAGGGGGCACCTGGTTTCCTTTTGTAAAGTGAAGAGTTTTAACCTATATTTCCTGGGCTCGTGTTTGTTGTATTCGGTTTTTCGAAGCAGGGTTCATGAGGCTCTATCTATTTTTGGTTATAGCATTAGTTATATATAAAGGAAGAAGAGAATAGGGCTAAATTTGGGTTATCTTTGATCTCAAGTTTAAAATCAGCAGAGGGTATTGCATTACCCTGAGGAAATTAGAGCAGGAGTTGGTAGCATGAAGAATTTCCTTTGCATGCGTTTTAATTATTTCATCGCAATGACAGATTGGTGGCTCAGAGAAATACAGGGGGATTTTACATTGGTAAACACCAGTTATGCTTGAATTCATTTTCCTGAATCTTATGGCTTTCTTCTTTGAATTAAGGTGTTAAACCCACCGTGGCCCTATGTCAACAAAAGTGTAAACGGACGGGGACTCCGGAGAGCAATTATTGTTCAAGTAACTTTGGTAAGAAAGAAAACCCAGCCTTTCCTCTTTCATCAGAAACCTGAAACTGCATGCTTAATCTCAAAGGAATTGCCATGAATGTGATGGTACAGGGTCGGTTACACTCTTCATTTACCCAGGAAAATATTTTCCTACTCGCTAAGGTATGTTGACTCAGGCCATTCAAAGCTTTAGATTTCACGACTGAGAAAAAGACATATGCAGAAAATACACGTTTTTCCACATAAACTCAATCATTTGACGCCTGGAATGTGATACTGTCACTCGGTGTGTTCTGGCTGGCTCAGTTTTCCTGAAACAAAATCTGTATCCTTTTGTTCTCACGTAGTTTTCACGTCCTGAGTATTTTTTCACACATCTGTAACTCAGCTTAAGTAAATTAGAAACATATATCCACAGTGGCCTCTCTCAGAAGAAATTCAAGTATTTCCTTTGTAGTGTCCTTCCAAAGTCCTCAATTAAGACTTGGAAACCTGAAATCCATTTGGAAACACTTATAAATTGGAACCTGAGAAGATATTACCTAATGACTTAGAATTTCAGGGATTTCCCGTTGTGGCTCAGGGGTAATGAACCCGACAAGTATCCATAAGGACTCGGGTTCGATCCCTGGCCTCGCTTAGTGGGTTAAGGATCCGGCGTTGCCGTGAGCTGTGGTGTAGGTCGCAGACACAGCTCAGATCTGGTGTTGCTGTGGCTGTGGTGTAGGCTGGCAGCTCTGATTTGACCCCTAGCCCGGGAACTTCCATATGCCGTTGGTGCTGCCCTAAAATGACAGAAAAGAAAAAAGAGGAAAAAAATTTCTCCAAGTTTTTTCCAATTAAAAAAAATTGCTCTTTCTGTGAAAACCGCTTAAGAGCCAAAGATACCGAGTTTAATTATGTTGGTTATGTTTAAAAAGAACATTTAAGAAAAGTCTTATCAGGAGTTCGTGCTATGGCGCAGTGGGTTAAGAATCCGACTGCGCAACCACTCAGGTCACTGCAGAGGGTTCGATTCCCTGCCCAGCCATTGGGTTAAAGGATCTGATGTTGCTGCAGCTGCAGCATAGGTCTCAGCTGTGGCTCGCATCCCCGGTTTGGGAATGCCCATATGCTGCGGATGCAGCCATGAAAAAAAAAAAAAAAGATCTTATCAGGAAAAGAAAGTTGCTGCCGTCTCAGTAGGTTACTCAAAACAAAGGGGTTCCCAGAAGAGGCTTTCCGTTTTTGTTTTTGTTTTTTAATGCTTTCAAGTGGTAAAGCAGCCCAGAGGGTTCATTTTATAGTGAAGATGTGAAGGCACTGAAGAATCTAGGGTCCTGAATCTTACTGGAGTTTGCTTGCTGAGATTCAAATAACGGGCACGAAAATGAAAACCAATAGCACCAGGTGTCATTGCTCCCACATCCAGGGAGCAACACTTCTGCAGGACATGCTTAAGGAAATCTCCCTCCCTGTCCTCCAGAGCCCTCTGATTTTGCTCGGCTACCAACCGACATTTTGCAATGAACACTCACCATTGGAAATCAGAGTAAAGCATGATAAGAATTCTGACATTAGGAGCTTTGCACACTATTATAAGTGGTGAGTTCTCACTTTATCCTGAAAGGTTCATAGCAGCCAAGTCCAAAGCCCAATTTATTCCACTGTGACTCACTTACACAGCAAAATGACCCAATACTATCACCAGTGGCCCTTTGGTTCTCAACCAGCATTAGTAACACTCCTTTAGAGGCAAGTTGGGGTTGTCACACTAACCGAGGGGTGCTCCTAGTTTTTCTAGGTGGGGACAGGGTTCATAAAAAAGTCATTCTGTGCAAGTCGTGCATCGCCTGGAAGTCTCTCCCTGACAAAATGTCAAAAGCACACCTTTGAGAAACACAGCTTCTTTCTTTCTCAGAAATGAGACTCTTTTTTTCTCTGAATGTCTCAGGTAAAAAGAGAGTTATGTAATGAAAAGCAACTGAATTTTTCTAGTTTTTTTTTTTTAAGCAAGAAAATGTTTTAATTTGTACCCCAGCTCTAGAGTTGTTAAATGAGATTAACAGGGTGGATAAGGAAGAGAATATGAAAGACCCAGAAAAAGACAGATAATTACTGGCGATTAGAGATGGGGATCTATAGGATGAATCTAAGTTCAAGGAGAGATGAGCCAGTGGGAGACACAGAAAGGAAGGTGCTTACCACGCAGACGTGGGGATTCAGATCCTCATGACTCAAAGCCCCACTGTGCACTTAGTATGGCATCGCCTCTAAAGATACAAGTTCCTGCTGAGTTTTCACAGATCGAGGCTCATGAGTCCTATTCCTTACTTGGTGACTGATACACATGTCGGATGAAACAGTGGAACGAGTCCCTGTCTCGGTAATTGACTGCAATATGGCAGGTATTTCGCTTTCTCTCTTCTGTATCAACACCTACCCACCGGGGCGGCATGACAGCTCCACGACTTTTTTCAACCTGAGTTGTGGTGACAAATGTGCAGAATCAAAACCTCTCAGGGCCTTCTTTCTCATATTAAAATGTTTCCCATCTGAAACTTAGAGGAATATACATTATTTTCAGTTCTTCTCACATCTGCTTTCACCGTCCCGTTATTTCAAAAACATTTTCTTCTGCAGTCTTGGCCGGCACGGTTATCACCGCCATCCCGAGAGGCGGGAGTCTGCACGCCACAATCTCAATCATCAACATCTATAAAGAGGGAAATCTGGCAGTTCAGCAGGCCGGCAAGAACATGAGTGCCAAGGTCATCGTAGTCTGCAAGCACTGCCCGCTCCTCAGAAGAGGTGAGTAGGAGGAAAACACCAGTGTTTCTTCCGGGGGAGCTCGGGGAGAGAAAGGGGGATGAGAAAGCCTCTTGTGAGCAAGTCATGGTCTGTCCATGCCACGGCTGGTCTAAGGACATGAAATCAGGGCTAATGTATTGCCCGCTTCTGGTTAAGAAGGAGGGCCTTTGGAATCAGGCAGAATTGGGCTCCAGAGTCAGAGGCACGTGATTGTTTAACAGGCTCTTGAAGTTATAAAAGTAAGGTATGGTCTAAGACTTTTTACAAGTTAAGTAAAGAAAGATACAAAATAAAAAGTGAAGCCTTTTCCCTTTTCCCAGAGGCACAATGCAAAGTTCCTTCCAGAAAGTTCTCTCGCTGTGAAGCATGCACATACACACGTAGACAAAGGGGATCATGTTACATATATACTACTGAACTTTCCCCGCACATGACATATATGTGGGCATCTTTTCCCTCAACAGCACATAGAGATCTCTCTCTTTGGAAGGGCAGTGATGCCTGGGTGTTCCACTGTGTGACAGCTTCTCTAGCCAGCATCAACTCTTCCTCAGTCTTGTTGCAGACCTCTCTCACAACCAAAACATACCAACCCCCCCCCCCCCGCACACACACAGAAATACAGAATATCCACTTCAAGAAGGCTTTACTATGAATTCAGATTGTTCCAAAAAGCCAGGAGGCCAGCAGGCTCCCACTGACTCTTCAGAGGGAAGAGCAAAGGTTCTGTAAAAGGCAACACTTCTTTCCAGAACTGTCAGGAACAGCAAGTAATGCATATCTAGATACTTACTGTAAGGTCTCATAATGATGCTAGCAGCCCAGCCTTGTGCTGGCATCTACCACACCAGCCTCCCAAGCTGCCACAGGTTCAAGGCCACCATGATGACAGTGTGAGCCCACTGAGGAAGGCTTATGCAAGAGAAAAAGGAAACACATATTTCTTTTTTGACACGCAGCGGGGAGAGGGAGAATAAAGGATGTGGTAAAAACACATTTCCTTTAGGACATTTTTCTGAGGCAATATAAATCTTCAGAGTTGAACCCAGCAACGCTCAGTCTAGGCCTAATTTAGCTAGACACACTGGTATATATAAAAAAAAAATAGTACAACAGATATAAGTACTTTTTAGTACTTGTTTTTTCCTTTTCTTTTTTTTTTTTTTTGCAAGGGCCTCTAAGAGTGTAAAGAAGTATATGATCCATCCAGGCCCTCAAAAAATTTGCGTGGTATAAATGTTTAAGGAGTTCCTGTCGTGGCTTAGTAGAAACGAATCTGACTAGCATCCATGAGGACACAGGTTCAATCCATGGCCTCGATCAGTGGGTTAAGGATCCGGCATTGGCCATGAGCTGTAGAGTTGGTCACAGACGAGGCTTGGATCTCACGTTGCTGTGGTTGTGACCAGCAGCTACAGCTCCCATTTGACCCCTAGCCTGGGAACCTCCATATGCTGCCCTAAAGAAAAGACCCCCACCCCCCCAAAAAATAATAAATGTATGAGGTGTTAAAAAAAAAAAGTTCAAGACAACAACAACAGAAGACAATGGATAATCAGCTGCCAAATGCCTGAGGAAATCCAGATCCACTATGGGACATAAGAGGCTGTCTAATAAAAACTGCACATCAGGGAGCACTGAGGCCCCTTGAGGAGGGCGCGCCTTTCACAGGAACACAGTGTATTGTTCAGAGTGACACTCAGAAAATATACCAGACCCACTGCAGAGCTGGACAGGACTGGATTTAGTCACTCCATCGGTTTTCTAGCGTTAGCAGAGCTCGGACATGCTATTTGATTGAATTTAGATGTTTTTCTGATGAGAGCCTTAAACCAGATTTTACCAATTAGATAGAATCAATATCTAATTACGTCGATACAACATTTACCTAGAGGTACGTTATAGTCTAAGTTGTTCAAACCAACATGCTTAGAGAAAAAAAATTAACCTTATATTCTCTTTTAGGTCTAAATTACATTATCATGGGCCAAGTGGGTGAAGACGGGCGAGGCAGAATCATGCCCAACAGCTTTATCATGATGTTCAAGACCAAGAACCAGAAGCTGCTGAATGCCTTGAAGAACAAGCAATGCTAACAGTGAACTGTGTCCATTTAAGCTGCATTTTGTCACTGCCTTTGAAAGATCTATTTTTTCCTCAGTAGAAGAAGAAAATTTATAACCTGAAATATCGAGCATTCAGAAAGATTTACTCTTCACATGATGTAGGTATTCGACCTCCGATATCGCTGATGGAAGTTCTGTTGCCTGCACAGAAGAGGAGTGGATATTCAATTGGAAACTTGCAGACGTAGTCGGGTGATAAGAGACTAAATGTATCAAGCGCTGACAGTTTGGAAGCAGTTTATTTATACATCTCTGTAAAAGGATGTTTTAGAAATGAGTTGTGTGAAGATGTAAAAAAGATATTTTCTACGTGCAATATTTATAGTGGTATTTGTTTTACCTTCAACATTTGCTCTAAGGTGTCATAGACTTCTCTTGCATTTTTTAAAATCAATGCTTAATAAAACGTTTTAAAATGATTATATAACAGTCATTAAACTTGTTTTTATAGAAAGTGAAACACAGTAAAAAGAATATTCCCTGCCCTTTGCCTCTAAGTTTGTCGTTGTAACAATTTATACTTTGCTAAGAGAGCTTTCCAAGAACTGCAGGGACTAGATAGATCAAGCAGTCTGTTTACAGACTATAATTCTTCCCTGCAGAACCAGAGAATGTTAGAGCTGGAATGCTGTATCCCTCAGGAATCTCGTTCAGGTCCTTCATTTTATAGTAGAAGTGGAAGCTCAGGTTTATTTAATGACCTGTCTGGAACACACACTTCCTGAGAGAACAGGCACTTAAGTGCAGATGTCTTAATTCCAAACCCAGTGCCTTCACTGCCAGTAGCACAAAGTAAGATGGTAGAAATGTACATGTATCACTAATTTCAATATACACGACTAGACTAAATACTTCTATTCAAAGCCAAAGATTGTCAGACTGGATTAGAAAAACAAAATCTATATGCTATCTGAAAGAGACATCTAAAACATAAGGACATGGAAAAGTTGAAAAGGATAGAAAAACACAAATATACCAGGCAAATATTAGCTAAAACAAAATAGATGTGGCCTTATTAATATTAGGAAAGAGACTTCAAAGCATCTCTCAAGATGAAGAGGGTTACAAGGATAGAGGATTCTAAAATTTGCATGCCACTAATAATATTCTTCAAAATATGTAACTAAATCTGGCATAGTATAAATGGAAATGGACAAGTCTATTGTCATGGGAGATTTTAACACATTTCTCTCAGTAGTTGGAAGAGTTAAGAGAAAAAAATATATAGATGATTTGAACCACATAGTTAACTAAGTTCACCTGATGGACATAGAACCAAAAGCTCTCTTTAGGGCCGCACCTGCAGCATGTGGAAGTAACCAGGCCAGAAGTCAAATTAGAGCTGCAACTGCTGGCCTACACCAAAGCCACAGCAACGCCAGATCCCTGACCCACTGAGTGAGGCCAGGGATTGAACCTGCATCCTCATTGATACTAGTCAGGTTCATTTCCACTGCACCACAACAGGAACGCCCCAAAAGCTCACTTTTAATCTCAGTATGGAACAGTTTCAAAACTTGACCACTTACTGACCTCTGAAACAAATTCCATCTAATTTCAAAGAATTGGTATCACATAGACATCTTTTTCCAGCAACAATGAATAATTGGAAATCAATTACACAAAATACACAATTGTTAAAAAAAAAAGAATAAATCTGACATTGGAAATCGAGAATTGTGGTTTTAAATAACTCGTGGTCAAAAGGAAACTGTTATGGCAAATAAAATATTAAAAACTGAACGATAATAGAAACATTAAATTTTAAAGTATGTGGAATGCAACAAATTTTAAAATGTATAAACTTAAATACATTCTAAAGGGTGAAAAATATTTTGTGAATGATACAAATTAGCAAGATAGCAGAAGAACAGGATACACTTCTAAAATGTAGGGGGAAATAAACATAAAAGCAGAAATTTAGTAAAGTAGAATCACAGAGAAAATTAACAAAATCAAAAATTGGTTCCCTAACATGACTAATATAATTGATAAAACTGACAAGATTAAGCAAGAAAAGAAGTAAAAATGAACAAAGAAAACACACAAGACAATTTAGAAATGAAAAGGGACCTATAGCAGATGTTATAGACTCTTAAAAAGCAATGAGAGGATATTATGAGCCACTAGTCAGTGGATTTGAAAACTTAGATAAAGTGGACAATTTCCTGGCTGGGGAGTAGGGACTTTTCATTAAGACTCAAGTAGAAATAGAATAGCTAAGTAGTCTTATAACCATTAAGAAATGCAATCATAATTTCAAAACTTTCTTCAAATAAAATTCTGGCCCAAGATCATTTTACTTAGAAGGTCTCTGAAACATCAAAGGGACAAACACTGCCAATCTAACATCTGCTATTCCTGAGTATAAATAAAGAAGTAACTCTCAGCAATTCTTTTTATGAGATTAGTGTAATCTTAATATCAACTTTAGCAAACAGTAGGATCTAAGAAAACCACTTGTCTGATTTTATTTATAAGTGCAAAAACCCTAAACAAAATATTATCAAACAGAATCCAGCAAACAAAATAAGGTCACGATCAAGTTGGATTTATCCCAGACACGCTTGATTGACTGAACTTTGGAAAATGTATATATGTACATAATGATCATATGTCACTGCAGTAATAGATCTGCAATGCCAATTAAGGAGTCTAAGGTACAACTAACAATTCAGATTCAATAGTACCACAGGCCTCCCCTGGTACCAGTATCCTCAGAAATATATAGCACAGTAACCAGAACTTAACAGGACAATGCTGCACTTTCTTCTTCTAAGGGAGTCTCTGCAGCCATCTGGCAGCAGTTCACACAGCTATCCATCAGCTGTTTTCTTTGGCCTCCCCAGATGTCTCAGGTGCCAGGAGACAAGGTTCATGCCGGATGGATGCAGATACTCCAATTCAAAAGTTGCATCTCCACAGAAACCACTATCTCTTGTAACAGCTCCGTAGGCCCAGTTCCCGGACTCTTCACAGATGAGAGGTTATAAGAGTTACACATTCTGCAAAGCCTAAAGCTCTGGCTCCACAATCAGATATTTAAGTTCATTTATATTGGATTGGATTCTTCCCAATCAATGCAATTTCCCAATCAGGGTTTTTTTTTTTTTTTTTTACCATAAACAAATTTGCCTAGCCACATAGTTGACATTCTGTATTATCAGATTACTAGGTAACCTAAGCTAGAGCTAAATAAAGATCAGCTCTTAATGGGGAAAAGTTCTGTTAAGCCCTATTCACAATTGATTAAAGAATAATTATTTGATCTTAATAATGCAGGAACGCTTAATTCAACATTTACTCATGACAAAAATAAACCATGAGCAAATTATGAATGGGGAACTTAAGTTGGCAAGAAAACTTGCAGCAAATCTCATGTTTAATGATGAAATATTGAAAGCTTTTTCAAGATCAGTGATAAAACAAGAATGCCTGAAATCACTATTTCTATTAAAAATTGAATAGAGGGTCTGGTCAGAGTAGAAAGGCAAGGAAAAGAAATGATATGGGAAAGGAAGAAACAAGACTATTATAATGCAAGATGATATGATAATCCCGATAGAAAACTGGAAGCAACCTGCAGGTAAGTGATCAGCATTAATAGTTTCACAAGTTTGTCCCTTAACCCTAGCCCAAAATAAAGTATGAATATTATTTTATCTTTTATAACTAAGCAACTTGAATTAAGTATGTGAGGGTGATTATTCACATACTAACAGTCTCTTTTTAACACAGAACCTATAGAGGTAGAATTATGACGTGTACATAGATGACGTACAGAATTAGCGATTCAGATGGAACAGCTCTGGAATACACAAAGAAATTTTTCTGAGGGATTTTAAAGTTACTCAATTTTAAAATTATTAAATGTTAAAGTTATTTAAAATTCTCACATTTTATAATTTGCTTCTTCCTCTTAAAAACAAAGTCAATTAGGCTTTAAAAGGCTAAAATTTGATTAGATATAAATTTGAAATAGTATCTTCCGCTTGATGGATGTCCCTGTGGCATTCTGATAATCAAGATTAGGTTCAATTTAAACAGCGAGCTTTTCAGTACAGAAGTCTATTAACAAAATTTACAGCCTTAAAGTACGATTTTATACAGCTGATAAATTTCTCTCACAAACAAGAAATTAATATTAACAGGAGCATAATGCAAGCAAGAGCCTCCTGGATGAGGAGGAGAAAGACTTGGATTCTCCTTCACAGGCAGAGTTAGGGAACTTTAGTTTTCCTTATCTGTAAAATGAGAAAGTTGAATTGGATGCTTTCTGAGATCCTTTTAAGTCTCAAAATTGTTTGCAGATCCTTGAATAACCAAACTGATCATGATATAAAGTGGCACAGATATAAAATTAACCAGTGTCTCCATTCTAAGCCCTTGGTCCCTCCAGGGCCCGGTTTGTTTATTTTCTAAGTCCGACTCCTGCTTTTTATTTATGTTTACTACCTCGCTGGTCATCCTTTGCCTCTGACTTCTGCTCATCTCGCTGGTCTCTGCTTCTGACTCTAGTCAAGTTTCAAAAACTTGAAAGTCTTTAATAACCTAGTCACTTGAAAAATAAAAACTGGACATCTTAAGTTCTGTTCTCTGACCAAGATGAACACACAATAAGAACTTCATTCAAAAAAGTCAAGTTTTCAACTGTATCATTCCCAACACAAATAATAAATTGAGTTCAAGCTCTCAAGTCAGAAATTATACAACCTAGATAAATTACTTAAAATGTCAATTTTCTTACGTGTAAAATGGGAAGGTTGAAGTAGATGATCTAAGTTTTCTTCCAGTCCAATTTGATGGAATAGGACCTAGAGCTTGCATTTTTTAGTTGGTTTCGAACGGACTGGATGTCATTTCCAGGATATTTATGCGAGTAGATTATGGTTAAATTTTCATTCAACAAATTTGTGCTATTTAGCATCGACACCGTACTTAAGCTGAGGACGGGGAGGAGAATAAGAGAGCTACCCCCCTTCTGTGCTTAGTTTAGTTTTATAACTTAAACAAAAAGATGGAAAAAAAAACACTCTCTGCATTAAAACAATCTTCCCAGAAAATTTAGTGATTGTTTGCTATTCCCACTGAAATGGGGGAAATGAGTATGGATTTGAATCATCTCCAAAAGTTAATTTTTGAATGACTTAATGAGGTAGCCAGTACATTTTATTCCTCAAAACTCTTTTCAATGGTACCTGATAGTTTTAATATCTTTCAATAATTTTACCTAAAACTGAAAGGACTGATTAAAGAGTCTTTCTAATGGAGGAAAGAGAGCGAAATCTCTAGATTGTTGGTAGCAGGAAGACGAAACTTGTCATTTTCTGGTTGAAACAGTTCTTTTTTTTGAAACATACACTTACCGCCCACTCAAACATGCTGTTTTGCTTTTTGTATTACTGTAATTTAATTCACATCAGAAATCATGTCTCTTAAAGATGGTTACTTTTAAAGCATGTAACTAGCACATAAAATTTTTCCTATTTTTGAGTTCCATATCTGAAGCATATATTTCAAACTGGGGGCAGAGGGGCAGGAAAAGAAAAGATACTGTGAAATGACCAAACGAAGAGAAACACTGTCACTGTAATTCTTCTAAGTATATCTTCAAGAAACACAACATGTTTACACAAAGGCCAGTAATGTCAGAAAGCTAACAAATTTACTTACAAATGAGAAATTCAGAGTAGCCATTACCCCTGGTGCTATTATTTTTTAAGTATAATTTTGAATAATTAGACTCCCTAGGGCCTATAACCTCAGCCTATTTGTTATTTATAAATAAATG
The DNA here is from genome assembly GCA_004024745.2 of Catagonus wagneri. Classification (NCBI taxonomy): domain Eukaryota; kingdom Metazoa; phylum Chordata; class Mammalia; order Artiodactyla; family Tayassuidae; genus Catagonus; species Catagonus wagneri. Next base: position 999,135 of record PVHT021183693.1, on the reverse strand, counting down.
TATTTTCTAAGGAAAACAAAATTCTCAATGTCAATTCAATTTCTTTTCTTTTTCTTTTTCTTTTTTTTTTTTTTGCTTTTTAGGGCCATGCCTGCAGCATATGGAAGTTCCCAGGCTAGGGGTTCACTTGGAGCTGCAGCTGCCGGCCTACCCCACAGCCACAGCAACGTGGGATCCAAGCCGCATCTGCGACCAACACCACAGATCACGGCAATGCCGGATCCTTAACCCACTGAGCGAGCCAGGGATTAAACCTGCAACCTGATGGTTACTAGTTGGATTCATTTCCCTTGTGCCACAACAGGAACACCTCAATGCAATTTCAATTGAAATCATCACAAGGTTTGGGGCTGCAACTGATAGGCAGATTCTATAACATATGAAAAAGCAAAGAACCTAGGGTCACTAAAATAATTTAGAAAAATATAAAATTCTTCACCTTGGCATTTATTACTGTACTTCACCTGTGCTGTGTTAGTCCTGGCTACCCACTTGCATAGTCAAGCACTGTTTTCTCCTGGAATGATAATAAATCCTAAGACTCCATTGTTATTTTCTCTCTTTTTTATTTTAGTATACTGTAGTATTACGTATTTTAGTCAGGTTTACTGGAGCATAATTTCCATACATTAAAATTCATGCTTTTAAGATGTACAGTTTGATGAGCTGTACGATCAGTCTTCTCCCACCAATCGTGGTAACCAGCGATCTGATCTTGGTTCCTATAGTTTTATCTTTTCAGGATGTTATATTAATGGAATCATACAGAATGTTGCCTTTGGTGATGAGCTTCCTCATTTGGCATAATACTTTTTAGAATAATCTGTGTTACTGCATAGATCAGTGGTTTGTCCCTGTGTCAACTTGGGTAGGCTGAAGTATGTTTTCCAGACTTCTCTCCCTGTGTGCTTCTAGGTAGGGTGGCCCACAACACACATTTTAGTGTAAAATTTGGAGGGCAGAGGTGGAGCAGCAGCCATTTGGGATGTTTTGCAGGCACTTCTGTAGTTCACACATGTTGAAATATATCTGGTGACTTAATCTGGTGAGGAGCAACTGTCAGGACTCTAATCATCCCGGAATCTTTCCTTGAATCAATCTTCAGTTTCTTTGAGTCCTGGGCGAAGTCTGTTTAGCATCGTGGCAAAGGGTAACTTCTCCCACAGGACATCCATATCATCAAGGTTGGAGACAGTGGGAAGTGGCATGAATCTCAGCCCATCCTCATGGGTTCCAGCTTGTTGCATTTCTTCCCCTCTCAATAGCCTACCCGGTGAACTTCAAGCTCCAGTATTAGATGCAAAAAGCAACAGCCTCAGAGTTCCCCTTTGTGCCTCAGTGGGTTCAGGATTCCATGTTGACTCTTTGAGGATGCAGGTTCAATCTCTGGCCTCGCTCAGTGGGTTAAGGATCTGACATTGCTGCAAGCTGTGGCGTAGGTCACAGATGCAGCTTTGATCTGGTGTTGCTGTTGCTGTGGCTGTGGTGTGGGCCTCAGCTGCAGCTCCAACTTGACCCCTCGCCTGGGAACTTCCATATGCCACAGGCACAGCTGTTAAAAAAAAAAAAAGCCTCAGAGACTGCTTAACCAACTCCAACAATTTTGTAATGTTAAATCCCCGTAAACAAATCACTGTACACACATACCTGTGTGCCTGCAAATATCCCAGTAGTTCTGCTTCTCTTACTGAACTCTAATACAATTCTTTTTTTATGACTGAGTAGATTCCCATTGTATGGATGTACAATTTACTTATCCATTCACCAGTTCATGAGCATTTGGTCGGGAGCATGAATAACACTGCTATAAACACTCACATACAGTTCTTTGGGTAGATATTCAAAACAAGACATTTACAAATATAAGGAGAGAGAGCTAACGGAGTTAAATGAGACTGCCACCGGAGATAGGATGAGGTACAAATGGATCTGATATTGATGAATTTTAGACCTTTGCTGCCATAGTTTAAAAAACAAAAAGTTAACTATATACTTTAAAAGAGTGAATTTTATGATAATGTGAATTATATCTTAATAAAAAGTATAAAAGTATACAATAGCATAATGAAAGACTGTCAATTTATAATCTAAAGTCAAGTTTTATTCACCTTTTTCTTACAATATGCTATCATTCAAAATATACCTCATAAGTAACTCATGCATACAGTAGGCACTCTATAAATATTTTGATTTAATAACTAGGTATTTTTTAGAATGACTAAAAACCCTGATGTAAAATCCCAACTGGGAAGTGCATAATCCCATCATAGACAAAATATATAACTTTACAATAAACATTTTTATAAGAATTTGCCCAAAAAAGGGAACACTTACAATTCAGAAATTAAAAAGTAAAAAGTAAAAAGTAAAAAGCAAGATGAATCACAATACTAACATTTTTTGACAATGATCCCTGGATCAGTGGTGCTTACAAACCAAGGGCTACCTGCACCCTGTGGCCATAAGACCATCTGACATTCAGTTAAAAAGATAATTACATACCTAATAACCTCTTAACTGGAAATGCTGCAAGAATATATAAGCGATAGCTTATGAAAAAGTGTTAACTATATCCCTTACATGAACACAGAAAAAAGTTAAAATCCATATTTTATTCTCCAATTTAAAAGACAATGCTTTTCATCCTAAGCATCACGAATGAGCCACAAAAAAGCATGAAGCCACTTTTAAAGAAGCTATGTTAAATCTTGTGAAAAATACTTTGTGAGATGAGCTCAAGAGCCTTAGTCGAAATACAAAATAAACCCTTTCATTAAAAGGCCTTCCAGTGTTGACAAAAACTAAACAGGTTGTGACCATACATGATAAAGAAGTATCTTCTAAATCCTTATTTTGCATTAACTTTACAACTAGGACCATTCACCCCAACTTGAAAAAAAAATCACTATTATGATGAAAAATTAAAAGCCAATAAACACCTAACTTTAGAGAAGTAGCGGTGTAAAACTAAACATAATCAAATACTTTACAGCTACAAAATGAAAGTCTACGAACTATATTTTTCAAAAACTATATAATTCTATAAAAATTTAAATACATGGACTCTATCAATACATGGAAATGTATATATAAAATACTATTAAGTGAAAAAAACAAAATTAAAAATATAAAGTGATTACAACCATGTAAAAGTAAATATATTACAATTACAAATGTTTAAGTGAATTTAAATTTATAGACACATAGATTCATATATTCATTTGTTGCTTAAGATTATAATAAAAGAAAAAAATAGATTACTGTTTTAGGTAAACTTATACTCATAAACAATAAATACCGCACTATATGTAAACTCCTAAAACAAAGATTTTAAAAAATATGACTTCTATATCTCAAGTGTATCCTATGGAAGGAGATCGGTCCACATTTGCCGAGCTTCATTTTTATAAAACCTTCCAGCAACAGTTAGTACAATTCTAATTGCCCTTCTTAAACATAAGGAGCAAAAAAAATTTAAGCACTATTTAAATAAGAAAACTAAGCAGCATGCTAACAAAATCTGTCTACTTAATCTACTTAATCTGTTTACACCTGCAAAAAGCCACTACCAGAGGGTTTTTAAAAAACTAATTCTATATACATATTATACATATTTATGCTATAAATATTTTAAAGAATGGCTTTTACATAATTATTTCAATATCTATCTGACTAATTTAATTGCAAGTTATGCAAATGCAGTCTTTCTCATTTGTTATTGAAAATTATTCTCTATGTGATTTAAAAATGGCTAATTTCTTGGGTAAAACATAGCATATTTAGAAGTCCGAAAGCCAAGTAAATCTCTTATTTCATTTCGGAATTTTGACAGGTCTTGGCGCAGTTCATTGAGATTTTCCACAGTTGCCTGATCTGTACTTTGCATCTTTTGTCTCATGGAAGTCAAGTAACGATGCACTAAACAGCACATCACTTTTTGGTAGTTTTCATCTCTCTTTTGTTTCAAATTTCTCCATTCCTTCAAAACAAGATAATATAATACTAATAATGAACATAAAAAATTTTAAACCAGGTGAATTAAAAAAAAATTACAGATACAAACACATATCTTGTAATGCTTTATTAGATTATATTTTTGTCACTTCATATTACAAAATAATATTCAGGAGTTCCTGTCATGATGCAGTGAAAATGAATCCAACTAGGAACTATGAGGTTGTGGGTTTGATCCCTGGCCTCATCAGTGGGTAAGGATCTGGCGTTGCCATGAGCTGTGGTATAGGTTGCAGATGTGACTTGGATCTAATGTTGCTGTGGCTGTGGCTGTGGCATAGGCTGGCAGCTGTAGCTCTGATTGGACCCCTATCCCGGAAATCTCCATATGCTGCTAGTGTGGCCCTGAAAAGAAAAATGATAATAATAATAATAATAATACTTGATACATGTTTGAAATAAACATGTCCTGCATATTTCTCTTTTTCATTTACCTGTATGCTTATTTTGATTTAAAAATCCTTAGTTTATAGTAGGGGTTAGCTAACTATACCCCACAAGTGAAATATGGCCCACTTCCTGTTTCTGATGGCCTGTGAGCTAAGAATGGCTTTTACAGATGAACATTTGTAATCAGTTTGACGAAAGGGAATACTAACTTTGAACTACAATTAAACAAAACATTATTCCCCCCAAATGGAATGTCATTCCTGTCATTAATAGACCTATATTATAAAAATAATTATTATATTTTTAATTTATCAATAAAAATTTTGTAATTTGTTTTCTCTCTTATTTTATTACCATCCACATACTATCTACAATTTTGTCCCAGCCCACAAAGTCTAAAATATTTATTATCTGGTCCTTTACAGAAAAAGTTTGCCAACTCCTGTTTTTTAGCAACATGTATTAAATTATTTGTGTAATGAACAACTTTCAGGATGAACCAGAAAAATATGCACTGACTCTAGGAGTCACTCTTTTTTATGTGGCCAGACTAGGTACTCTAAATGTTTTGTTTTACAAAGGAAAAAAAAAAAATTGCAGCTCTTTCTCTCATTCTCAATAAATATTTATTGAATCCTTACTTCAGATACTACACTATGTATTAAGGACACAGCAGGTTTTGAAAACAAAAATGAAAAAATGACAGTCCTCGCCTTTTATTTTATTTTATTTTTGTCTTTTTAGGGCCATACCCATGGCATATGGAAGCTGCCAGGCTAGGAGCTGAATCAAGAGCTGTAGCTGCCGGCTTACATCACAGCCATAGAAACGGGGGATCTGAGCCACGTCTGCAACGTACATCACAGCTCACCCACTAAGCAGGGCCAGGGATAGAACTCACATCCTCATGGACCCTAGTTGAGTTCTTTACTGCTGAGCCATAGCGGGAACTCTAGCCTTTAAGGAACCTGCTTATTTATGTTTTAGGAAACATCTGAGATTAGGAATTGTTAAAATTATCACCTTGCAGTTCAAATGCCTAACTTCTTACCTTTAAACTGTTTTGCCGTTTAACCTTGCCTTTTGATGTATGAGAGCAAATCCATTTACTGAGGCTACTAATCATATAGCAGATAGTCTTTGGTGAAGGAATGATGTTGAAAGGTGGGGGCAATGTACATTTGTCATCAAAGTAGCTAAGCCATAACTTTGCTCGAGCAAACTTCCATTCTTTGTCTTCATGATTCTATAAGAGCAAATAAAAAAGCAACACAGGATATGAATAGGCATACACATGTGTACATGTACATGGTGGGGGCCGGAGTGGAGAGTGCTTAAAATGTTCAAATGTTTCCACACCTTGTAGGTAAAAATTTGGTTCAAGACTTGCAGTTGAGGGATTAAGATGGTGGAATAGAAGGACTGGAGCTCAACTTCTCTCCCGAAAAACAGCACAACTACAACCAAATGCCGAGTAGCCTTCAACCAAATGGACTGTAAACTTCCAAAAAAGATATTCTACTCCAGAAGACAAAGAGGAGACCACATCAAGA
>PVHT021183693.1:844670-992178 GCA_004024745.2 Catagonus wagneri | reverse complement strand
TCAGGAAACAAGAAAAAGCTCAAATAAACAACCTAACTTTACATCCAAAGCAGCTAGAGAGGGAAGAAGCCAGGTCATGGAAACAACCTAAATGCCCACCGACAGAGGAGTGGATAGGGAAGATATGGTACATACACATAATGGAATATTACTCAGCCATTAAAAGGAACAGAATAACATTTATAGCAACATGGATGAACCTAAAAATTATCATACGAAGTGGAACCAGTCAGACAATTAGACAGCGACACCCAATGCTACCGCTTACATGTGGAAACTAAAGAGACACAATGAACTTTGAAGAACAGACAATGACTCACAGATTTTGGAAAACCTTGGTTTTTCAAATAAGACAACCCGGGGGGTGGGGGGATGCACTGTGGGTTTGGGACACAAAATCTATTGTATTGACTTATGATCTTTGTACACCTATAACTGAAATAAAATTCATTGTTAATATGAAAAAAAAATGCTAACATTACTATTAGAGAAATGAAAATCAAAACTACTATGAGGTAACACCTACACTGGCCAGAGTGGCCATCATCAAAAAGTCTACAAACAATATATGCCAGAGAGGGTGTGGAGAAAAGTGAACCCTCTTACACCATTGTTAGGAATGTAAATCAGTGCAACTGCCATTAAAACAGTATGGAGACTCCCCAAAAAACTAAAAATAGAATTACCATTTGATGTGGCAATTCCACTCCTGGGAGTCTATCCAGAGAAAACCATGACTCAAAAAGATACATATATCACAATGTTCATTGCAGTACTATGTACAATAGCCAAGCAACCTAAATGTCCATTGACAGAGGAATGGATAAAAAAGATGTGGTACATATACACAATGGAATATTACTCAGCCACAAAAAAGAATGAAATAATGGCATTTGCAGTAATATGGATGGACCTAGAAATTATCATGCAAAGTGTAGTTATAAAAACATCATGTGCTATCACTTACATGTGTTATCAAAAAAAAAAAAGGATGCAATGAACTTATTTGCAGAATAGAAACTGACTCACAGACTTTGAAAAACTTATTGTTACCAAAAGAGACAGGTTTGAGAGAGGCAGAAGGATGGGCTGGGGGTTTGGGATGGAAATGTTGTAAAATTGGATTGTGATGATGTTTGTACAACTATAAATATAACAAAATACATTTAGTTTAAAAATAAATAAATTTTAAAAATCCAAAAAAAAAAAGACTTGCAGTTGATATATATTACTTACATTAAAATCTATATTTAATTTTTAAATGATACTAATTCTTAATTCTTTTAAATCTTGGTTGCCTTATCTACCACATATATTTGGTATGCTCTAAAGAGAATATAGTTTTTAAAAGAATGAATACTTACTGCTATCAACTGAAAACTTTTATGAAGCATTGCCACCAGCAGCTTGGTAAGTACAATCACAACCACGACATTGTATGTCCCAACAATAACGGCTCCAACAAAGGACTGTAATTCTTCCCCATAGCTAAATCTTGTGACAAAGATTGCCACATGTGCTAGGGAGAAAATATACCAGAACAAAGCAAAGCAAGTGCCAATAAACCTGCAAAGACAATTACATTTCTGTTTAAAAGGAACTTAAACTTATTAGCAAAAATAGAAAATTCATTTCTATCATTACATAAAGAATACATTTGTAACCCAGGAGTAATATTTTATAAAATAAATGTGTTAGGCGCAACATCACAGCCTTACTTTAAACAAAACAAATTCAAAAGGAAGATACATTATTCATGTTTAAACTCTTACTGCTATTCTGTCTTTTCTCAACACAGCAGCCTAAGATCCTGTTAATTAGATTTTGCCATTTCTTTGCACAAAACTTCAAATGACTTTTAAGCTTAACAGCCCAAAGCCCAAGAAAGCCCAAGGGTCAAGGTCCTACGTGATCCCATTACCTTCCTTCCTCTCTTCCTTTCTTTCTCTCTTCTTTCCTTCTCTCCTTCCCTCCATCCCTCTCTCTTTTTCTCTTTGTTTGAATTGAAGTATAGTTGATTTACAATATTATGTTAGTTTTAGGTGCACAGCTCAGTGATTTAGTATTTTTTGCTGATGATACTGCATTATAAATTATTGCAGAATAATAATTCCCTGTTACACACTATATTCTTATTGCTGATCTATTTTACACATAGCAGTTTGTATCTGTTAATCCCATAACCAGAATTTGTCCCTCTCTGCTTCTGTCTCCCCTTTGGTAACCACAAGTTGGTTTTCCTTCTCTTTTTTTTTTTAAATCAAAGTATACTTGATTTACAATGCTGTGCCAATTTCTGCCTTACAGCAAAGTGACCCAGTCATACCTATATACACAGTCTTTTTCTCTTCATGTTCTATACCAAGAGATTGGATATAGTTCCCTGTGCTATACCACATTGCTTATCCATTCTGAATGTAACAGTTTTTGTTTTACAAGTTTGTTTTCTGTATCTGTGAGTCTGTTCCTGTTCTGCACATACATTCATTTGTACTATTTTTAGATTCCACATATAAGTAACATCATATATTATTTGTCTTCTCTGACATTTCATGAGGCATAATATTATCAAGTTCTATGCGCACTACTGGAAATGGCAGAATTTCATTCTTTCTTATGGTTGAATAATAATTCCACTGTATATATGTATATGTATATATATATCCCCTTTTTTGGCTTTGCTCGTGGCATGTGGAAATTCTCAGGCCAGGGATCAAACCCACGCCACAGCAGTAACCAGAGCCACTGCAGTAACAATGCAGGATCCTTAATCCACTGAACCACCAGGGAACTCCCCATCTTCTTAATCCATTCATCTGTTAAATGGGCCCTTTGGCTGCTTCCATGTCTTGGTTATTGTAAACAGTGCTGCTATAAACATTGGAGTGCATGTATCTTTTCAAATTAGTGTTTTCATTTTTTCCAGATATATACCAAGGAGTGGAACTGCTGGATCATATGGTGGTTCTATTTTTAGTTTTCTAAGGAACCTTCATACTGTTCCCAAAGTGGCTGCACCAATTTACATTCCCATCAACAGTATATTAAGTTTCTTTTTTCTCCACATCCTCTCCATTATTTGTAATTTGTAGACTTTTTGATGATACCCATTCTGATAGGTGTAAGGTAACTCATTATTGTTTTGACTTGCATTTGTCTAATAATTAGTGACGTTAGGCACCTTTTTATGCCTGTTAGCCATCTGTATGTCTTCTTTGGAACTATGTCTATTCAGGTCTTCAGCCTATTTTCTGATTGGGTTGTTTTGTTTTATGGGGTTTTTTTTTGATATTGAGTTGTATCAGATGTTTACATATTTTTGGTATTAACCCTTTGTTCACTATACCATTAGCAAATATGTTCTCCCATTTCGTAGGTTGTCTCTTCATTTTGTCAATGGTTTCCTTTGCTATGCAAAAGCTTTAGTTAGGAAAAGTTTAATTAGGTCACAATTGCTTATTTTTGCTTTTATTTCTTTTGCCTTAGGAGATTGATTCTGGCCACCCTCCCTCCAATATTGCTATGATATATGTCAAAGAGTGTTCTGCCTGTTTTCTTCTAGGCGTTTTACAGTTTCAGGTCTTACATTTAGGTCTTTAAACCATTCTGAGTTTATTTTTCTGTATAGTATGAGGGAATGTTGTAATCTCATTGTTTTACATATTGCTGTCCAGTCTTCCTAGCACCACTTGTTGAAGATTGTCTTTTCTCCATTGTATATTCTTGCCTCCTTTGTCATATATTAATTTACCAAAGGTGTGTGGGTTTATTTCTAGCCTCTCTATTCTGTTCCATTAATCTATGTGTCTGTTTTTACACCAGGATTGTGCTATTTTGATTACTGTAGCTTTGTAGAAGAGTTTGAAGTCTGGGTAGGAAGCTAATACCTCTACCTTTGTTCTTTTTTCTCAGGATTGCTTTGGCAACTCAGGATCTTTGTGGGTCCATATGTATATTACGATTATCTGTTCTATTTCTGTGAAAAATGTCATGAGTACTTTGACAGGGACTGCATTAAGTCTGTAGACTGCTTTAGTTTGGCCATTTTAACAATGCTAATTCTTCCAATCCAAGAACATGGATATTTTTCCATTTCTTTGTATCGACTTCAAATTCCTGCATCAACATTTCATAGTTTTCAGAGTATATGTCTTTCACCTTCTTGTTAAGTTTATGCATAGGTATTATTCTGAATAGGACTGATTTTTTTTTTTTTTTTTAGGGGCAGCACCTGTGGCACATGGAAGTTCCCAAACTAGAAGTCAAATCAGAGCTGCAGCTGCCACCCTACACCACGCCATGGCAGATCCAGGCTGTGTCTGCAATTTATACCACAGCTCTTGGCAATGCCGGATCCTTAACCCACTGCATAGGGCCAGGGATGGAACCCACATCCTCATGGATACAAGTTGGGTTCATTAATACAAGCCACTAGGGGAACTCCTGATTTTTTTTTACTTTGTCTTTTTGATATTTCATTATTAATGTATAGAAACACAACAGATTTCTGTATGTTAATCTTTTTGTTTGTTTGTTTTTTGTCTTTTTGCCTCATCTAGGGCCGCACCCGCGGCATATGGAGGTTCCCAGGCTAGGGGTCTAACAGGAGCTGTAGCTGCCAGCCTTCACCACAGCTCATGGCAACACCAGATCCTTAATCCACTGAGCAAGGCCAGGGATCGAACCCGCAACCTCATGGTTCCTAGTCGATTCGTTAACCACTGAGCCACGACGGAACTCCTGTATGTTAATCTTGCATCCTGAAACCTCACTGAATTCATTTGCTAGTTCTAATAGTATCATGTCATCTGCAAATAGTTGAGTTTTATCATTTCTCTTCCAATTTAGATATGTTTTATTTATTTTTCTTGTCTGATTCCAGTGGCTAGGACTTCTAATACTTTGTTAGGTAGAAGTGGCAAGAGTGGCCATCCTTATCTTATTCCTGAATTTAACAGGAAGACTTTCAGCTTTTCATCACTGAGTGTGGTGCTGGCTATGGATTTGTTGCAAATGGCCTTTACTATGTTCAGACATGTTCCCTCTATTCCCATTTTGATAACTTTCTATCATGATTGGATGTTGAATTTTGTCAGACACTTCTTCTACATCCATGGATATGACCATGTGATTTTTATCTTTCCTTTTGTTAACGTGGTGTATCACACTGACTGATTTGCATGTGTTGAACCATTCTTGTAACCTTGTAATAAATCCAACTTGATTATGGTATATGATCCTTTTTACATATTTTCAGATTTAGTTTGCAAATAATTTATGGAAGACTTTGTATCTACATTTATCTAAAATATTGGCCAGTAATTTTCCTTTTTTTGTAGTGTCTTTGTGTGGTTTTAGTATCAGGATAATGGTGTTTTGTAGAATGGATTTGGAAGTACTCTCTCCTCTTCAGGTTTTTGGAATAGTATGAGAAGGAAAGGTATTAGTTCTTCTTTACATGTTTGGTAGAATTCCCCTGTGAAGCCATCCCATCCTGGACTTTTTTTTTTTTTTTTTAATTACAAATTCAGTTTGACCTCTAGTGATCAGTCTGTTCAAACTGTCCGTTTCTTTTTTTCTTTTTTTTTGTCTTTTTGTCTTTTTGCCTTTTACCTAGAGCCGCATCCGCAGCATATGGAGGTTCCCAGGCTAGGGGTCTAACAGGAGCTGTAGCCGCCAGCCTACGCTACAGCCACAGCAATGCGGGATCCGAGCCGCGTCTGCAACCTACACCACAGCTCACGGCAACGCCGGATCCTTAACCCACTGAGAAAGGCCAGGGATCGAACCCGCAAACTCATGGTTCTTAGTCGGATTCGTTAACCACTGAGCCACAGAGGAAACTCCCATTTCTTCTTGAATCAGTCTTGGCAGCCTGTGTGTTTCTAGAAATTTGTCCATTTATTTTAGGTTGTTCAATTTGTTGGCATATAACCGTTCATATTATTCCCTGATGATTTCTTCTGTGTGTGTGTATCTCTGTGGTATTGGTTGTTCTTTCTACTCTTTCATTTCTTATTTTGCTTATTTGAGTCTGCTCTCAAATTAATTATGTTTATCTTTTCAAAAAACCAGCTCTTGGTTCCATCAATCTTTTCTACTTTTTAAAATCTCTATTTTTTTTATTTCCACTCTGAAACTTACTTAGGGTTTTGTTTGCTCTTCTTTCTCCAGTACTTTTAGGTGGTACCTTAGGTTGTTTGAGATTTTTCTTGTTTTTTGAGGATCTGTATTCCTATAAACTTAACTCTCAGAAGCACTTTTACTGCATATCATAAATTTTGGAAAGTTGTTTTTCCATTTTCATTTGTCTCAAACCATTTTCTGATTTCCTCTTTCTTAAAATTGTTATAAACATTTTATTGATCTATTAGTTAACATATTACTTAAAACATCCATCTTTTTTTTCTTGGCTGTGCCTGCAGCATGTGGAAGCTCCCAGATCAGTGCCTGAACCCACAACACAGACAATGACCTGAGCTGCTGCACTGATAACGCCAGATCCTTAACCCACTACATAAGGGAACTCCCCTGATTCCCTCTTTGATTGCATCATTGACCCACTGGTTTTTTAGTAGCATGTTAATTAGTCTCCATGTGTTTGTTCTTCTCCCATTTTTCTTTCTGCAGTTGATTTCTAGTTTCATACCACTGTAGTCGGAAAAAACGTTTGATATAATTTCTATCCTCTTAAATTCACTGATGCGTATTCTGTGGGCTAGTATGTGTTCTATCCTGGAGAGCATTCCATATATACTTGGCAAAAAAATGTGCATTCTGCTGTCTTGGGATGGAATGTCCTATAGATATCTATTAAGTGTATTTTTCTTGATTGTATAGGAGTACGTCTGACAATTTTCAGTTAGCTTTCAGTGAGAACTGTTCTACACATACATGTATTTTTGATGTGTTTGTAGGGGTTGGTGAGCTCCAAGTCCTCTTACTCCCCACTTTAATCCACTTTATTCCCCATTACCTTCCTGAACTCATCTACTACAACTTTCCCTCTGACTCACCACAAACCATCCACATTGGCCTCCTATTTTTCCCTCGAACATGCCAACCATACTCCCATCTCAGAACATCTGCCTTTGCCATTCCCTCTACCTGCCAGTGCACTTCCTCCATATACCTTCTTCACGGCTTGATCCTTCACCAGCTTTATATCTTCACTTGAATATCATTGCTCTTTGGGTTTTCCCTAGCTTCCTATCTAAAGCTACACCCTCTCACACAAAATCCTCCCTGGCCCAAGCTTTATTTGAGCTACAGGCTCTTATCATTGTCTCATATACTATATATTTTATTTATATTTTCATTGCCTGTATCACCTCTCTAGAAAATAAACTTCATGATGGTAGTTTTATTCACTGATACTTCATTTACTTACGCTTAAAATAGTGTCTGGTATTTTTAAGGTGTTAGATGAATATTTATTACTCATTCAATCTTATTCCTTAAATAAACTAAAGAATAGTTGGTACATGAAAGGAAAAAAACAAATGTGTAATTCCATACCCCTTCTCCATTATTTCATTTAGGAATAAGGGGAGGTATTTTGTCTACCTCATAACTGGTGTTCAATTCCTTATGATACAATAAGAGAAAAAACTGTTCATGAAGCTTTAATAACCTCAACCCTAATGACCTTTGAGAATGTTTTGGTTATAACAGTGACTGACAATTGCTACTGAGAGTTAATACTTGAGGGTCAGAGATGCCGAACATCTTGCAATACACATATAAAATCCACAAAGAAGTGTCCTGTCCAAAATGCTAACAGTGTATAAAATGCAAGAGTTCCTGTGTTAAGATAACTGTAGTTGAGCAGACAATGTAATAACTCGAATCTACTAATTAATATACTATATGTAAAGATGACTACCAAATGGTTCATAAAAAATAAGTATTTCTTTTTTATTTTTTTGTCTTTTTAGGACCATACCCATGACATATGGAGGTTCCCAGGCTAGCGTAAAATCAGAGCTATAGCCACTGGCCTATGCCACAGCCACAGCACACCGGATCCAAGCCACATCTGCAACCTACACCACAGCTCACAGCAATACCAGATCCTTAACCCACTAAGTGAGGCCAAAGATTTAACCTGCATCCTCATGGATGCTAGTCAGATTCGTTTCTGCTGAGCCACAACAGGAACTCCAGTATTTCTTATTAAAAAGAAATACCTTAAAGAAAATTTGAAGTTCTATTTCTATAGGTATGAATTCAAACATAACAGGACAGAAATATATTTACTAAAAATTTAAAATATACTCACGAATGGAAGGTATCATTGCTTTGCTGTTCACAGAAGATGCCCACACAGTCCTTCTGTTCTTTTGAAGTATAGCCTTTATCATATAGTTGCGTCAGTCCAATTGTGAAAGAAAATAAAACAAGAAGAAACATTCCAAGAAATTTTCCAAAATCTTGTAGCATCTGTCCCATTGAAATCTGTGGAATATATTACATAGCTGTTCATTAAAATTATCAGGAAAACAAGTTAGGAAATATTAAATGCCCAGGCAACAAAAGGCAGAAAACATACAATTCACAGGCTATGCCTTTCAGTCTAAGTATTTTACATATTTCAGCACTTTTAAAACATTCAAAATCCAGTTGCCTAACAAAAAGCCATTCTGATCATGCCAACACTGTGAGTGCTGGATGGTACATTCCTGGACCAGGTTTGCAGAGGACACTGTTGCTATGAACGTAGAGGCAGAGAGATGGAAATTTAAGAAAAGGCTTCATTCACAAGGGATAAAAGGAAAATTTCTTGCTAAAACCTCAAGGGAAATAAATGCATACATTTAGAGCTTCTTAAAGTTTACAAATATAAAACCATTACACTATAAAGTATTTTATCTAACTTTTCTAAATTAATTCTAAATCAATTACTAAAGGACGGCATTTCCTCCTCTAGCACTGCCCTAATCTCTTTTGCCACAGTGATCAATTTTCTTTCATTTTGAGTCTATTAAGAAAAATTTATGTGTACAAGTCAAATAAGACGGTCTATTACTTATATGAGTGTCCTCTGTAATTTAGACAGATGTTGTACATCTGGGAGCTTTATTCAAACCCAATTTCATTCCCCTTCAAAACTCTTTGAAAACTTGGGGAGTAGGTACTTTTCATAAATTCTTGGTGTTTAAATTGGCATAAAAATTTGAAGAATAATTTAGCATTACCCTTTTCACCCAGAAATTCTATCCCTATGAATGTGGCCAAGAGGAAGCACACAAAGAGGCATGTAAATACACAAGGATTTAGAACATGTGAAATATTTAAAAAGAATGAAGTCCATCTGTATGTGCTGACATAGAAAGGTGTTCACAAAACATTAAGCAAAAAAAGCAGTGTGTGTGTGTATATTGGGTGTCTCTCTCTGTCTCTCTCTCTCTATATATATACATATATACACACACATACACATATATGTAAAAGTATTATAATAGCTTTCTTTTAAAAGGATAGATCGGATATATATTGTCATACAAATAAGGTTTAACACGCACAGGAAACTTTTGGAAGTTTAGGCAAGAAACCATTAACAATGTTTATCTATGGGAGGTAGGGCTAGGGGCGTAGAAAGCAGATTTTGTCACTTTATACTCTTGAATTTTCTTTACTGCATGCATTTATTACTTTTAAGATACAAAAATTAGTTTTTAGAATTAATCCTTCCTCAAATGTAACCAAGTCAAATTATGTAATTAATTAAATCCAGCTTAAAATAAAAGTCTGAAGTGTCTCAAGCCTGCCAACATAACACATGCCAATCACTAATGATACAAAATAGTAGAAGCAGGCAATTGGCCAAACCCCTCTAGCCCACTGAAGTGACCCAGCTAATTAAGTAGAACAGGTATGCTAAAATTTTAAGGCACACCACAAGCTAGTAACTGGATGACTTGGAGTGGAGAGGGCCAGTATGCCTGACTTTTATGTATTTGACTAGTATGTGGTACTTTTCAAAGTCTTCCTTCACTTGGCCCCCCTACAAAATTCTGACAGAAGCTCAAAATGTGTGAGAAAGGGAAGAAACACATTTCTCTCTTAATCAATGACAGCTTTAGAGTCACTTTGGAAAAGACATCATTTATTCAAACAGTGAGTGCTTAGAATAAAGCCATATCATACTAGCAGAGAACCTGATAACTTATGACAGTGAGAATACAATAAACTACTTTAGATAACTATAGAAAAGACTGGCTTTGAAGAGAATTTTTATACTGAGTTTACAGGTAGAGTGACCATGTATGCTGTTATAATCTTAATTTCAAAACTTTAGTCCTGGAGTTCCCATGGTGGCACATCGGAAACAAATCCGACTAGGAACCATGAGGTTGTGGGTTAGATCCCTGGCCTCGCTCCGTGGGTTAAGAAACTGGCGTTGCCGTGAGCTGCAGTGTAGGTTGTAGACGTGGCTCGGCACTGGTGTTGCTGTGGCTGTGGTGTAGGACGGCAGCTATAGCTCTGATTCGACCCCTTGCCTGGGAACCTCTATATGCCACGGGTGCGGTCCTAAAACTGCAAAAAAAAAAAAAAATAGAATTACTATATGATCCAGGATTTTCTCTTCTAGGTATTTATGCAAAGAAAACAAAAACACTAGTTTGAAAAGATATATGTACTCCAGTGTTCATTGTAGTATTTTTTACAACAGTCAAGATATGAAAGCAGTCCAACTATCCATCAATAAATGAATGGATAAAGAAAGTGTGGATAAAGAATAGAATATTACTCAGCCACAAAAATGAATTATTGCCATTTGTGACAATATGGAGGGATCTAAAGGGTATTTACATTCTCCAAAATGTCTCTATTTGGAAGATAAATTATGGTCATTCTAATCTAGGTAGAGGACTGGATTCCTTCTACAGGTTATATAACCGATTAAAATAAAAGTCTGCCAGCTTCCGAATCTACAAAGATTTGGAAGGAAAAAATGTTAATAAATGTAGAAAAATTTAACAAACAACTACAGTGATCACAAAACATTATCTGACGTAGCAAAATATGTAAAGAAAAAAGTTGCACTTTAGCTAAAGTAGTTAATTTATTGTCAGTTCTCCTTTTGTATTTCTTCCAGGTTTTTTTTTTTTTTTTTTGGTCTTTTGTCTTTTTAGGGCCGCACCCACGGCATACGGTGGTTCCCAGGCTAGGGGTCGAGAGTCGGAGCTGTAGCTGCCAGCCTACGGCCGCAGCCATAGCAACACAGGATCCGAGCCATGTCTGCAACCTATACACCACAGCTCATGGCAATGCTGGATCCCTGACCCTCTGAGTGAGGCCAAGGATCGAACCCGTGTCCTCAAGGATACTAGTCAGATTCGTTTCCACTGAGACATGATGGGAACTCCAACAAAGTTAACTCTAACATCATGAAAGAACAATGTTCCAGTGGACAAGTAAAAGGTATAGCAGTTCTAACAAATATTATTTAAGAAATTTTAATTACTTACCTGTAATGGACCCAAGATAGAGCTTGTTGTATACATAAAAAAGAGACGAAGATAACTCAGAACATTTGCAAATGCAAAAAGCCCTTCTGCCACCAGTGTAGGATGGAATGCATCCCAGTCCTTCCGATCAGCAAAATCATGAAACTATGGTTAGGAAGAAAAAGCCAAAGGTAAATAGCTCTCTCTCTCTCTCTCTTAAAAAAAAAAAAAAAGGTAAAGAAAAGAAAGAAAGAAAGAAAAAGAAAAACAAATATTCTGACTGTTGAAAGAAAACTATCTTACATCTCCTTGTGGGAACTCCATTTATCTTTTGTAAAGTTTTCTTCTTTAATAGAAATAATATTGTTTTAAATAAAAGATTTCTAAGTATATAGGGCAATATCACTTGCTCTATATAAAGGGGTTTTCTCAGAAATTCTTATGTTTTAAAAAAATTAAATAATTTTATTAAAATTGTCATTAAATTTTTTACGAATGCTTGCTAGTTTTTCTTAAATTCCACAACACAAACTTTAAGAATGTGTGCTGTCAATTAATTAGCTATCATATTAATTAACCTAGTCCTTTGACTCAGGAGTCTAGAGTACACTATGGAAACTCTTCTCCCTTCTAAATATTAAGGAAAAAAAAACAGTGCATTATTATACCTAGACAGAGTGGCCACATGTTCCAACTGCCTGGGATAGTTCCAGATTACATACCAGTTTTCCTGGCATAATTACTAACAGTGCCCCCCTTTACTCTCAAGGTGTGCTGGTTTGGATAATAAATTATATGGGCACCCTACTTCAAGAACTAAAGGACCACTCTAAAAAAACCAATGACCTTTAACCTCTCTATTGAAACATTTATCTATGTATGATCAACGTTTATTTTCTTAATAATTTCACAACTCTGGTCATTGAACATACCTACCAAACGTGTTCTGTACTACTGATCAATGACAGAAACAGAGGTTTTTAATAAAGTAAAATGATATAAGATAACTGTAACTTTGCCAAAAAACAAAAAAATATTGGAGTTCCTGTTGTGGCGCAGCAGAAACGAACCCAGCTAGGATCCATGAGGATGCGGGTTTGATACCTGGCCTTGCTCAGTGGGTTAAGGATCCAGCACTTCCGTGAGCTATGGTGTAGGTCTCAGGCGTGGCTCAGATCCACAGTTGCTGTGGCTGTGATGTAGACCCGCAGCTGTATCTCCGATTCGACGCCTAGTCTGGGAACTTCCATATGCTGTGAGTGTGGCCCTAAAAAGAAAAAAAAAAGGAAAAAAGAAAAACCAAAATATAATATAAAATAATTATATTATTATTGAATGTGACACTTCAGAATTCTAAACTCAGATTTAAACAAAGATAGTTAAACTCCATTACCTTTTCTGGGCTTTCATAAATCTTTATAAAAATAAGACTATAAGGAGTTCCCGTTGTGGCTCAGTGGATTAAGAACCCGACTAGAATCGATGAGGATGCAGGTACAATCCCTGGCCTCGTTCAGTGGGGTGAGGATCTGGCGTTGCCATGAACCGTGGTGTAGGTTGCAGACACAACGTGGTGTAGGTTGCAATCCAGTGTTGCTCTGGCTGTGGTGTAGTGGTGATACTTCCAATTCAGTATCTAGTCTGGGAACTTCCATATGCTGCAGGTGCAGTCCTAAAAAAAAAAAAAAGTAAAATTATGTTAATAAGGTTAGATTTTTGTCGCATTTTAAATTTAGAACTATAAGCATCAGAAAATAATTAAACTGACATCAGTTTTTAAGTTGTAGAAGATAACAGTCATGATTTGGAATGTGTAAAACACTATACAATGAGTTCCATTCAAAGAAACTTTTTCCTGGCAGATATAAAGATATGTAACACTAATTAGTTTAAGTAACTTTGTGTTCTCATTTTAAGTATATATAGGCTAATGAGATAAATGAACCTAGCTCAGATGTAAGGAATTGGCATTTGGTAGAAAGAAAATGCCTAGACAGACCTGGATTTTAATCCAGTCTTGGTTTCTTACTCTGTGGTCTTGGACAAGTTACTTATTATCTCTGAGCTTCCTTTTCCTTATTTGCAAAATGGGGATAAGGACATCTGTCTCATAGAATCCCTGTGAGAATAAAATGAGATAAAGTATAGCAAGTATCAACCATGGTGCCTGGCATATAATAGGTAACCAACATTTAAAGGTAATTAACACCCTTTAATCTATCAGAAAGGAAGGAAACAATGTGCACTATTTCCTTGAACAGGATAGGTTTAAAATGAAAACATATCACACAAATTTGGGCCAAAGCACATAGCTAAATATCTTGTTTTTTTCCTAAATAAATTTCACTTGCACCTCCAATTGACATAGTTAATAGTCACCTTGTTGTGAGCAACCACTTTGAGGGCAAAGGTTGCCAAATAAAGTGAATTCATGACAAAACTGAGTTGATTACGTGATTCTTCTAAAAAGTCTTCCAACCCTTCATACCAGAGTCTTTTAATGTCTGACCAAATCATTCCTAAAGAAAAAAGGAAGAAAAAAAAATCAGATAATGCTCTCAATTCAATAATAAACTAAAAAATACTTTTGAGTCAAGGTATTAAATAAATAATACGCATCGGCTGTAGCCTCATTCGGAACAAAAAATAACTTTTTAGTAAAAAGCTCTAAATAACCTTAAGTTTCATATGACAATATTTTCCAGAGAGGGATTTTAATATATGGTGTGAAACAAGCATAAGAAAACAAATAAATTGATGTTAAAATCACAACCCCCTCAAAGGCTCAGTTCCTGATTCTTTATCTGCACTCACTCTTACAGCATCCAGACTAGTGTAATGGCATTAAATATCATCTACATTCTAGAATTTCAAATTTTTATCTCTAAACTCAGTCTGTATTTATATCATAATTAATATCTCTAAACCCCTCTCCTAAACTTAACTTGTATAGGTACTTGGCTACTCTACATCTCTAAATGGATGTACTAACAGGTTCAAACTGAACCCCTAATCTCTGCCCCCAAATTAGCTACACTTAAGACTCCCCCATTTCAGTTGATGACAACTCCTCCCTAGCTGCTCACTGTAAATGTCCTTGAATAATCCTTGACTGATATTCCTTTAAACCACATATTCAATGCAGTAGTAAATCCCGTTGGCTCTACTTTCAAAATAAAGTTAGAAAATCTAAACTTTCTCACCACTACTTTAACTTCTAGCCACTATCTTCTCAGGCTTGAATCACTGAAACAGCCTCCCTGATGCCCTACTTCTATCCCCATCTCCCTACAATTTATCCTTAACAAAGCAATCAGAGTAATCCTTTTAAAATGCAAGAGTTACATCTCTCCCAAAAGCTTTGTAGTAACTCCCAGAGGAGAAAGGATTAACTGCAGGACAGCATGCTTTCCCCATAGGAACATAACCTAATGTTAACTGTCTATTAAAGTGGTTTCCTTGGAAACATACCATGTTAAGAAAAATACGGAAGGTCAGCTGTGCTCAACATTGTTATAAAAACAACCACTCACTGGGAAACTGCATCTGAACTGGGAGGACTTTGAGCGGACTCATAGACCTTGAAAGTATATACAATCAAGACAATATAAAAGTATGTTGAGAAACACAGGCCTTAGCTTCTCTGAGTGATGCCTCTCTAAACTTAGAGTGTGCTTATAGTAGGAGGTACCTTCATAGGCTTTATAAGATATCCTGCTAGTTTTATAAGAAATCCTGCTAGATTTGAGGATCCTCTGGCTGGGGTTACCCACACCCATAAATATGGCCCCAGTCTTTTGTAACAACTGCCAGTAAAGATATATTTGAAGCTGTCATACTAACACTCTCTCTTTCCTGTCTCATATCCTTCTACAAAGCTAAGTAAAGCTGTAGCAGTTTCTGTCTATTGTGTCCTGTGAGTGTGAATGTTAACTTGAACCTAAGACCACGGCTGCTGACTGCAGAATAGGCACTGCATGTTCTCCTACAACTCATTTTATTCAGGATCAAAACCAAATTCCTTACAATGGCCTATGAGGCCCTACATTACCTCTCTCTGACCTCCTGTCCTATCAATCTTTCCACTATTCTAGTCACACTGGCCTCCTTGCTCCTTGCTGTTCTCTGAACAGACAAGATCCTTCCTTAGGGCCTTTACATCAGCTCTTCTCTCAGGCTGGAAGCTCATTCAGATACCCATTAGACTAACTCCCTCACTCTGCATCTTTGCTTTCCACCTACTCTGATCATCTTATTTAAAACTGCAAATCCCATGCCCCTCCCTCCCAAATCCCCCAAGTCTGCCTCTATCTTTCTTTTCCCTTACTACTTAGTACTTTTAAACAATGGATATAGTTTACTTCGTATGTCTATTAACTATCTTCCTCCCTCTGGGCAAACTCTTCAAGGATAAGAATCTTTGTTCTACCAATGTCCTAAATAATGCTTGATACATAATAGGTGCTCAAAAAAATTGCTCAATGTACACAAAACCAAACAACCAAACAAAAGACTCCCTTCCTGTTCTTTGGCCAGAAGTTCCTCCACAGTTATATATTCCTAGGAGGACCAGAGAACAGCATTATGATCCAGGATAGTTTTATGATACTTTCTTCCATGAAGATATTTTTAAGGAGAATGTAAAGTGACAAAAGAGCACAGTGCTACAATATAACATGGGTAAAGATGAAGTTAACCCAATCAGAATCATCCTCTGGCTCAGCAGCAGGCAGAATAAGTCCTCTGGAAAACAAATGAAGTATTCTTGAAGGTCTCTGTTCATAACACCTTAATTATATAGTACCCATATTTCACGCAGAAAAACATTTTAAAATATTTGCAGATCTAACAGGGAAAACGCTTTTTAAAAATTCCACTTGAGGAGTTCCCATTGTGGCACATGGAAACGAATCCGACTAGTAACCATGAGGATACGGGTTTGATCCCTGGCCTCGCTCAGTGGGTTAAGACATAGTGGTGAGCTCTGGTGTAGGTTGCAGATGTGGCTCAGATACGGAATTGCTATGGCTGTGGCACAGGCTGGCAGCTGTAGCTCAGATTCGATCCCTAGCCTGGGAACTTCCATATACTTCAGGTGAGGCCCTAAAAAGCAAAAAATTCCACTTGGACAAGCTTCTAAACAAATAGACAAGAACCATCCAAAAATGTTAAATAGTTTAAACTTTTTTTTTTTTGGTCTTTTTGCTTTTTCTAGGGCCGCACTCTCGGCATATGGAGGTTCCCAGGCTAGGGGTCTAATCGGAGCTGTAGCCGCCGGCCTACGCCACAGCCACAGCCATGCAGCATCCGAGCCACGTCTGGAACCTACACCACAGCTCACAGCAACGCCGGATCCTTAACCCACTGAGCAAGGCCAGGGATCGAACCCGCAACCCCATGGTTCCTAGTCGGATTCGTTAACCACTGAGCCACAATGGGAACTCC
Source organism: Catagonus wagneri (assembly GCA_004024745.2). Taxonomy (NCBI): domain Eukaryota; kingdom Metazoa; phylum Chordata; class Mammalia; order Artiodactyla; family Tayassuidae; genus Catagonus; species Catagonus wagneri. The sequence continues at coordinate 975,280 of PVHT021183693.1, read as the reverse complement.
AGTTTAAACTTTTTTAACGCAAACACTGTAACACTAAAACACTAAACCAGGAAAGATGCTTACAGAAATAAGTGTTTTATTTCTATAAAATGCAGTATTATATCTAAAGGGAACTCCTGATAAAAATTACAACATGAAATGGACACTTCCGACCAAGAAAGGCAGACATATGAAAGAATACTAAGTACCACTGTCATGTCGTTTTCCATCTCCTGTGCAACACCACACATGAAAATGAAGCTAATACACTTGATGTATTTTATATTTCTGAACGGGATTGGAAGACACAATAATTTTAAACTAATATAAGCAATGCAATCACTACACAATCAGTGGACTCTATTTTAGGGTTCTTTTTGTTGCTGTTTTTAGAATTAGTAACATTAGCCAAAGTGTAACCCCATTATTTGGGGATTCCTCAAAGCTTGCTCCTAGGTTCTTTCTTATTTTATACTTTCTCAAGTGTCTCATCCATGACCATAGTTTCATACACAAACTATATACAGATTACTGACATACTGCTAACTCAAACTTAAACTTCCTCTTGAGCTCTAGACTGTGCTATCCAATTGACTGAGATCTCTTTTGAATACCTTGAAGGCTTGATTTCAACATCAACATATCAAAAACCACACTCAGAACCTACCCTGCCACAAATCTCCAAAACCAGTACTCTTCCAAAATACTTAAGTTGCTTAGTAATCTCCCTCACCTCCTATATATGTATTTCCTTGTCCTATTGGCTTTACTTTGTAAATCTCTCTCAAATCTGTTCCCTTCTCTCTTTTTCTATCACAACCATCCTAAGTCCAGGGTACCATCAGTTTTCTTCTAGGTTACTCCAACAGCCTCCCTTTTGGTCTCCACCTACTCCTGACACAGCACTTCCTCCCAACCCATTCTAAATACTGTAGCCAGAATGATCTTTTCAAAAGGAAAATCTGTTCTTGTCACACACCTAGTTAAAAACTTCAGTGGTGGAGTTCCCATTGTGGCGCAGTGGAAACGAATCTAACTAGGAACCATGAGGCTGCGGGTCTGATCCCTGGCCTGCTTAGTGGCTTAAGGATCCGGTGTTGCCGTGAGCTATGGTGTAGGTTGCAGACACGGCTCGGACCTGGCGTTGCTGTGGCTGGCAGCTGCAGCTCTGATTCAGCCACTAGCCTGGGAACCTCCATATGCCACCGGTGCAGCCCAAAGTTCACAGTCTAGTGCAACCTCTGTTTCTATAGCTTCCTCATGAATTCCACTTCTCCTATACTCCTTGCTCCAGCCTTTACTCGGTACCTTCTTTGTACCATGCTCCCTCTTGCCACAGGGCCTCTGAATGTAACTTTTATATCAGCCTAGTATATTTTTCTCTCCCAATTCTCCAAGCTGATTCCTATTTATCCTTTAAATCTTAGCTCATTTATCACTTCTTGAAGACAGCCTTTTCAGGAGTCCCTGGTGGCAGAGTGGACTCACTCGAGCATGTGGCTCAAGTTGCAGCTGTGGTGTGGGTTCAGTCCCTGGCCCCAGAACTTCTGCATGCTGCAGGTGGGGCCAAAAAAAAAAAAATAGCCTTTCCAACCTTCTGACTAGGTAAAACATCCTTATAAAACAGTTGCTCTCCTGGCTCCGTGGTCTTTACTTAGTAGCACTTATGTCATTTGTGATTTTTTATTTTTTTACTTTTGTCTTTTTAAGCCCATACCCACGGCACATGGAGGTTCCCAGGCTAGGGGTCAAATAGGAGCTACAGCTGCCAGCCTATGCCGCAGCCACAGCAATGCCAGATCCGAGCTGTGTCAGTGATCTATACCACAGCTCACAGGAACGCCGGATCCTTAACCCACTGCGGAAGGCCAGGAATGGAACCTGCATCCTCATGGATACTAGTTGGGCTGGTTAACCACTGAGCCATGACAGGAACTCCTGATTTTTCAAATTTTATTTGTGTGATTCTCAGGTTATTGAGAATTTTTTTCTGGAGGGCTAAGGAAAAGAACAAGAAACAAATGTACAAAAGTCAGGTATCATGATTCAGAAGTCATTGTACTCACTGCATGAAAAAGTAAATCGAACCAATGCCTAAACAAGTAGCCAAATGATTCCTACATGCTTCCTTACAGCAAGTTCACATCTCTATATTTAAGGAGGTATAGAATGATCTAACGATGTAACAGGTTCAGAAGATATCCTCTTGGCAAGGTTTATTCAAATCTAATTGTTTCAAAGTAGAAGTTGCGCTGAGAAAAGTGAAACACTTCCAAGAATTTTACTGGCATAATATATTGCACTCTTCTACTGAGACACAATATAGTTTGAGAATTAATAATAATGTGTGTATGTGAATGTGTTTAATAATGTTATTGGAAACAGGGCCTCTGTGCTTAGAAAAGAGTAATCATAATTTTGCCATTTGTTATAAAATTCAATGACACCAGCAATGTTTATGCTATCCAAAGAGTGGTATGACTCTTTGACTTCAATGAGTTACTCAACACTAAGGAATATAAACCTTAATTCTTATACAGACTTGGGTAAACTGAATCTCTCGCTCTCTCTCTCTCTCTCTCTCTCTCTCTCTCTTTTTTCTGCTTTTTAGGGCTGCACATGAAGCACATGGAGGTTCCCAGGCTAGGGGCTGAATTGGAGCTGCAGCTGCCAACCTACACCACAGCCACAGCAACATGGGATCACAAGCCATGTCTACCACCTACACCACATCTCACAGCAGTGCTGGATCCTTAACCCACTGAGCAAGGCCAGAGATGGAACCTGCATCCTCATGGATACTAGTTGGGTTTGTAACCCGCTGAGCCACAATGGGAGTTCCCTGAATCTTTATTTTGCAAAACAAAGAAAATATTCTTTCTTTCCCGCTACTATTTAAACAATCCTACAGAAGTAAATTAAATAAATAGAGGGAAAAAGTACTTCTTCGATTCCTTTTAGCATAATCTATTCAAACAAAAATAAAAATAAATTTCATTGAAAAGATCTACAACAATAAAATTTCTAACCAGATACGATAAAGTATATTACTTGCTAAATTAAAATGTTAAATTTTAGATAAAATAGAAATATTAGAAACAGGAAAATATTAATAAGAAGAAATTACTTAATTCTCTAACTTTGAGTACATATGTGTATTATTTTTATATCTACCGCTAAAAGTAAAACTCTTATTTAAAATCAGTTTACTTGAAATGAACTAATATCCAAATAAATGTTCTAAAATATTAAAAATCCCAAAATACAAATTATTTTTATATCTGAAGAACTAAGAGTGAACACTGTACATTAACTCTTCTCAAATTATTTAATAACTGGAACAATCAAGAACTTATTATTCAATCAGTGCTTCGTACCACAGAAAAGGCTTCAATATTCCTTTTACTCTATAGCAAATAGTTAAAAAAAAAAGTGGGAAATGCTGAGGTTAAAAACAAGGTTGAAGATCCAGAGGGAAGTAAAGAAAAGACCATAAATAGACAATATACTTATACTTCAACTCCCCACTTTCCCCTCCCTACCTCCCAAAAAGGCAAGGGCAGTGAAAGCTGCATAACGTCATTAAAATATTTATTATACAGCATAATACTTATAAAAAACAATTTTCAGAAAATAAAATGTCTTTTCTTTTTAAGCTGTCATTTCTAAAGAGATCTGGCTCTCATTACAAAGAACTCATTTATATAGTGAGTCACCAGGGAATGCTCTAAATCCAAATTTAAGCAATGGTTCATTAGTTCTTAAAAGAAAAACTAATGAAAACTCCTGGAAGAAAACATTGGCAAAGCATTCTCTGACATCAACGTTACAAATGTTTTCTCAGGTCAGTCTCCCGAAGCAACAGAAATAAAAGCAAAGATAAACCAATGGGACCTAATCAACTGACAAGCTTTTGCACAGCAAAGGAAAACAAAAAGAAAACTAAAAGACAACTTATAGAATGGGAGAAAATAGTGTCAAATGATGCAACTGACAAGGGCTTTATCTCTAAAATATACAAACAACTTAAACAACTCAACAGCAAAAAAGCCAACAACCCAATTGAAAAATGGGCAAAGGACCTGAACAGACATTTCTCCAAAAAAGATGTATCAATGGCCAACAAACACATGAAAAAATGCTCAACATCACTGATGATTAGAGAAATGCAAATCGAAACTACAAGATTACCACCTCACACCAGTCAGAATGGCCATCATTAATAAGTCCACAAACAACAAATGCTGGAGGGGGTGTGGAGAAAAGGGAACCCTCAGGCACTGTTGGTGGGAATGTAAGCTGGTACAACCACTGTGGAAAACAGTATGGAGGTACCTTAGAAGACTATACATAGAACTACCATATGACTGAGCAATCCCATTCTTGGGCATATATCCGGACAAAACTTTCCTTGAAAAAGACACCTGCACACACATGTTCATTGCAGCACTAGTCACAATAGCCAATACATGGCAACAACCCAAATGTCCATCAACAGAGGATTAGATTAGGAAGATGTGGTATATATACACAATGGAATACTACTCAGCCATAAAAAAGAATAAAATAATGCCATTTGCAGCAACATGGATGGAATTAGAGATCCTCATACTGAGTGAAGTAAGCCAGAATGAGAAAGACAAATACCATATGACATCACCTATATATGGAATCTAATAGACTGCACAGAGGAACCTTTCTACAGAAAAGAAAATCACGGACTTGGCGAACAGATCTGTGGTTGCCAAGAGGGTCGGGGAGGGAGTGGGATGGTATGGGAGTCTGTGGTTAACAGTTGTAGACTATTGCCTTTGGGATGGAAAAGCAAGGAGATCCTGCTGTATAGCACCAGGAACTACATCTAATCACTTGTGACAAATCTATATATGTATGTGTAACTGGGTCACCATGCTGTACAGTTGAAAAATTGACATAAAACTGTAAACCAGCTATAATGGAAAAATAAAAAATAAAGAAAAACTAATGATACAATAAAACAAAATAGTTAACTCTCTTTTTTATTAGGGCTGTATCCGAGCCATATGAAGTTCCCTGGCTAGGGGTCCAATTGGAGCCACAGCAACACTGGATCCAAGCCACATCTGTGACCTACACCACAGCTCACAGAAACACCGGATCCTTAACCCAATGAGCAAGGCCAGAGATCGAACCGGAGTCCTCATGGATGCTAGTCAGTTTCGTTAACCACTGAGCTATGACAGGAACTCCCAGTTAACTCTCTCTTTTCTTTTTTTTGTTTTTTTTTTTGTCTTGTCTGAGGCATGTGGAAGTTCGCAGGCCAGGGATCGAAACTGTCCACATCAGTGACCTGAGTCCACTGCAGCGACAACACTGGATCCTTAACCCATTATGCCACAAGGAAATTCTAAAATAGTTAACTCTTAAAATGCAACCGAGTATAAAATGCGTTACATTTCAAAATACCTTAGAACATGTTCATATTATTATAACAAAAGAATTCATCAGCAAAATTTGCTTTTCTGTTTTAACAATTGTGAAGAATTTTAGCAATTGAGGTTTTTTTTGTTTTTTTGTTTTTTTGTCTTTTTAGGGCTGTACCCATGGCATATGGAGGTTCCCAGGCTAGGGGTCCAATCTGAGCTGTAGCCACTGGCCTACACCAGAGCCACAGCAACATGGGATCCGAGCTGCATCTGCGGCCTATACTACAACTCACAGCAATGCCCAAAGGATGTTTAACCCACTGAGCAAAGCCGGGAATGGAACTTGCATTCTCATGGATGCTAGTCAGGTTTGTTAACAGATGAGCCATGAAGGGAACTCCAGCAAGTGAGAAATTTTAGCTTCCATGTAGCTAAGTAATATTAAATAAGAGGTCTGCTTCCTAATCATTAAGCTTAAGAATACCTATCTTTAAAAAAATATTACTTAAGTCTTCAATGATCATGGAAGTGTTCAAATTCTCACTAACAAACTGTAATATTACAAATTGAACCAGTTTATAATGCCACTAAGCAAGGGAGAATTAACGGACTAAATTTAGGCAGAACCTTTTGAACTTACTTGTTACTTACCAATAATCCACAGTATAAGAAGATAGTCTATTCTTTCAAGGGCTGGCCCCATTGTGTTTTTCTTATCTTCATTGTAGACAAGAGAGTATAGGTTCAGTAACAGCAGGAATGTGAAATATGATGCTCCATGAATAATAAATTTCATAAAAGGTGTGTGAATAATTCTGCCAAACTGAGATTTTGGAGCTATCAAATAACAAAGTGACAAAACTGGCCAAAAGATGCCAACTGTCAAAACAGTCATAATCTTCTTACAGGTAGGCTTACGTCGGTAACCTGACATTTGTCCAAACCAAACAGTGTTCAGGAACTGCTGACAGTTAGATTGGGAAACAAACTGAAAGGAAACACACATATAAAAAAAAGTAAAGTATAACCTGTAAATATGATCTGATTTACAGTTACTTAATTGATATTCAAAGTTTTAATAATAGTTTGAAATCAATTCTATACAGTCCACACTGGTTTTTTTCTTACATGGAACTAAAGAGTATAGTGGTTAAGAGCACAGACTCTGGAGCCAGATTACCTAGATTCAAATCCAGGCTCTGCCACTTATTAATGACCTTGAGCAAGTTTTTAAACCTCTCTAAGCCTCAAATTCCCCATCTATAAAATGAAGATAATAACAGTATCTAGCCATACATTTGTTATGAGGATTAAATGTAAAGCTCTTAGAATAATGCCTGGTCATAGCATGCACTATACAAGTATTAGCGATTATTACTAGCCTACTTAGCCATTTTGAAACATTTAATTTATAAAGACTCATAATAATCTTCATGACATTTCAAAACTAACAACACAATCCATAGAGAGAGACTTTAGCCTAGAGAAACTAATGATTTCAGTTACAAGAAAACCAACACATCAAGACAGCAAAGCAAGTCTAAACATCAGATATATTTGTGCTCCACAGAAACACTGAGAATTTCTTAAAATGTATTAAAGATACTCTTAAATCCTCTTTTTTTGGCCATGCTCACAGCATGAGGACGTTCCTAGGCCAGAGAGCAAACCCACACTACAGCAGCGACCCTAGATGCTGCAGTGACAACACCGGTCCTTAACCCACTGTGCTACAAGGGAACTCCTCTTAAATCTTCTTAAAATGGAATTCTACATGAGAAGAAAAGGAAAAATACTCCCAAATAAGAGGAAAATTCTAGTTCAAGTACAGAAATTAATTTACCAAAGTCTACAAAGTTTCTTGGTTTATAAAATTCAGATGCATTATTTTCCCAACATAATGCTCAACCTGTGAAGTATAACCTAACAACTCTGATAACTCTGGATACAATATTGTAATCAGGTTTGAAATCACCAAAGTAAAGCACAAGTGATCATAATATCATTCAGATATTAATTAATATTTGATCAATCTTCTGTTTTAAAATGATTTATCCTTTTAAATACATTGTACATTATATTCTATCTATAATTTATAATACATATAGATAGAGTGAATATAATTTATAGAGTGCGACAATTGCTTAAAAAAACTGGACATGGGAGTTCCCAATATGGCACAGCACAAACGAATCTGACTAGTATCCGTGAGGACACAGGTTTGGTCCCTGGCTTCACTCAGTGGGTTGAGGATCTGGCATTGCCATGAGCTGTAGTATAGGTTGTGGATGCAGCTCAGATCCTGTGTTGCTGTGGCTGTGGCACAGGCTAGCAGCTAGAGCTCGAGTTTGACCTCTAGCCTGGGAACCTCCATATGCTGTGGGTGTGACCCCCCCAAAAAAATAAATAAAAATAAAAATAAACTGGACAGGGTTTTTGTTATTCTTTGTGGTTATCAAGAAATTTCCTCATTTACAATATCTATTTTTGACAGTTAAGTCATTTCATTATTTATCCTTCTGTTTAGATTCCAGTGTTCTTAAGGAATTGTAATTTGTCCCTCAAGAGGAAATACCAAAGAGAAAGACAGCTTTTCCTCCCATCAACTACCTAGTTTAGTAGCATTCCAAACTTAGTGGTTTCACCCTTCTCCCAAGTATCAAAGCAATCTCAGGACTGACTGTTGCCCTTGCCATCCCTCTATATAATGATGATTTAATTAACAAAATGTTAAATATGTAATTAGAGGAACAAATTTTCAGTTGGAGATGTTCTAAGTCTGTGGTGGTTATAAAACATAGGCACAAATTCTTTGATATTCCTCTCATCAACAGGTGGGTTACCAATATTTCCTACCCTTCAATTCAACAAGTTTGTGATTGTTTTCACCAGTATATTCTGGAAGAAGTGATGCTACGTGATTTCCTTTTTCCTTTTTTTTGTGTGTGTCTTTTGTCTTTTCAAGACCGCACTCACGGCATATGGAGGTTCCCCTGGCTAGGAGTCAAATTGAGCTGTAGCTGCCAGCCACAGCCACAGCCACAGCCACAGCTACATGAGATTCGAGCCATGTCTGCGACTTACACCACAGCTCACAGGATCCTTAACCCACTGAATTACACTGGATCCTTAACCCACTGAGTGAGGCCAGGGACTGAACCCGTGTCCTCATGGATACTAGTCGGGTTCATTAACCACTGTGCCACAATGGGAATTCTAAAGTTACGTGATTCCTGAAGGTAGGTCTTAAAAGGCCATTCAGCGTTTGGATCCAAAAGCTGGCATATAAAAAAGTCCTACTACCCTGAAGCCACCATGCTGTGAGGAAGCCTAGGCTACACACAGGCACCACAGTCATCTCCAGAGGCTTCTTAGACCATCTCCTTACAGCCAACCCACCATGACGGCCATGCCCTTCCATGGCTCTGGTCCTGAGTTCTCAGGAGGCCCAACCTCATTGAACCCACCCACCTAAGCACCCAACCCACTCAGAGCTTCCTGTTTGGTCCTCAGCTGCTACTTAGGCACCAGATATATGAGTGAGAATGCCTCCAGAATGATTGTAGTCCCCAGTCATTTGAGCTATCTCCAGCTGAGACCCTTGACATGATGAAGCAGAAACAAATCAACCTTGCTGTGCCCTTTCCTAATCTGTGACTTACAGAATCCAAGAGCATAATGAAATGATCATCAAATTATTACAAAATGACTATGAAATACTGTTTTATGCCACTAAATATCAGGATAATTTGTTATTCAGGATGGATTACCTGAACAAAGCCTACCAACTATTTGGGAAAATATTATCTTTCCCTTTGATCATATCTAGAAATCTAGTTTCAAAAACTAATTTACATTTTCATTCATTCTTAAAACTACAGAGTATTTTTCTTTCAACTAAAAATATTACTATTACTTCTTGTTTCCTTTTCTCTCATCTTCTTTGAAAGGGAACATTTGGTTAACTTCTGTGTGTTCTACCGGGATATACATATATGTCATTAGGAAACTGCCTCTTAGTTTTTTCTTCCCTAACCAGGATAATCTTGGTTCTTTCCACTTTCTTTAAGGTTCTTTTTTCAATAACTTAAGTTGATTTTTGTATCTTGTAATAGCTTTACCCTGTCATTTTCTGGTATTCCATGTCTATTTTAAGTTGTGGAACATATAAGTAAATAAGTTAACATAATATCTAGTCAATAAGATGTAGTCAAAATGGAGGAAGATTACTTCAGGATTCCAATTTTCTCTGTTTCTACATGGATATACCTATTAGCATCGTATTTCCTTTTTAATCCACATAGGCAGGCTGTTGATTTATAACCTCATCGCTACACTGATCCAAATTCCTGTACTTTTTTTTCCTATAAATGTTCTACCTTAAGCAAGAAACCTGCAGTACTAGAAAAAATACAGGAATTGAAGCCAGAGATCTGGACAAGAAATATAATACCTGGGTAATCTTAAAGTAAACATCTTAAAAATTCCTGTATCAAGTGCCTGAGTCACAAAGCTACTGAGATGATAAACTGTCAAACCAAGAAATAAAAAAAGCTCTGCTCCTAGCACCAAAGGTCTTTTATTTTGCCTTCTACCATTACCTATTTGGGGCTCCATTTTTATATTAACATAAATTTGATAAGCAAGCTTTATTCCAACATCTATGTTGATAGTAAAAATAATGGGTCTCAGAAATAATACCTTAAAAGTGCCATTACCAACACCACCTACTATTAACTAAACATCATTATCTATAGAAAAAATATCTATGTCCAATAAGTTATCTCAAAAAATGAAATTAAAAATGCATACCTTCCTTCTTCAAGTTCCTGAACCATGTGCATGTGAGTGTATGGGGAGTAGAAATAGGTATTTCCCTTAATAGGAAGGGATGATGCCAGAAGAGCCAGATTCAACTTAGTTATCATAGCATACGTCTCTCCACCTTTGGGTTTCACAATGAATTAACAAATAAGAATAAGGAACATAACATCTGATTCTTTATTTTTAAACAGAAAGGCCCTGTAACTATATAGAAAGAGTTATTTATAACCAGATCAATAATGCAAACCTATGACAGACAAAACACAGTACGGAAACTTCATTAGAAAGGCACTTACTGCATGAGATCTTACCTGCATCGCTACTATTTAGCAAAAATATTAACATCCATATTATTATTATAATTAAATTGTTAAAAAATAATAGTAACCATTTATTTACTACTTGCTTAGTGCTGGTACACATTATGATACACTCTTTAGACATATATGTCCTTAATTAATTCCTTTTTTTCTTTTTTTTTCTTAATTCTTGAAACTAAAGCTCAGACAGATTCAATAACTTTCCCAAGGACTCACAGTTTTCATGAAGCAGAACTAGGATCTCAACTGAGATGTATTTTTGCTCCAAAGCCTTTGCTCTGAGCCACTACATTGCTGTGGAGGAAATAATTTAAATGTACTACAGAAAACCTCATACCTCCTTTTGGTTATATTTGATAGCAAGTTTTAGACGACTTAAATTCATTCTTTCTTCTAGTAATCCCCGTTTGTCAAGAGGCTCATCACTAGATGTATGGTTTAGGATAACTTCCAATTCGCGTGAATTTCGGGCTTGTGCAAGCAAATCTTTAGCAAACATTTTACACTGCCGGGCTAGTTCCTCGTAATCATTCCTGCAAGTTGCAAAAATCTATTATTAGAAATGTCACTTCCAACTTCTTAATGAAAAACTGTTTTCGCTAGAAATATTTTTACTCTGTAGCATTTTAATTCTAACAAGGCTATACAACTACAGAAGTCATTTTGTGCTCACAGTCAAAGGAACCCACGGGTACATAAATTCTCCAAATTTTTGGAGAAAACTGTAACACAATTATGATAATTTTAGGTGAGCTCAATGATTCCTTCTCTACACTGATATCCCTAGAAATTCTGATAATATTTGTCAACAAGTTCTTCACTTAACTCATTTGCCCTTACTCCCTACGTCTCATACAAAGCTTCTTTTCATATAATTTATGTAAATAGATGATAATATCTTGATGCTAATAGATATTATTATAAAATTTTTAACTAAAATGTTTTTCCATGATATTCTATAACATATTTAAGCTACTTCTGACATTAAAATAGTATTTTGTTTTACTTTAAAAATGCTCATTTGAAAAAAATTCAAGTCAGAAAGATACTGAAACATACCTAGTAAAGTATTCTCTTTCAGAATCACTATTCTTTGGGAGTTCCCGTCGTGGCACAGTGGTTAATGAATCCGACTAGGAACCATGAGGTTGTGGGTTCGATCCCTGGCCTTGCTCAGTGGGTTAACAATCCGGCGTTGCCGTGAGCTGTGGTGTAGGTTGCAGATGCGGCTCGGATGTGGCATTGCTGTGGCTGTGGCGTAGGACGGCAGCTGTAGCTCCAATTTGACCCCTAGCCTGGGAACCTCCATATGCCACGGTGTGGCCCTAAAAAGGAAAAAGCAAAAAAAAAAAAAAAATCACTATTCCTTGAAACTTTGGACTTACCTACTTATTAAAGGCAAGCCTAGAAGTTCCCACTGCGGCATAGTGGGTTAAGAATCAGACTGCAAAGGCTTGGGTTGCTGTGGAAGCGAGGGTTTGATCCCTGGCCTGGCACAGTGGGTTGAAGGACTTGGTGTTGCAGGTCACACCTATGGCTTGGATTCAATTCATGGCCTGGGAATTTCCATATACCATGGGTGTGGCCATTTAAAAAAAAAGGGGAGAGGGGCCAGCCTAAAGCAACTTGTGAGAAACCAATAAGTTCTAGCAGGTAATTCTTCTTAAAACATCAATTACATTAAGCTTATGCTTGAGTTTAATAATTAAAAATAAAGTTAGAAATAATTAAAAATCAATTGGGGTCAGACTTCTGAAAATAATTTTTTATTTTTTAAGGAAAAGGAAGTGAAAATAGGAAGATTTCCCATTGACTAATCTTTCCATTCAATGGGATTTTCCCCATTTTATGGCTGCATAAAATTACAACTCAAAGAATTAAAAACTTTTTCTTGGAGAGTAACGTTTTTCTCATCCATTCTTTGCATTTACTGCATAACCAAACTACCTAAGAATAAGTAGCTGGATTTCTTTAACAAAGAATCACTTACTTCTACTAGTCTAGGAATCTAACTGCAAATGGGAACAATCATCAAAAGTGGTGATATTTTAATTTTTTATCTACATATTATGGTTCTCCTAACAGAAAATCTCACCAAACAGTGAAAAGGAACAGTGTCTGTATGTATGTGGAACATACTTGACATACAGGAAGCATTATATATGCTTCTGAAAGTTTTGAAGGATTGGCTCCAAGAATGATTACAGAATCTGGGAATGAGGGGAGATAAGAGAGAGGGCAGTTATAAATAAGTTTGCTCTTGCGTAAGGCTGGCTACTATTCCCACAACTCTTTACAACTGCCCTAGAATGTCTTTGGTAACGTTGGACAGAGTGGGGATTTAAGGATGGTGGAAGAGTGGAAGAGGGCAGATGGAGGAGTGACCTGACTGGTACTGGGCTCTGTTCCACTGAGGAAAAAAGGAAGATTCCAAATTATCATATAAATATAAATGATAATTTGACCTACAAGAAAAAAAAGGCTAAAAAAATTCTGGGGAAAAAAAAGATAAAATTTACAATTTCCATTCATTCCCACCTGAATTCCACCTCGACAAGGCTGAGTTCTTTTAAATCAGCACTAAGTTCAAATGCTCTCAGAATTGGATCCTCCTCTGTTAACATTATTAGAGCGGGACTGGCCAAGCAGCGATATATATCAAGACGAAACCTGTGATAAAATTTGATTCCATAATGTAAAATAAACTTACTATATACATACATATGATTAGTTTCTTTAAGCTACAATTTTCATAAATTTAAAATTAAAATATTATAAAAGTTTAAGAAAATTTAAAAACTATTATTTATTATAAAGTAACCTGCATAAAAAGAAAAAGACTTAAAAAATAAATATTTTGAGGAGTTCCCTGGTGGTTCAGTGTGTTAAAGATCTGGGCTTGTCACTGCTGTGGCTCAGGTCACTGCTGCAGCTTGGGTTCAATCCCTGGCCCAGGAACATTCGCATGCCACAGGTGTGGCCCAAAAAAATTTGTACTCTTTAACTATTATTTTAAATGAAATATGCCAATAACTAATACATTTTGATTATGACATGAATGATTACTGAATTTTTCCTCCCCAATGATAATTTTACTTTAATACACTGTATAATATTACAGAAGAGTCATCCAACCAGGTTATTCTTGAAAGAAATTTCAAATGTTATAACTGATTTATACCTAACCTCTAGCTAATGGAAAAGTACTTCCTTTACTTTCTGTAAACTAATTAACATTCATATTCAATTTCTAAATAGGAAACCAAATCAGAAAAATGTTGCTATAATTCTTTCACTTATAAATATATAATTCTTAATTTAGAATTTGGTAGATATTTTATCATTTTTATTTTATATATAATTAACATATGCTTGTTTTTATTTTATTTAAAAAAATGTTTAAAGTATAGTTGATTCACAATGTTGTGTCAGTTTTTGCTATATGTGCTTGTTCTTTAAAAAAGCAAGCAGTTTAGTACATGATGCACCCCAACTCTCCTTCGACCAACTCTAATCATCTCTTTGAGTCACATTTCAGAGAACTGTGAATATCCTGCCTGACGTTTTCTACCCATACACAAATATAATCAGACATACTATGTAAAGAGACTACAATTTCTATGTCACTACATAGAGTCATCTCATTATGTTCTAAAATTGGATGGTTTTTCATTCAATGACAGTCCATCAAATCTCCATTAATGGAAATTTAAGTTGCTTCTAAATTTTTATTTCCATAAATAATTCAAAAATGATTTTTTTTTCTTTTTGGGAATATGGAAGTTCCCAGGCCAGGGATAAAGTCCAAGCCACAGCTGTGACCAATGTCACAGCTGCAGCAACGCCAGATCCTTAACCCACTATGCCAGGCCAGGGATCAAACCGGCAGCACCACAGACAATGCCAGATCCCTAACCTGCTGTGCCAAAGTGGGAACTCCAACGATTATTCTTTAGTTCATATTTCCTTCGCACACGTAGAATTACTGGATAAAATGGCATGTGTATTTTTAAATTCTGATGTTTCCAAAGCACAAACAGTAAGGAGAGCTCATTTCCCCCCATTTCATTAGTACCTGGCCACACTAAAAGATGAAAAATAGAATTTTAAGAGTTGTTTTACTCTGAACTTCTTTAGAAGCTTAAGCAAACTTTCATGTTTACTATTCATTTATACTTCTCCTGTAAACTATCCATTTTCAGTAGTCTATTTTTTTGATGATTTAAAAAAATAATCAATTTGTAAGATTTATTTATTTATTTATTTTGTATTTTGTTGCAGGGCATGTGGAGGTTCCCAGGCTAGGGGTCGAATTGGAGCTATAGCCGCCAGCCTACGCCTACGCCAACACCACAGCCACAGCAACAGAGGATCTGAGCTGCACCTGTGATCTACACCACAGCTCACGGCAACGCCGGATCCTTAACCCACTGAGCGAGGCCAGAGATTGAACCCGCAACCTCATGGTTCCTAGTTGGATTTGTTTCTGCTGAGCCACGACAGGAACTCCTGTAAGATCTTTTAATATCAAAGAAATTAGCCTTCTGTCTCATCAAAAGTGTTTTAAATATTTTTTCCCAGTGGATTATCTTTTTATATTGTTTTGTAAAGGAATTTATCTGTATGAAAATGAAAAACTTTCATGAAATAAACTTACCAAACTATTCCTTGTTTACCTGATAGATTTCATATCTTACTTAGACACAAAAGTAGATCCTATATAATGCATTTTTAAGAAAACAATATTTATGAAATCCAGTTATGAGCTAGCCATTTAGTTAATAAGTACAATTATCTGTATCTTTTTAAGTAAGGATTTCTAAAGAAATATTTGCCTACACAAAAACTGTCCAAAAACTCGAGAAAAATATATACAATGAAGAAACTTATCTGTTTCCATCAATACGTCTATAGTAATTAACTTATAGTTTTCATCAGATTGTTTCTAGAAATGACTTTTGTATTAAACTACATTATTGTGTCTCAAAGTATGGATTAGTAACAAAATAGAGAGGAAGAGAGTGACTGCTAGTAACAGTGGCAACCAATTATCCTGGAGTAATAATGAAGTGCCATAGTATGGCAAGTAATTAGATATAATCTGAAAAATACTGAGGCTGCCTCACTTTGTAAAATACTATCGGTATTCAAAGCACTACCAAAGGTAATGGTGGAATATGAAGAGGTTAATGATTTCACTGCACAAAAAATATGCATAAAACGGACAAAATTGTTTTTTAAAAATCAACTATTTCAGGAGTTCCCATCGTGGCACAGAGGAAACAAATCTGACTAGGAACCATGAGGTTGCAGGTTCGATCCCTGGCCTTGCTCAGTGGGTTAACGATCCAGTGTCGCTGTGAGCCGTGGTGTAGGTTGCAGGCGTGGCTCAGCTCTGGCGTTGCTGTGGCTGTGGGGTAGGCCGGCAGCTGTAGCTCAGATTAGACCCCTAGCCTAGGAACCTTCACATGCCACAGGTGCAGCCCTAAAAAGTCAAAAGACAAAAAAAAAAAAAAAAAAAAAAAAAAAAAAAAAAAAAAAAAAAAAAAAAAAAGAAGCTTCAGTGACTAGAGAGGGGTGGGCTGCTGGGATGCAAAGGATGCCTCCTACAAAAGGCTACTTCTCCAAGCACAGGATCATGTAACATACCAAAAACAAATTTAAAATAAACATATCTGGAGTTCCCGTCGTGGCTCAGCAGAAATGAATCCGACTAGGAACCACGAGGTTGCGGGTTTGATCCCTGGCCTCACTCAGCAGATTAAGGATCCAGCGTTGCCATGAGCTGTGGTGTAGGCTACAGACGTGGCTCGGATGCAGGATCCGGCATTGCCGTGAGCTGTGGTGTAGACTGCAGACGTGGCTCGGATCCCACATTGCTGTGGCTGTGGCGTAGGCCAGCAGCTGTAGCTCCAATTAGACCCCTAGACTGGGAACCTCCACATGCCGTGGGTGTGGCCCTAAAACGACAAAAGGCCAAAAAAGTAAAAATAAAAAAATAAAATAAACGTATCCTTTATTGAGATAACACTGGTTTATTGCAACATAAGTTTCATACATACAACACAGTATTTCTACTTCGGTATTCACCACAGCATGCACACCGCCAAAAATTTCATTTCTATCCATCACTGTACAGTTGGTCCCCAATACCTGTTTCACCCTCCCACTGCCCCTTCCCCTCTGGTGACCACTACTTGTTTGTTTTTGTTTGGTTCAGTTTGTTCACCTATTCTGTCTGTCTGTGGTTTATATTTTCCACACATGAGTGACAGCATATGGTATTTGTCTTTCTTCATCCGACTTATTTCACTTAACATACTACCTTGAGGCTCATTCATGTTGTTACAAATGGAAAGATTTCATCAGCTGGAACTGCATCATCTCTGATATTTAAAAAAACAGTATCTTATAAATACAGATTGCCTTGCTTTTTTATTGCTAGTACAATCCCTCCTCAACCTCACTGAAACCTTTACCCATCTCTCTTTACTCGTTCCATTAGCCTCCTTTTCTTCTGCAGGTCTACTTAAGCAATTCCTGGAAATGACTTTAGTCAGAGCCCTTTGACATTTGCTATAACCGTTTTCTCAAACATCGATGCCAAACTCTCACAAAGACTTCCACAAATATACCAAATCATTTGCGGTTCCCTAAGTAAACCACAATCACATACTGTACTTTCCGTGTAAAATGACTTTTACCTTTTAATTCTTATTCATACTTAAAAACTGAACTGAAGCCACAGCTCCTCTAAAAGCTTTCAGAACAAGCTTTTTCCACAGCTTAAAACAAGACAGGTTAAATGTTCTTTCCAGCCTCACCCCCACCTCCAATTGTTTCAACTGCACACATATTTAACAAGCATATTATTTGAAAAATATTTACATTTAATATTAATTAAGGGTTTTAATGTTAGAAGTCTTAAAGACCATTTCTGCTTATCATTTTATAGATTAGTCATTCTGAAACTAAAAAATTAAATGACATAGCCATAGCTATCAACCAGATCTTATCAAAGAAAAACATAGATCTCATTATAAAATAGACTTAAAAATAGAAAAACATTCCAGGAGTTCCCTTCGTGGCACAGCAGAAATGAATCTGACTAGGAACCAGGAGGTTGCGGATTCGATCCCTGGCACTGCTTAGTGGGTTAACAATCCAGCGTTGCTGTGAGCTGGGTGTAGGTCACAGACGTGGCTTGGATCTGGCGTTGCTGTGGCTCTGGTGTAGGCTGGCAGTTGTAGCTCCGATTGGACCCCTAGCCAGGGAACCTCCATATGCTGCAGGTGCGGCCCTAAAAAGACAAAAGAAAAGAAAAGAAAAACATTCCAGTACAATCTCTGCAAATAAACAGGAGACTTTTATGGATTTATGTATTTGTGACTATCTATCTGTTGATCCACCAAAGATCTGTTCTTAAGGTCAGGAAAGAGGGAAGGTGGATGGCTTGCAGCTTTAAGGCTAATTTCAGGTATACTGTACAACAATCCGTGTAGTAAATGCTGTAATTGACACTATTTCAGTTGTATTTGATTACTATATAGATAATATATAAGGCTTATGCATTAAATTAGATTCTCAAGCCTAGCCCAGAATCCTACAGCCTATACAACATGCATATGTGTGAACTTGATCAACCTGTCCAAGATGGGGTACTTTCTTGTTCATTCACTCCTCAGTTGTTCTTAATATTTATGAACGGAGGAGAAAAAGACTTAAATACTGTGTGAGAGGGGGAAAAGAGGCATAACAGGTTGAATATCTAGTTAGATAGATAATAGTTTTTATTTTCTTATAAATAAGGTAGGAAGTGGCATCTCCATTCTTTCGACTACTTGGAAATTCTCTTAGATTAATAAACTGCTTCTGGAAGTTCCCATCGTGGCTCAGTGGTTAACAAATCCGACTAGGAACCATGAGGTTGTGGGTTCAATCCCTGGCATTGCTCAGTGGGTTAAGGATCCGGCGTTGCAGTGTAGGTCGCAGACGCAGCTCGGATCCCGCGTTGCTGTGGCTGTGGTGTAGGGCGGCAGCTACAGCTCCGATTAGATCCCTAGCCTGGGAACCTCCATATACCGTGGGTGCGGCCGTGAAAAGACAAAAACATAAAAAATAAAAGCTAAAAATAAATAAATAAATAAACTGCTTCTAAAAAGCAAATAGGAGTTCTCTTGTGGCACAGCAGGTTAAGGAGCTGGCGCTGCCACTGCAATGCCTTGAGCTGCTGCTGTGGCAAAGGCTCAGTCCCTGGCCAGGGAACTTCCACATGCGTGGACACAGTCTAAGTAAATAAATAAATAGCAAATAGTGATCCCATTCATAATTGGAGATTTTTTCCCTAATTATTCATCATTTAGTAAACATTTCTTTAAATTGCAGAACTCGTTATATTAAAGAGAGGACCTAATAGTTTGGCTTTCTTAAGTCATTGTAGTACCATATTTCTTAAGATCTACATAGAACAACAACAATATGTTCATTGACGTATACCTTACTGCATCACACATCTTAATTTAAATCTTAGTTTTCTGACCTGGAATGTCGGAGGCTGTCCTTTTTGTTTTTTGCAGAACACAATGTACATTCACAGCCAACTGCATGGGGCTTAGGTAGAGATACATCCTGTTTTAACAGCATTGTAAGAATTTCATAGTTGTTACGATGAGCAGCTAAAATGACAGGTGCAACATCCATAGTTGTTGAATACTCAGGATTCTGAATTCGCTCCATGAGTTTCTGAAAAATATTTACATAAATGCCCAAAAGTTATTATTTGTACCTTAAAAATACACTTATCTGGAGAATAAAATAAAAACACAGAAGGCACAAAGAACATAAAAATTATTTTAAGGTATATGAGAAACATTTTACTAGGAGTAAATTTTTTTGAAATCTCAAAACTTTAGTTAATAAATGCACTACAATCATGACAGACAAAAATCTTCATTAGGAAATATTCATACAATCAGAGTGCTGTTTTCATAACAAAGAAGAAATGTGGATTTATCTAGAGAAATACTTTAGGAAAAAGTATTTCATTTTTACAAGATTATGGAGATATGAATGACAATGATAAAGAATAAGAATTTTAGAAAAAGAATATAATGGAAAAATAGAAATGTTAAAAATAGGCAGAGTAGAGAGTTCCCATTGTGACGCAGGGGTAATAAACCCAACTAATCTCCATGAGGATGCAGGTGAGATCCCTGGCCTCGCTCAGTGGGTTAAGGATCCGGTGTTACCATGAGCTGTGGTATAGATTGCAGAAGTGGCTTGGATCCCATGTTGCTGTAGCTGTGACACAAGCTGGCAGCTACAGCTCCGATTCAACCCCTGGCCTGGGAACTTCCATATGCCACGGGTGTGGCCCTAAAAAGAATTAAAAAAAAAAAAAAAGGCAGAGTATAAATACATGAGAAAAAAATTTTAAATATCACCTCTATGGCAAAACCTTGTCACATTGATATCAGTGAAGTTACTTGAAAGAAGTAAATAGGAGGCACTCTTCATTTTACATAATTCTCTACATATTCTCAAATACCACCTGCACTACTTTCTGTTACAAACGCACAAAAACACTAACAATCATAGCTACTTGAATGGTTAGGCATTTTACATTTATCATCTCATTTAATCCCCATGACAGCCTGTAAAACTGAGCATTATAATAATCCCCATGAAGAAACTGAGGCTCAGAGAAGTTAATGTGCCCAAGCCACACAACATAGTGGCAAAGTGCAGAAAGAATCTAGGTGCGTAATGTTCTGGAGGCTGAGCTCCTTTCACTACATGGGCTCATGCCTGATGATGGCATGACTTGAGAAAAGAGACATTAGTAAATAAAGATCAGAATTAAATAAAAAAGGTTGACTATTTTAGGATTATTGCATATTCTTTCCAATACTTCTCATTTTTCCACAGATGTTTTCCTGTGAGCTATTTGATTCCACCATAGGATAAGTTCAATTTCACAGTTTACTTTTGTAATTTTTATTAATATTATAGATAATGCACACATTAAAAATATCTGAAAAATATAGGAAAGAAGAAATAATAAAAATATCCATATTCCTACTACCCCAAAACATCTTACTGTACTTCCCTCTAGTCCCTTCTCTACCATACCTGCTTTTAAGGGCAACTTTGGCATAAACGATTTGGCACCAATGATTAAAACCAATGGTCCTTAATATTTTGAAGATCAAGGACTCTTTTAAGGATCTCATAAAGTTACAACCCAGAATCTTCTGGGAAAAAAATTTTAC
The DNA here is from genome assembly GCA_004024745.2 of Catagonus wagneri. NCBI lineage: Eukaryota > Metazoa > Chordata > Mammalia > Artiodactyla > Tayassuidae > Catagonus > Catagonus wagneri. Next base: position 954,481 of record PVHT021183693.1, on the reverse strand, counting down.
ATACAGAATTTTGCATGCAATTTAAGGAAGTTCATACACTCAATGTTTGAGATATTTTATTTTGCTAACTTAAATAGCATTACCCCAAACATATTTATGAATACAGCTTTTTTCAAAATTTAGGATTACCACACTAACATAGAACCCCTGAAATGGGATTATGAACAGTTTTGAAGCTTTTGATACATATTATCAAGGTCCTTTTAATAGTTTATACTACTAATAACAGAAGAATGTACCCCCCACATACTGAGTTTACCCACCAGCACTGGGCATGATTACTCCCAATTTATGAGAGAAAAATTATCATGAAATGTTAATTTACTTTTCTTTGATCACTGGTAATTTTAATATTTTCTGACATACTTACCTTTTTTCCCTCCTTTATGAATAGCTTGTTTATATACTTCCCATTTATTTATTGGGAACTTCATACTAATGAATTTATTTAAAAATTACAGAGAAATCTAAAAATTTACTCCATTACAAAAAAGAGGTTATAAAGAGAAGAAAACTATATTTAATCTTTTAAGAAAAAACTGGTCCTCATTTTTCCTATGAAACATATTTAACTGTATGAAAAAATACTATTAGAGATAGATTATTAAAGTCCATAATTTCATTGCTCATAACATAATCTACATAGTATCAAAAGAAATCTCTGTATTTGGAGGCCAAAATTTATCAAAAGACAGCTTTGATAAGCTAAGAATACAGAATGAATTCACTGAGATGGTTTAAAAAAGGTATATAAAAATACCTGACAGTGCCTGTCTAGAAGTAGCAGGGCCGTTACAATGTGATCTTGCTGTCACTAGATGGATTCAAGCAAAGGCTGGATAACCTTTTTTGCTAGAGACAGTGTAAAAAGTATTCTTTCTCCAAGTAGGTGAGCACTGCTCACCCTTACAACTAAAGACTTGATTGACAGTGGTAATGGTGATGAAATAATACCAGTCAGTTGCTCTAGTACCCGGGCACATACACCTACCTTCCCCAAGAGTGTAAATGGGTCAAAAGGATAGAAGGTGGAACAGTTACACCAAAATATCCTAGTAACTGCAGGACAGGTGATGGAAAACTGAATAGGATTCTAGAGAAGGTCCATACTCTCAGACCTTTTTTTTTAAAATTCTTACTGTTGTTTTTTTTATTATTACTGCTTAAACTAGTTGGAATCAACCTCTGGAGAAAATCATGCTTACCCAGACTTTGTAATAGTTTTCACTGAGAGTTGAATATTTTAGTTAATATATGATAAAGTATGCAATTTAGGGGACCTTCTCATTGTTCTCAGATAATGGCAGATAATCAGCAACCAATTTATAACTTTTATAAAACAATATTTTTCTTCTGAGTATAACCAGTTTACACCCCAGAAGTTATTGTTACTGATTATTTCACTACATCCTCACCAATAATGAATACTGTAACTTCTAAATATTGATTTATAACCAATATCTCATTTTTACAGTAGAATTTATTTGATTATTAGTGATTATCTTAACTACAAAAATAATAAAGAAAAAATTACCCTCAAATTGGCAATGAGGTGACTGCTGTTAGGCAACATTTTGATGAATATCGGTACAGTTCCTTTCCTATGAATATTTTTAACCTTGCATGATATTTTACATATAGTTTACTATGCTCATTTTTTCATTTCCCGTATCATATTTTTCATGTTCCTATTTCTTTAAAAATACCATTTTAATATATATGTAATTATTTACATTTCCAATCTTCTATTTTGGGATGTTTAGATTATATCCCATGGCTTTTTCATTGCTACAAATAAAATTACAATTAATATTTTGGTCCACATTTTTTGACCATTTCCTTGACAAATTCCTAGAGGAGGAAACACTAGGGAACATCTTTCTTGTTTATGACACATCCTGCCAAACTGCTTTTCAAAATAACCTCCCTTCTAGTGATTATGAGACTGTATTTCCTTTGCCATCAATGGTTATTATTTTTTTTAATCTTTGCTAATTTGATAAGCAAAAATTAACACCTCGTATCTGAATATTAGTAAGATTTAATATTTTGTACTTTCTTTTGAGATATTCCCATGTCTTTTATTGATTTTGATGTTTTTCATCAATTCATCTAACATTACGAATTTGTGATATATGCAGAAAATATCTTTTGAAGCTTATTCATCCGCTTTCTAAATTTTGTCTGATATCTTGATTCCAGAAATTTAACTTCTATGCAGTCAAAGCTGTGCCACTGTGAGTTCTGTCCAAAATCCTTCCCTCCCATTCAGTTAAATATTCATGTACATTTTCTTCCAGTTTTATGGTTTCATTGCTTATATTTAATTCTTACATCCACCTGGAAACTAATCTTCATTTTCAACTTAGCCTGCAGAATGTTTCAAACTAAAAATACTGGATCACACTAACAAAATTATAGAAATATCACTATTTTAAAAGTTTCCTGAGAGCAACATTAATTATTTTTCAAGTGTCTACTTTCTTTAGAGCAGTATTTTACAGAGTAGAAAAAAAAATCTATTTCCTTAGAACAAAATAAATTGGGAGGGGGGAATGGCAATGGGGCAGGAGAATTATTTTCGTTTAAAAATCCAAATCAATAAATATTTAAGAGTACTAACTACTATAGTTGGTCTTGAAGATCGTTTTGGTCGATGATTAAGTAGTATATCAACAGCTCCCACTACTTCAGAGTCGATTGCCACCAAAAGTGCATCTGCGGACTTTAAAAAAAAAAAGGTTAAAAATGAAAATGGAGGATAAAAAGGTAAACTAATTATTTTTACTAATTCATAACTAAAACTACTTTTTAAATTTTAAACTGTATTATATACAGTAATATTAAATTTTCAAAAATTTAGACTGCCCAAATAGTACATTTGCTTGCCTCAGCAGTACTTCTGTGTACCGCAACACACATATTTTTGTCCTGGTTTCATTGCATGAGCTGATAAAACAATGAATGCTTGATTGAGGGGTTTATTAATGAAATAGTGCTGATCCATGCACTATTTAAAGTTGAAATATTATTTTTTTAAGATCCTTACTGTTGCACTTTGGACCCAAAGAATTTTAACAATCCAAATCTAAAAAAGAAATTGCCAAGAACAATTCCTATGGGTAAAGGACTGTGTTCAGTCTAAAAAAAAATAATAACCTGTGCAACCATGAGGCTAGGGGACAATGGAAAACATGTGCACAGAAGAGAGAGCCCTCTGTTTTCATCTTTAAAGCACATGTGACTGACTGAAATGGTACATATGTGACATTAATGTGAGATTAGCAGTCTTATCAAATAAAAAATCACAAAGAATTAGGTTACCAGTGTCCTTAGAGACAAGGAGAAGTGACCTTATAATTTTACTCCCAAACTATAGCTCATTTTGAAGCTCCAACTTTGATAGTAAGAAAAAGTAAATAAAAGTTGAGGAAATGGAGAATTTTCAACTCTCTGTAACAAAGTCTACAGTCCTGTTATGATACTTGGCAGCAACCATGACATCGGGTTTTGGATTTCTCTTTTTTTTTTAATGAAAGCCATAAATGCAAAATGGAAAAATGGGGCAAGTAATTATTTAATCTAAGAAAATTACTGATTATATTCAGCCTGTACATTTTTTAAACTATTTTAATTGTTAAATATTTAAATCAATGTTCTCCCTTAAAAATGAAATTATATCTGATCTTTAATATACTTTGTAGCTGAAAAGAATACAGCTCTCATCTTTATGTAGATGTCAAAAATAGGACTAAAAACAGATTTTATCTGGATGTCTAAAAACAGGACTAAGCACCCCAAAGAAAGGGTTGGGGGTCACATTCAATCATTAGGAACTGCCTAGGTATTCCTAGAGGAAAAACTCCCCACCCTCATGGGAAATATAATTCAATATTTTATCCCTTAAAATTTTTAGGGTTCATTGGTCTGTAGCCTATTCTTTAAAATCTGCATTATCATTACCTGTTTTGCAAACATTTCTCTTCAGCTTTTACCGTTCTGGGTCAGGTGAAGCAAACAAACCAAAAGAACCATATATTCACTACCACTAAACATTTTATTTATGACTTTTAATTTTAACCTATAAAGCTAACTACAGTAATGCCACCGCTCTCAAAGTCATAACATGAAGCAATTCTGATCATCTGAAACATAGCCCTGGATCTAGCTCCAAATTTTTCCCAAGACAATTCTTCACAAATTAACTGCACAGGTATGACTCAACCACACTGACTTAGAGCTATCTATAACTACGGATATTTGGCTTTCCCAAGTACCTTCCAGGTCTTTACTGAATAAGGAAATAGCTATACTAAAACCAACAAATAAGAGAGAAAGGCCAAAAAATTGCTGAAAGTTGATCATTGAGAAGATAAAATATCAGCATGGCAAAATCATTATTGATACACAGAAGACATTTAATATAAAGAAAAACATGTCAGTAGTTTCAGACTATATGAAGCCAAGGAAAATGATTACACTCTCAACGATTGTAAAGTTAAGTTATATTCAGATATATTAGCAAAGAAAAAAGAAAGACTCATGTTAAGTCTTTCGATGCTTAAAAGGATAAGCTTCAGGTATAAAAATATGTATTTACATAAAAAAGTCATATAAATAAGGAGTTGCCATTGACTTACTCTGCACAAATACTATGTTACTTGATATATCAAAGGCAGTTCTGAACGGAATAAAGTGTTTTAAATTACTGTATATCTATAGGTATACAAAATGTCATTTGTTTTGCTTCCCAATTTTTCAGATATTTGACCATTCCTTATTAAAATCTATTCAGTACATTTTTATTATGTATTAATGAGGTCACTATCTTCCCTCTCCCCTCAAAATGTGTCTTTTCAACAATTCCCATACTCTTTCCTATAAGCTCAGAATAAGAAGCTACATATTACCTTCCTAAAGTTAAAATTTCCACCTTAGTATTCTATTTAGTACTCTTTTCTATAGGACCTTGGTCCTTCATTTGCAGAGTACCAGTCCTAGACCCTACTTCCCCAAACATGAAATACTTCCTCATTCTTTGCTAACTTGACTTCATCCTATCTTTCTCTTACCATTAGAATTTTCTTTCACTCTGCCAAACTTCTCAAATTAATGAGTATCATTTTCTCTAAATCTACTGATGCCAGTGTTTCAAAATCCAATGGCCTTTTCTACCTCCACATTTTTCTTGATTTCTAAGCAACACAGTAAAACTGTTTCTCACAACGCTGCATTATCCTAACTCCTTTTATGAAACCCTTTATTAATGCAGATGCTCCCTGAGAAAGAACCAGCACTAGCTGTTTGTTCTCTGTGATTTCACCTACTCTCATAACCCCGGATCATCCCTATGACCACAGCTGCTATATTACTCCAGCCCAACCTCTCCCTAGAGATGTAAGCTTTCCGCTGGAAATTGCCTGATATCCCCAAAATAAACAAGGCTAAAAACAGAAATCACATTTCTCTGTCCCAAGCTTGACTTCTCAACTTCCTATTTTTCTTTCATCCTTGCCCCAGTAACCCAGGCTTAAGATTTTCAAATCATCTGGGACTCTTTCTCAATTCCCCATCCAAACTTAAATGCTCACAAAGTTTTATCAATTCTCCCTTCATAATAGCTGTGACATGTGCCACTTCCCCCCCATTCTTAGAGCCACTATTCCAGTTCAGGCTTTCACCTCTTCATACCTGGATTACTATAAAGACTGCTCACCCAAGCTATTTACAGTCTTCCCCACTTTCCATTTTTCAATCTATACTGAACATGGCCATCAGGTTAGTTTTTCTACGATACCATTGGACACATCACACGCTTTCTCAAAAATCATTTAATGATCCCACTGTCTATCACACAAAACCCCAATTTTTTGGCCTGGCATTCAAGTCCTTTTCATCAGTTTTGTTTTAGCTATTTTTCCAGGTATTTCCCATTACCTTCTAACCTGAATATTGCATTAAAAAATTCACTGATTCAGGAATTTACATGGTGTGTGCCTTTGTTTACATCCTTCTCCACTTGATGTTCCCAACCCATCAACACATTTTTTAAGCAGAGTTTTAGATAGTAAGTTAAAAGCATGGACTCTGAAGCCAGAACTAGCATTTATGGAGTGATTGCATGCCTGTTACTGAAACTTCCTGTACCTTGGTTTTCTCCTCTATAAAATGAGGATAATAATATCAATCTTATTGGGCTGTTGTGAGGATTAAGGAAGTGAATATATTTAAGATTCCTGGCATACAGTAGAACCATACAGCTATTATTAGCAATTATTAATATTTCAAGGCTGAGCTCAGCTGACAATATTTCACATTAACTTTCTTTCATGTAAGCTCTACTCCACAGTAATCTCTTTTCTGTTTCGGAAACCTTTTTTTTTTTTTTCCTTTTCTAAGGCTGTACTCGCGGCAAATGGAGGTTCCCAGGCTAGGGGTCGAATTGGAGCTGTAGCCGCCGGCCTATGCCACAGCCACAGCAACGCAGGATCCGAGCCGCTTCTGCAACCTACACCACAGCTCATCGCAATGCTGGATCCTTAACCCACTGAGCGAGGCCAGGGATCAAACCCGCAGCCTCATGGTTCCTAGCCGGATTCGTTAACCACTGAGCCACGACGGGAACTCCCAAAACATTTATTGTTAACCACTAAAGTTTAAATATAAAACAGTTTCTCAGTAGTGACACTACTAACCTTTTGGGCCAGATAAGTCTTTGTCGTTGGGGGCTGTCTTGTTCACTGCAGGATGTTTAGCAGCCTCCTTACCTCTACCCACCAGATGCCAGTAGCAACCCACACCCCAACCAGTTGTAAAACCAAAAATGTTTCCAGACATTGCCAAATATCCCCTGAGAGACAAAACTGTCCAATTGAGAGCCATTAGCATAACACAAGATAAAATTCATGAAGGCACTTTGTAACCTCAAAGAAATACACAAGGGTCAAGTACTGTTGCCACTCAGCATTTATGAAATATATTTTTGTAATATTTGATTTAAAATTCCTTCATTGTCTGATTAGTTTTAACACCTTTTAGTTACTCATGTTTTACTTATGCATTTTCACAATCACACCCAACCAAAGGTCTTGAACATCTGTTGATGGATAGATAGGAGAGAGGCAACCTGAGAGAGATACAGTGAACTGGAAAGAGCATGGGATTTGGAGCCAAAAGATTGGGTTCAAATCTTAGCTTTACCCTTATTTATTTTAGAACTTTGGGCAATTCATTACAGTCTATGAGCCTCAGTTTTCTGATCTATAAAATATATTATCTATATAGGCTAGCTATGTGACCAGGCATGTGGAAGAACCATATATACAGCAGAAATTTTATATATATACATAGAATTTTATGTGTAAAAAGACAAAGATGATTATTATACCATAACACTTCTTTCATATAGAATCATCAGAGACTTTCTTTGTAACTTTATTTCTAGGTAACTGAAGCTTATGCCTTTAAGTGTTTAACTTCAAAATTCAAACTATTTTGATGGAAGTTTTCTGCTTTCAGAAGTACTATATGTATTTTTCTTTCTTCTAAAGCAATACACACTGAATATAATTTAACTTTCCCCTACTGACTCTGGGCCATTGTTATTAACATTATCACTCTAATATACACTTCCCTCAGAGATTATCAGGTATATAATGTTGTTGACCTCTTTAAATACAGTCAGAAGTGGCATGCCTCATCTTTTCCCACTGCAGCCCTCATGCTCCTCCTTTTGCCCTTTAATTCTCCACAGATTAGAAGACTAAGTCTGTTAAAGTGGAATCTAAAATGAGAAAAAAACAGACTTTGAAGGAGGGCTCCAGAATTACTCCTATGATAAAGTTCATAAGTGAGAAACTTCATAGCATCCACCCCAGCTGTTCAGATGTATTTTTTACTACTTCCTGGTTTTCAGTGGTGTTCTGGATAACTAAAATTTCTGGGAAAGCAAACTTTTTGGCCACGCCCATGGCATGTAAAAGTTTCCCAGCAGGGGACTGAACCCACACCGGAGCAGTGACCAGAGCCACAGCAGTGACAATACCAGATCCTTAACTGCTAGGCCACCAGGGAGTTCCAGCAAATTTCTACCTACTCTAAATACGTATACATAGAGACAACACCACATGTTGCAAAACACATATATGTATCATATTCATATATTTATATATACATATAATAGAAATGTACACAGGACTAACCTTATTTTTTAAAAAATCTTCTATGAGTGCTTCCTAATACCAGTCCAAAAAAAGTCTCACTAATTTAAAGCTAAACATGGAGTTCCCTCTGTGGCACAGCAGGTTAAGAATCCAGCACTGCTGTAGCTGTGGCACATGTCACAGCTGCAGCTCGATTTGATCCCTGGCCCGGGAACTTCCACATATCATGAGTGCAACCAAAACATTAAATAAAAAAAAAAGAAGTTAGTTACAACAGAACTCACAATCACACTATTTGAAAGAAGAAGAAGGAAAAAAAAAGAGCCAGAATTAATATGCTAAATTCTACCATAAACAAAACAAAAAAGGAAAATACTCAATTTCCTTCAGATCTCTTAATTGAATTCTTTCAAGACATACACATACCTGTTTTATTACCTGAACTGATACAAAGACAAGCAGAAAGGTCAATATTTTCCCTTTTAAAAAAATTCACTCACCTTTAGTTATAAACAACTACATTTCAGACAAAAAAGAAACAATCTAATAAAACAAGAGAAAATCAAAGTCAAACTGAAAATTGCTTTGTAGGTGAGGGACCTTCTGTTCTTACGCTTGTATATTATATGGGCTACAGAAATACCTGTTCCTCTGACACTTCCAGAACACTTGTACTACTTTTAGATATGTAAGATAAATAGTAATCATATAAGTAATAATAACAAAGTCACCTTAAATAAGTCATGATAATTTACCTCTGTTGGATGTTTTAAAACATACAAGATAAAGGGGGGATGAAAGTTGGGAAGGAAACAATAAGTCAATTCAAAATACTGTACTTTTCAAAAATGGCTTTCTTTGGTTTCTTTTTAAAATTTTAGTGGCTCAGAACCAAATAAAAGGTGAAAGAAAGAGAGAAGAAAAATAGACAGGAACAAAGGAAGGAAAGAAGGAGGGAGGGAAGAAGGAAACCAGAAAGAAAAAAGAAAACATGGCATATCTAACAGTACTTAAAAGCTACTGGATAAAATTATCTAGCCTTGTACCTGACAACCGTAGTCCAAAAGAAGCTGCAGTATATCCAAGTTTTCGTTTTCAATAGTTATGGTAACAGCATTTCTCCCAAGCACATCTACGCAATTTATGTTCAAGTCACCTGAACTGTTTTCCTCCAAAATCTTTTTAACCATATAATAGTCACCTAAATAACAATATACAAACATAATTTAATATCCATGACATATTAAGTAAGAATGACTATAAAGAAAACTTTGCCTGTCAACTTTAAAGATTAAAAAAACCTAAACTCGTTTTTCTATAGGGAAACATGCAAAGAAAATGTCAATATTTCCTTGCTGAAAACTTACACCCTGACAAAATAATATGTACATCAGTTGCAAACATAAAAAGTAGAAAAGTTTTAAATGCACAGTTTAAAATAAAAGTTAAGATTCATAACTGATTACAAGGACAGAAACATTTAGGAGATATTTAAAATAATAAGGAATGTCCAAAAGCACATACTGGGTACTAGAAAAATAAGATAGAAACTTAAAGGATATGTCTTATATCTTAATATAGACACATTAAATGGTTAAATGGATAAAAAAATGAAATCTGGTAAGGAGGATGTTATGAAGAGGTTTTACGGGGGGGGGGAATATACTTTGGAAAAGCAAAGTGAATGTATATATGTTTCTGGGTATGTATACTAAGAGGGAAAAATGTCCAAAATTCCTCCTCTTCCCCACTCTCCCAACACACACACACACTCACTCACACATTCAGTCATCTCATTAATGAAGATATTTAGATTATATGATGTTGGAATATTCACAAAACTCTAAAGCAAGATTAGGATTAATGCTGGTAGAGGCCAACATCAGAATATTTTAAAATGAAGTTTGACCTGTCAGGATTATGCAGATTAGCTTCTGCCCATATCAAAACAGCTAACCCTCGGGGGAAATGAGAAGAATTATGGAGATAACCATTTTCACAGAGGGCCCACTATACTTGTCTGCTAACCAGCTGGTGCAGCGATTAATAAGAGAAATGCTAATTAAATAGAGAAAGAAAGTGGAGTTCCCAGTGTGGCGCAGTGGGTTAAGATTCTGACTGCAGCAGCTCAGGTCGCTGTGGAAGGGCTGGTTCAATTCCCAGCCGGAAGGCAGTGGGTTAAAGGATCCAGTGTTGCAACAACTGCAGCACAGGTCGCAGCTGAGGCTCAGATGCAATCCCTGGCCAAGGAATTTACATATGCCTCGGCTGTGGCCATTAAAAAAAAAAAAAAAATAGAGAAAGCAAAGTGAGTTTCGTTTTGTTTTGAGTTACCTCAAGAAGAAGAAAATTAGTCACAAAAAGAAGTATTTTCCTCATAGCACTATTAATTAATATTTAGACACTAGGGCTCCATGGAAAAAACTTAGTAAACGCTAAACAAAATGAAGTTCTTAGTCACAAGTTGAACCAATAGACAGTGAAGCCATAGACCAGTGAAAATATATCATTCTTACTGGAAAATAACATTAAAACCTTATTTCAGGTGAATTTATTTCAATATCTTGGTTGTAGAAAAACGTTACCCATAAAAACTGTGGCTATATTTTCTTTTGTTTCATGATATCCCTAGGTGAGGATTAGTTTTCTATTTATCCTGCTTGGGACTCATTAGGTCTTCTAAATCTAAGGTCTCTACCCTTCATTAATATGCAATACTTTTAGCCATTCTCTCTCCAAATATTGCTTCATCTCTGTATTATTTTTTCGCCTTTTGGAGTTTCTTTAGACATTGTTAGATCATCCCATGCCAACTTCTTTGCCTCTAAAGTTTTATTTTTCCTTTTTCTCTGTCCTGCACCCTGGATATCATCTTCCTATTTCTCTTCCAGTTACATATTCCTCTTTCAGCTATTTCTGCTGATTACCCATTCATTAATTTTTTTATTTTAATGACTACATTTTTTACTTCTATAAGTTTTATTCGATTCCTTTCCAAATGTTTTAATTTACTTTCTTATGTTTTCACTTATTTTAAGCCTTTAGTTATTTTTTTTTTTTTTTTTTTTTTTTTGCCTTTTGCCTTTTGTCATTTTATGGCCGCGGGTTTATGGCCGCACCCGCGGCATGTGGAGGTTCCCAGGCTAGGGGTCTAATCGGAGCTGTGGCCACTGGCCTGTGCCTCAGCCACAGCAACGCAGGATCCGAGCCGCGTCTGCAACCTACACCACAGCTCACAGCAACGCCGGATCGTTAACCCACTGAGCAAGGGCAGGGATCGAACCCGCAACCTCATGTTTCCTAGTCGGATTCGTTAACCACTGCGCCACGACGGGAACTCCAAGCCTTTAGTTATTTTAAACATTTATTTTATGGTCCCTTTATGATAATTACCTGAAGGTCTTAGGGATTTAATCCTATTTGTTGTGTCTACTGACTTGTGATAATGGGTGGCTGCCTTCTCAACTTTTTAATTGGGTATTGCAAACTCAACTTCATGCAGTTTAACTGCGGGAAAAAAGCCGGCCTGGTGTGAAAGTTCGTCCTACCAAGAATGTTTTGTGCTTGCTTCTTCCAGATAACTCGTAAGTTTGGCTACCCTGTGAATCCTTTTTATATTAATTTCTCAGTTTAGGTTTTCCTAGGTCAAGTAGATAGCATTAATCTAAGCCCCAAGCCAACAAGAGGCAGGACCATAGTTAAAATTCTTTAGGAAGTCTTATTTAAAATTTTTGTAGTCTTCCTATGCTGATAAACAAGTTCTTTTCCTTATTTACCCTTTGCTAAAAGTGTACTTCTTTAAGGATCCTGGTTTTATGCTTGGATGTTGTTCTAATTCCCCACTTTGTACAAACTCAAAGCTTTGTAACCTATTTCTACATAGACATTAAAATGTCCAGACCAATATCTCTTGCTCCTACCCATAGAGCAGTCAAATGTCAGCTCACACCCTCCTCTGTTTTTCAGTCTTTATGTTTGAATTTGTTTTCCTTACTTTCTCAAAAACTCAGCTTTCATTAAAAGGATGTCTGTTATATTTTAGCTAGGATTTCTAGGTGATTTGAAGCAGAAGCGTTTTCAGATTATCTAGTCAGCCATATTGCTAGAGACAGAAAAGTATAAAGAACTGTATAAATAAATTTCACGTATAGCAAATGTTCAAAAACAACTGCTATGTGTTTTAAAAGTTTAAAAATAATTGTACTGCAAATGTCAGATACTACAGCTTTAAGGTTTCAAAGACTATTTCCATTACAGTCAGGGGTTATACAAGGGGAAAAAACTTTAAAACCAAAAATAAGTAATTTTCATCCCTAAAAATAAAAATTTCCGACCTGCCACAGCTGACACACTCATAGTCACAGAATCTATAAGAAACCTAGACTAGTTTCTAAGCATTCTACCTAAATTTACATTTGCAAGCCACTTAAAACAATGTACTGCGCTCAGAAAGCCCAGAACTACTCTAAATACTTAGGATGAGTGCATATATAAGAAGAGGTTAGAAAAATTTTAATTACACAGCAAGGATTATAATTCAAAATGCCTTATGTTACCAAATGTATGTTTTTCATTTTATACTGAAGTTGCCTTTAAAAAATTACATAACTCTTTTATCTTTTAGAATATAACATATAGAAAGAAATGTAACATAACCCATTGATTTTTTTGGCTAGATGGTTGTCTCTTTTTAGTGAAGGAAAAAGAAATTTCTTCGATCAGTTCTACCAGCATACAAAAAGTCAACAGCAAGTCTTCTCGGCCACCTGTCCAAAATATCTCCCATACTTATTAACTTGTATCCATATATATTGCTCCCTCCAGTTCAAGATACCATTATCTCTCTACTGGAGTCTGCATTAACCTCTTTACTGATGTTGCTGCCTATACTCTAGTACAAGGGTCAACCAACTTTTGCTATAAAGGGTCCTATAGCAAATATTTAGGCTTTGTAGGCGGTATTATCCCAGTTGCACATACTCAACTCTATTCTTGCAGCACAAAAGTGGCCACAGATCTTATAAACACAATGAGGTCCAATATGTTCTAATAAAAGTTTATTTATGGACACTAAAGTTTGAATTTCTTATAATTTTCACATTATGAAATATTATTCATGTTTTGATTTATTTCCAACCTTTGAAATATAAAAACTATTCTTAGCTCACAGACCTTATAAACACAGGTAGTGGCTGGATTTGACCTCTGGGCCACAGTTTGCCCACCTCTACTCCAGCATCACCCCTTTAATCTACTCTCCACCCAGAGGCCAGAGCGATCATTTTAAAATTCAAATCATACCAGGTTTTCAACCCTCAAGATTTTTAATCACACTTGAAATGCCAAAACCTCTACTGTGGCTTACTAAGCCCTATGGGACCTAGGCCTTGCTACCATTCTGAATTTACCTTGTTGCCATTTTCCTACTCACCTACTATGATCTTTCTCAACCAATGTTCTCCAAATTGCAGTTTGCAACCCATTAGCAGTCATAAAATCAATGCAGCAAATCCTAGTCAACAATTTAAAAAAAGGAAATAGGATATAAAAATACCAGGGCCAACTGATAAACCCTTGAAAAATACAGTACAGAAATGTTATAGTATCAGTGAAGAACTAACTGGTAATCACCTTGTCTTCAATGGCATTTCATTTTATTCTCTGGCATATGATGGTAAATTTCAACATGACTGAAACGGGAGTATTAATGTTGAGCAGTTTGTTTTTACTTTTATTTTTATTTTGCTTTTTAGGGTCACACCTGTGGCATAAGGAAGTTCCCAGGCTAGGGGTCAAATCGGAGCTGCAGCTGTTGGCCTACACCACAGCCAGAGCAACTCGGGTTCCAAGCTGCATCTGCAACCTACATCACAAGTCATAGCAACGCCAGATCCTTAACCCACTGAGCGAGGCCAGAGATCAAACCCCCATCCTCATGGATCCTGATCTGGTTTGTTAACCACTGAGCTACAAAGGGAACTCGGAGCAGTTTAATTTTATAGTAAACAAATTTTCAGTTAGTTGTGAAGTATGGGAGAATTTACCTGTCAAAGAATCTGTAAAGTCTTACAAACCAAGTTTCTATAACAAACTTTTTGATATGACAACTACAACATTCTAATTGAACTATTACCAAAGATATTTACGGAACATTTTATTATTAGGAGGAAAAAGAATGATGATGTAAAAAAATACAAAGACATGATCAAATTCAATTGTTGCATCTGGAAATAAAAAGTGAGAGTATTGATTAAAATGTTAACTCTACATCAAATTTCAAATTAGAACCAAGTTCGAAAAATAAAAATTCATGCAAAACTTTTAAAGATAATTTAAAATGTATTTTTATCAAATGTGCAAAACTCAATATTTATCAGAGACCCCAATGTATTTACAATCACATTGTTGTGAATGGAACCTTCAAAATTAGAGACTCGGAAACATGGTATGCTGACCTGTCCACAGTACTAAATATTTTTGGAAAAAGACAATCATTACCAAAATTTCTTAGCTATTTATGTCTGTTAATGAAGACTATTAATAATAATGAATATCACCTGGCAAAAAGCAATGATACAATGCTGCAGAAAAAATTTTACTTACAGCATAGAGGGTAATGCTGATGGTTTTTTATAGTAAATTAGCTTATAAATTAAAAATTATTAACATTCTTAAATCTATTAGAAGCAATATTTATTTTGTAATTAGAGTTTTGTATATGACTTGAGAGTCAATTCACAGTGATGTTACAAGTTGCATAAGACTTAAGTTAATATCAGGTATGTAGTAATACAGTTCCATTAGGTATTTATTGTATTGCTTAAATTTAGTATCACATACATTTAAATTATATATTTATAGAACTGAAAAAGTATACTATTGACCAATATAAATTAATTTACAAAAAATATGAAAGGATTAGTGATGGAGCAACAAGTATGACCAGAAAATAAATATATGGGTTTGTTTTGTTTTGTTAATTAACAGAAGCTATTATAATGGTGATGTTCACAACTTTACAGATCACAAAGTTTAAGGATCCAAAGAAATTCCACTGAATCTTAAAACTACATAATACGGAACTAGAACTCTTTTAACCCTAATAATTTGTTTAGGCTCTTAAAAGTCACTACTTATCACCTCTTAATGATAGCTTTTGAACTCATTACATATTAAACTACTAATCCTAGATCTTAAACTCAGTATCATTAAATCTGGAGGAGTTAACTATGAAGAGATTTAAAACACTGGAAACATGGGAGAAGAGAAATTATTCTTAGGTTGCAACAATATAATAATATTTAATCTTGTAACACCCTTCCCCAAAGTTTATAATATACTAGGCAAAGGGGTTTGGCCAGTTACATTTAACTGCCCAGATAAAAAGACTGTATACTAAGAATAAGCCATCTTCCAAATCTCAAATAGGGCATTTAAGTTAAATTGAACATTTCTTCCCTTCAAACAGATCTGTTAGGCACAAACATACTTTGTCTTTACTGCTCCTCACAAAAGAGCTCTTCAATACAGAGGAAGCTGCTAAAGGATAGGGACGTAACCAGTTATTTTTTGATAAAGCATCTTTCCAGTAGCTTAGTAAAATTAACTTGATAAATATATTCAGGTGATGATTTGTAGAGAAGAGCAGCAAATTAAAAATGAAACAAACAAGCACACTTGTGGAAAATCTACAAAGAAATGCCAGTATTGTAGTACTACAAAGCAGCTAGATGCTCAATGATTAGTCTGTTATAAACTATCCACCATGATTTTGGTGCTGGTAAGTCTTTATTGTTAAAATAACTGTGAACCATACACCATGGCACCATTGGTGATTTGAAAAACTCTCCTGTACAAAATACTTAAAAGCTATGCTTAATGACAATTTGTGAAATGTCTGTAGAATTTTGTTTACAGTACCCTCTTCATCTTTGCTTTCTGGAAAGTTTTCTTCCCTCGCTGCACATTTTATATTAGGTGCCCCATGTCAATGTAAAGTTTCTCAGCAGTACCCTCTGCCATCCTCTCCAATCCCATGCACTTCAAAAGCTCTTTTCAAATAGCTTTTTACCTACCCCCTTTAAATATATTAAGTAAGGTGTTATTAAAACAGCTTAATATCACTTCTCTCAGAAATGTTGCCCATTTTAAACACATGCTTAGCCAGGAGTATGCAAAGTTTAAGCAGGAATTCAGGAATCAACGCACCCTCCATACGATGCAGTACATCATACCATAATAGTGACTCAAGACTCTAGATAATTAGACTGAACCCAAGAATAAAGGTGAAATGCAGCTCTCTCTCTCTCTCTCCCCTGAAACCACACTGAAATTTCAAGAAAGGCCTCTTGACTTAATTGCAAACTGAATTTCCTGAAAATGCTCTTCCACTGAATCCAGACAGAATCCTTTCATCATTTCCTTTTTCTGCATAAGAGCTGATTACTGATCATCAGCAAATTAAAGGACTTATATTAAGGCTACCATCTACTCAGCAATTACCTAAAAAGAGGTGAACTGATTAACATGAACCATATTTAGCTTAGGTGCTCCATAAATAAATGTATTAATCCTTCTCCAGACAGCAGGCCTAAAGTAAACTACTGACTCCCACAAATAAAACTGGCCCGTTACCACACTAACTCCCAATGAGAAAAGAAAAAGACGTGAGTCATGAGAATCACTGCTTAATATTTTATAAAATAATAAATTTATATCCACTCATTTCAATTAATTTTTACCTCTGAATTGCAGCATTCCGTCTAAAAGGAATGTAAGTGTACTTTCTGAAAATTTTACATGGTGGAAGGGCCAGACTTAACTTTATATAAGTGGCACAGGAAATTTCAATTTACTTTTTCTTCTAAATTTTACAGAAAGAAAGGAACCAATGTTACTTTTTTTGTCTATGTTTTTTTGGTCTTTTTAGGGCCACACCTGTGGCATATGGAGGTTCCCAGGTTAGGGGTCGAATTGGAGTTATAGCTGCTGGCCTACACCACAGCAGCCAGATCTGAGCCGCATCTGTGACCTCCACAACAGCTGACAGCAACACTGTATCCTTAACCCACTGATGGAGGCTAGGGATCCAGCTTGTGTCCTCACAGATACTAGTCAGATTCCTTTCCACTGAGCCAGGACGGGAACTCCCCAATGTTACTTTTAGGATGATTCTGACCCCACTTTTAAGTTCAGTAACAGCCACTGTTAGGTAGACACTACCTGGATCAGCACCTGCCTAGATCTACTGAATGAATTTACATAAAAACCAGCTACATAAACCATAAAATCTTTTTCTTTCCTACTTCCTTTACTCAATCTCTACACACCTTTCAAAGGGCCACCTCATCCACTAACAAACACATGGCCACCAGATCACCACAATTTTTTTTCTTTTTTTTTTTGGTGCTTTTTAGGCTCGCACCCGCAGCATATGGAGGTTCCCAGGCTAGGGGTCTAATCGTAGCTGTAGCCGCCGGCCTACGTCACAGCCACAGCAACGCCAGATCTGAGCCGCGTCTGCAACCTACACCACAGCTCACGGCAATGCCGGATCCTTAATCCACTGAGCAAGGCCAGGGATCGAACCCGCAACCTCATGGTTCCTAGTCGGATTCGTTAACCACTGCACCACGACGGGAATTCCTCCACAATTTTTGCTTTAGGAATTCTCCCTATGAGGAATATATTATGAACTTTTTACACAAGTACAGTAAAACTGCTAAATGAAAAAGGATGAGAAACATAAATGCTCTAGAGTGGATCTGCTCTGGTGGTATTAAAGCTTTGTATTTTTATTGGATAAATATAGTGCATAAAAACCACAGTTAATAAAAATATTCATAGAAAGCAAGTTGAATTTCCAACTAGTAAGTCCAAATGTGGACGTGTTTTTCTAAACTCAAATAATTTTCATTTATTCAACCATAACTAGATCAATGTAACAGTGGTTTAGAGTGCAGGCTCAAAATAGATCTACTACTTCCTAACTATGTGACCTCGGGTAAAGTAACTAAAATTTTGCTAAGCCTCATTTACCTCATTTGTAAAATGGGGGTAACAAGAGATCTGGCTCATGGGGTTGTAAGGATTAAATGAAATCAGCAATGAAAAACACATACATTCTACCCTAAAAGCTATTTTGGCAAATGTTTGCCATTTGGCTTGATGAAAGCTCCAAAGTAATACTGGAAACTTACAGTTACTTCAGGAAATTTTTCACTTTTAGATCTGGTTTTGGGTAACACTAAAAAATGTTTAACATTAGTAAATATGAACGTGTAAACAAAAAAACCTGATATAACTGAAATTTATTTTTTCAGTGTAAATGTATACCATAAGTACATGTAAGAAATAAGCCATTTTTCCAAATCTAACCTAGGAACTTATTTCAACATACCTAAAACAGAAAATATCTATTTAATCTCACTGGCTTAAATTTTTTAAATTTATATGGGGGAGAAAAAGCATGCATATTTACTTTCCACCCCACCCCCAAAAGCCAAAACTCTCCAAGGATTTTAACAATGTTATAAAAACAATGTTTAATGATATTCTTGACAAAGAATATCAAGCTCTTTCAACTGGTGCTACTGGACAGGTGACCAAACCGTCACACATTAAAATTCTTTTGAGATACATCATGTGATAATTCTAAATATACACACCATACCAGTATTTACTCAGACTATGCTCCATTATGATATTCCTCTGTCCTCAGTTTGACAGGAATATTAAATCAACTCTCTTGACATACTTCGTTTGCTTTAAAATAACCATAGTTCAGTAAGCTGGGGTAGATGTAGCAGCCACTTACTATTTCTAGTACAACACAACCTTCCCTTCCCCCTAAAGGAACTTTTGAAGGACGAGAACTCAGACCTTCCACTCCGGTAACACCAAATAATTTCACATGATCCACAGGCCAATGATTTTTGTAAGGTTACAGACATATATTCCATGTATCTTTACATTTCCAAGACCATTCAAAGTTGTGTCCATGGTGGACTCTCACAAATGCTTTCATAAGTTAATACTATTACCTAGGATCATAAAAGTGACTCATGACAGACACAGGTGAACTGTGTTTATATATCAATGTGCTTTCAAAAAGTTGTGTAAATAAAATCCTATTTCAAAACAGTGAGGGGGGTAAGGAGGCTGTCATTTATTTAAAAAAAAAAAAAAAAACACTCACACATACAAACAAAAAATCCTCTATAGTTAATCTCTCACATGTTTTGGAAGTCGGCCTGACCCTAAACTTTCTTCCTAAGTGAGCCTGGCCATTATAAGGCAAGCTGAATAAATTTAGAAAGAAAAATTTACAGCACTTTTTTACACGTAGGAAATAAAAGAAGTCTTAGGGCAATTTAATTCCCATTCCTTTTATTATATCTATCAATAGAAAGCATGTTTAAGTGAACAGATTTTATTACGCCCATAAAAGTGATAGATTTCTAGATTTAAAAAAATGAAGCCACGTTAAGTGTCCTGTAATTTGTCTGAACTACCATTATTCCCCAAAGAAATAACTACTGTTATTCCTTCCTCTCCAATAAAAAGTATGAACAAAGTTGTTCCGTAAATTTGGAAGAAGTTGAGGACTAAGGAAGAATTTCTCCTTAAAGTCCTGTCTTCACGTCCACCTAGAATACTGACATATCTAATCCCACTCAACAGTCACTGAACACCAAGGCACTGGGTAACTGGACCTAAATAAAGTTTTAAAGAAAAAGGAAAAAAAAACAGCTGAGAGCCTATGAACAGGAGGAACTTTAAGCAAGGTCACGGAATCTGTGGGCTGTAAGGTCCAAAACTTAGACAAACCTTCTGGGCTTGCAGAAAGAAAGAAACGAAGGCCCAAGGGAAAGACGGGTCATTCAGCTGTCAGTAGCGGAGGTGAGGCTAAAACCCTCGGGTCCTGGCCCCTACGACGCTACCTGATCGACGGACCCCGCAAAGGAGACGATGATCAGAGCCGCCGCCCCAGGTGCGGCCCTTGCAGGGGCGGCACCGGCTTCTGCTCCCGCCCGTCAACTCCGCACTCACCAGGCAGAGACGGTGCCAGGCGGCCCGGGAGATGCGGCGGGAACAGACGCTCGGCGCAGGAAAGAGAGGGAGTGCCCCGAATTGAGGCTGGGAAGGGGATGAGGCATGTGGAGGGCAGGGGCATCCAGAAGCGAAGAAAGGGGCCTAGCTCTCACCCTTGTCGCACGCCAGCAAGAAAAGCTTCTCATTCAAGGTGTTCTCCTCCTTCACCTCCCGCACATCCTTCAGCGCCATCACCTCGTTCGGCGACGAAGAGGAGGATGGGGAGGAAGGCAGGGAGGAGGAGGAGGCGCCCGAGAGATCCGTGCTCGGGTACAGGGCCGCCATCATCGCGGCCCATGAAGGGGGCAGGCCAGGAGACGGGGGCGGGGCCCCTACCAGCCCCGACCCCGACCCCAGCCCCGCCCCCGGGCTGGAAAAGGGATGAGTCGTTCCCACGGCCGCCTCGGCGCGCGGCCCGTTGGCCTCAAAGGCCGTCGAATCCCCACGGAGCCAGCATTCGCCCTCCACTGACAGCCCCAGGTTGGTGGCGGCGCATGCGCGGCCCCGGGGCCAGCGCCCCCTCCCCAGCCGCCGGCGCCCGGGCCGAGCCGGTCCGCGCCCGTCCGGGGACGACAGAGTGGCGCGCGCCAGGGCGGCAGCCGAGCGCGGGGCCGTGCCAGGAGCCGCAGGGGCCGCGCGGGGGGCGGCCCAGCCCGAGAAGAGGACGAAAATCGGTGGGTGAGGGGTTCCAAGAGACGATTCTGCACCCGCCGGGCTCCAGGGCTGTGGGAACCGCCGGCTGCGCCCAGAGGAGATATTCGCGGCTCTCCTCACGTCATCTTCCGCTCCGTGAAAGCGACGAAAACGGGGCGGGCTCGGTGGTGGGCGGGGCCTGCAGTGGAGGCGGGGTCTACGAAGGCCCCGCCCTCTACTGGCTAGCTAGCGGGCCCGCCCCCTGGAAGGCTTCCAGCCGCCGAGGGCGAGGGGACGGCAGGTGTGCGTCCACTCCACACTTATGTTACCGGTTTGAGGTAATTTCCCCGCGGTCTCCGGCCGTAAACATGCAGCGAGGTAGTTTATTGAGGCTCTGACGACTTAAGGCTTTGTCGAAACGCCCCCGTGGAATTGTCCGATTACTGTATATTCCTTTGTCCTTTCCATAAAGCGGAAAGGACAGAGCTCTCGGCACACCGCCAGGCTAGCTACCCTCGTTACTAAAACTGTTTTGAAAAGACTCATTTGTGGTATAAAATTGGCATAACATTTCTGGTGTCATAATTTCTTCGCATGGAACCATTGGATAAGCACATCATTGGGATCTACTCTACGTCATAGCCTTTCCAGTGGTTTCTTGTTAATCTTCTCATTTATAAATCAGATTTTAGAAGATGAGTGTTATTTAAGCCAAAGCTGACTGAAGTGCAGTAAGTGCTACTTCCTTGAATATTTAAGTCAGGCCTGTAGTTAAAGCAGGTCCTTGCACCTTTAAAAGCTGGGGGAGGGGGACTGGAAATTGTACTTTGAATAATTTTATTGCTTTGCAACTATGCAAAAATCTAAATTGTGCCCTTAGTGCTTAGGTTTTTAAGGCAATACGTAAATTTACTTCCGAGTATGGTATACTCGAAAGAAATACTTCCTATTCTGTGCGGGTTGATTTTTTTCCATCCATGTCCCTGCAAACTCCAAAGTTTTCTATATATACCTTTTTGATCAGAGTCCTCTTTCCATCTTCTCTGAGAGGCCTTGACTAGATAAGGTTGTCCACCTTTCCAAACATTTTCATGTGTTTGCTTCAAAGTTGTTATCTATTAAATCATTAAAGCTTTTTCTTTCTTTAGTAGATCGTAAATCTCCCCGACATTCTCTAATGTTTAATATAGTTCTAAATTTGTGGATTTGGTGGAATGTCGAAATTGCTTATTGTAAATCTGTGGCCAGTGAATACAGTGGTACATATTTGGGGTTGTTTATGTGTGCGTGCTTACGAACTTTGGAGTCCAGTAAAATTTTTACTCAGTAACAGAACTCTAACCCTGACCCATTCAAAAGCTCCAGGGTGTTTTCGGGGTAAAAATTCAGATGGCTCAGAACAGTAGAAACTACATTAATCTGAAGTTTATTTCAAGCTTCTAGGATTAGGTGACTCCTTATCCATAGAATTCCCATAGGAGCTGGATTGATTTCTTAGATTCAGGGGAATTCCAGTCTACTTTAGGAAATAATACTAGCAGACTTTCCAAAGTATTAGCTAGTGTTGTAAAGCTTCACAGTAAGCTGATGTTGTAGATTTCTTTTTGAGTCATCTCAGATGCAGAGTATTTTCTCTTGCTTCTCTGGTCTATTTTTATCCAGCATAAATTGGGATATTTTAAGATCCTTTATATGATTTATTTTCATCTATGATAATGGAGACCAATGATAAAGTCATGATGAACAATAGCATGCAAGATTCAGAACAAGCGCATTACTTAAAACAACTCACTCAACTTCAGGTACTAAAGAGAAGAGCCATCACAACTCTAGTTAGAGAGGAGAAAATCCAGAGTCAGATCTAGTCCTGTAAGTAACAGATGCCATCTTTTTTATCTTTATCATCTGGCTCTCCCTTATTCCTGTATCAGTCCAAATATCATACCCTTAGAGAGACCTCTGACCCACCTAAACTAAAAACATCTTCACCCCAGTTTCTAAGTCCTTCTCACATTACCCTGTTCTATTTTTCCTACTCCTTTTATCACCATCTACAATTTCTATTTGTTTATAATCTATCTTTCTCCACTAGGAAATAAGATTCATGAAGCCAAGAAACTTTGTATTTTTCTCAGCTAAATCTTTAGTGTCTAGCATCATACCTGGATCATAACAGGTAAATTTATGTTAATAAATGTATTCACTCGAATTATTTCATCACAGTGTGTGGTAATCATGCAGTTGGTCTTTCCTAAAATTCTTCATATTAAAGAACTATAGAATGACTTTCACTTCTCCCAAAATAATAAAAGTTTGTGTTGTTGTTTTACTCATTAGTGTAGGAATTGTAATTGTTCTCTTTTCTGGAAAATAAGTTTATGGTAGATTAATTTTTCAAGATTATATATATTTTCTTTAAATGAAATAAATACTGCACATTTGTACATACGCAGAATTTTTATTAAATATATTTTGTGAGAAAAAGAACACTCTAAAGTGCCAAATTTCACATAAATCAGATACTTAATGAATATAATGGTGAAAAAAATCAAAAGGGGAAATATGATTTAAATAATCTCACAAAAGAGCAAGAACATATCTTAATCTTCATGTAAGAAAACAATCATCAAAATATAAAAGGAAAGGGAATTTCCTTTATAGAAGAATATATTTCAAAGTTCCACCTGTTGATGATTCATTTAAAAAATTCTAAACACACCAAGAGTCTCACCCTTAACCAACATGTATGTTTTAATCAATGGTAGAAGGGAGATTTAAACTAATTCACAGAGAGGTAAAGTCACAGAAGTTTTTGTTACACAGCAGTGTTGCTCGCTGGCACTACACTGAAAGGAAGTAGACTTCTGTATTTAATTGTTAACAGCAGAATTGGTGGACTGCCAAAAATTCAGACAAAAATAATTCTGAAGCATAGCTACTTCCAAGTTACCTAAACATTAACCAAACATTGCCAATTTGAAAGAGGCTATTAAAAAAACATGAAAATACCCTATGTTGAATATTAGCTTTGTGTTGCTTTCTACTAAAAATATTTAGTAGGCATATTCTAAATTATTTAGGGCTAGGGCATCAAAAATTAACACGTGTAATATGAAGCTAACAGTATAGAATTAACATGGCTTGAGAGCTGTAGCTGGTGTTTGGCTATAAATATTTGTAAGAAGTCAGCTGAAAAGTGATATACACATCCAAAATGAATATTTCTAAAAGAAATCTTCATGTTCTAGACAGCTACTAACTGAAAAGTGTTAACACAAATAGTGGGGGCACAGTAATTACTTGATAGCTAGCTAACTGATCAGTTACAGTCGTCCCTCAGTATCCAGGGGATTGGTTCCAGGAACCCGTAAGGATATCAAAATCTTTAAGTGCTCTAGTCTTTTATATAAAATGGTTAAGTGTTTAAGTCTTTAAGTGCTCTAGTCTTTTATATAAAATGGTTAAGTGTTTGCGTATAACCTATATACATCCTCCTATGTACTTTAAATCATCTCTATATTACCTATACCTAATATACAATGTAAATGCTGGGTAAATAGTTGCTGGCACTTGGCAAATTTAAGTTTTTCTTTTTGGAACTTTCTGGAAATTTTTTTTCCAGTATCTTTGATCTGCAGTTGGTTGAATCTATGAATGTGGAACCATCAGGTATGGAGGGATGACTGCATACATACCATTTAAGAAAACCTGGGTAATGCAGGTGTGAAAAATATGTATGTACACACACACATATTTCTCTAGTAATCTCTTACCAACATATATGCGCTGCATGTCTTAGAGCTGTATTATCAAACCAGTATATGTAAAATATCAATGCAATTAAAATTAAGTTTTACATAAAAAGCTCCTGCCACTTATATAAAGAGAATGAACTTTGAAGTTTATTCACGAGTTAGGCCTCATATATAAAAAAGTTTAATGTTAGTGAACAATACTTGTCACAAAAATGTTAGACAGTATAGAAATTTACAGAAAAGTTAAAGTTTTGGATCACTTCACATAGCTGGAGAAAAAAATTAAAAGGCTGAACTGGATTATAACTTTGAATACATTTATGATCAAAATCAATGCACACACACAAAAATCAAAACATTTCACAGCAGGACCTGCAAAGATTTTTTTGTATTGATCGTTTTTGAATCATGAAAAAGAGTGAATTAATCTTGTTTTAATGAGACCTTCAGCAAAAGAAAATCACAAAATATCAGCTTGAAAATGAACATACTCTCTTATCAGTATTCACTAGTAAATGAATTGTGTTATCCAAAAAGGCCAACAAATCCTAACTAGTCTGAAGAGGGCATTTAATTCATTAATGGTTTATACAACTATTTTGAGCATACAAATAATCTCTGGTTTTATACCTACTACATTTCAGAATTCTGTAAACTGTGAGGCATTCGGTGTGTTTAATGTGGCAGAAAATCATATTAAACGTTTCATTATTTTATTTTGTTCAGTCCTTTTCCCATTAAGCATGCAAACACTGTCATAACCATCTTTGGTTTCACTTCCACGAGGTCATCAGGTAAGGCATATATCCGGGCACCAATCTTTCGAGCCACTGAAATGGCATATCTGGAAAAGACAAGAAAAATATCTTGGTAGTTGTTATCAACTCTGATTTCACTTAAAATGTTAATAAAAGAATGAAATATTTTGACAAGATTAACTTTACAAGAAAGTTAAGTTCATGAGTCTTTAAATCATATTCACTCTATATGCTGTACTTAAAAATGTAAATTTTAAAGACATAATAACCTTACTTATAAAGATTGAGAATGAAAGAGTTCTAATATAAACCATAAAGGCTTACTTAGCATTGTTCAGCTTGTCCTCATCAGAAAGGTCTTCTCTCTTGACCATTTCTTGACGAATTGCATTTGGTGCAATGGCATCTATTAAATCTAAGACAGGTAAACTCGTGCTAATAGCTTTGTCCTAGAAAATAAAGAATAGATGAACATTCGTAAACATCTTTTATAAATTTCAGACCAGAAGGTCATAACCACTTAAATAAAAGCAATTTATAAATTTTCATTACATGTAATATTCAGCTATTCCACAGCCAACATACATCACAAACTACTTAAAATAAGCTTTTCCTTTCATCCTTACAGAGATAGACTTTCATCCTTTACAGTGTACAGAACTGTCACCACCTGGAATAAGGTTTGTAGGTATGACAATTCTTAAAGTATGCTAACTATAGTACCCATTCTATAAAAAATAACTTCTGAAAGGGAGTAGGAGATGAATTTTAAATTAATAGTTTTACAAATTTTAGTATTTTTTTTCTTAGACCATGGATTCCTAAGCCTTCACTTAATATTCTCCAGAAAGAAAAAATGAAAGTGGAAAGGAATTGATATTTACAAAGGCATTATTCTTACTGCTTGTACATGTTCAGTTTGTTTAATCCCCCTAACAGCCTGGTAATAAATTAGTCTCTCTTTTAAAGATGAATAACACAAAAGTCAGAGAGATCAAAAATCTTGCTCACACAACCAGTATGTACAGAACCAGTATTTGAACCCGTGACTATCTAACTCTAATGCCCAAGATTCTCTCCACTTTTAGAGTTACCTGCGAGGCAACTAAAAATGGACAATGAAATTCTAGTGGATAGAACATTGCTATTGAAGTCAGAAATCCTGGTCGGAATTATTTTTCCACTTACCAGTACTTGAACAAATTATTTGTTCTGTGTCTCAGCATGAATAGTTGCAACCTGTTGTTTGCCTACTCAGAATCCACTTACCCCTTACTACTTTTTCCATGCTAACAGAACCCACATTATTGCTCTGGATCCATACCTCCCTCACAGGGACACGTGCTTCAAGGAAAGCTAATCCCATCCATAGCTCCAGGGGTGATACTGAATTAGTGTAGGCCATTTATTCTGGGAGTGAGGTGATAAACTTACTCTTTTTATGTATAAAGCATACAGTAAATAACAGATATACTAATAACTATGGCATTAAAATTTCATAGGGGAGGGCAATTTAGGAAGAAAACATCTAAAAGACTCCTTAGGCAAACAATAATGAAAAAGAAAGTCTAAAAAAGCCAGAAGGAATAATCCATCCCAGTGATTTATTTGGACCTAATTTAATTTAATTTAATTTAATTTAGTGAGGCCCTTACTATTCAGGGAGAGCTGTGGAAAGCTAGCAACCCCTATTCCTGGATGTGAATAAGAGGATGAAATCTCTGTCACAACCAGCAGCTATACAATGATCAAGAGGAAAACCAGCTTTCAGGTGAAGTTGGCACTTTAGATGGCAAAGCAGAGATGGAAAAAACGTGAGCCTTTAATGATATTCTTTACTGTCTCAAGCAACCCTGAAGTCCACACTAACTCTGGATCTCTTCTATTATTCCGTACCTGTACTTTTGGTTTCCGTTTCTGTTACTTGAATCCAAAAGCACCCTTTCCTAATTACTACAATGGAAATGTCACAAGATTCTTGGGACTATTAAGATAATGTAAGTGAAAGTATCTAGTATAGTTCCTGGCCAAATGTGGCTCTTAGTAAATGTTTGATAAAACAAACTGAAAACATGTGAAGAGTAAAGGGTTGGTTTCTGAGGCCATCATCTATGAACTACTACATTTATTAATTTTAGAACAATTTATATTCATTTTTAGGAATGTTCACTTTATGAAACATTTTTTGGGGAGGATAAGTAGAAATAGAAGGATAAAAATAGTTAGGGTTCTTAAGTCTATATGAGGCTGGTAGTCCAGATATTTTGGCATTTTTTGTATTTCTGAAAAATTCTTACATGTTTTCTCTGTGTGTAGTCTGCAGACCACTTATGTGAAAATCACCCTAGGTGCTTATTAAAAGCACAAATTAATCCCTGCATGCAAAGTAATAAGTTAGATTATCTGTGGATGGAGCTAGGAATCTATATATTTTTAATCTTTTTTTTTTAGAGCTGCACCCACAGCATACGGAGGTTCCCAAGCTAGGGGTTGAACTGGAGCTACAGCTGCCGGCCTGCACCATAGCCATGGCAACGCGGAATCTGAGTGGAGTCTGTAACCTACACCACAGCTCATGGCAATGCCAGCTCACTGACCCACTGAGCAAGGCCAGAGATCAAACCCTCATCCTCATGGATACTAGTTGGATTCGTTCCCACTGAGCCATGATGGGAACTCCCAGGAATCTATATTTTTAATAAGCTTTCTAGAAGACTCTAATGTACACTCATACTTTCCAAAATTAAAATTTAACATGCATGTTATTCTATAATAAATTTAAAATTTCTTTGTGCTTACTTTTCATATAATATTTATATGGTGATTCAGAAACAGACAAGGGGCTTAACTGTGCTATATTTTGATTACTTATTTACATTTTGTGAGGGTTTTTTAAGTTTGAGGAAAATTGTTTTTTTCAACTTTACTGAGTTAAAACTGACAAAAGTGTAAGATCCTTAAACTATACATCTTGATGATTTGATATTCCTATACATTGTAAAAAGATTCCTCCCATCTAGCTAATACATCTGTCACCCTCACTTATGGATATATGTTATGTGTGTGTGTGTGAAAATGTTTAAGTTCTATTCTTAAACAAATATCAATTACACAAAATAGTGTTAACTATAGTTACTATGTTATACATTAGATCCTCAGACCTTATTCATCTGATAGCTCAAAGTTTATAACCTTTTGTGGTATTTAAAATATTTCTTTACTTTTATTTAGGAAATAAGGATTTTTCCACCTATTTCCTCATGATTCACCTTGAGAAAAACTTACGTGAGTTGAATTTTTTTTTCTTTCCTTTTTTTTTTTTTTTTGGCTTTTTAGGGCCACATTCACAGCATATGAAAATTCTCAGGCTAGGGGCCAAATTGGAGCTACAGCTGCAGGCCTACCACAGCCACAGCAACACCAGATCCAAGCCACATCTGTGACCTTACACCGCAGCTTACTGCAATGCCAGATTCCCTAACCCACCGAGCAAGACCAGGGATCAAACCTGTATCCTCACTGAGTTGAATTTTCTAAAGATCCTCACTGAGTTGAATTTTCTAAAGATTATACAGGATCCCTTATCTTCCCTATCTTTCCTGTCTTCCAGATCCTCTGATTTGCATACTATTTTTGGCCACACCCACAACATGTAGAATTTGCTTGGTCAGAGATCAAAGCCACATGCCACAGTTGTGACCTGCACCACAGCTGTAGCAACATCAGATCTTTAACCTGCTGTGCCACAAGGGAGCTCCCTGATTTGCATGTTATATCAATAAAAGACATTTAGCTGCAAAAAGGGAAAATGACAAAACTCCTAGTTTAGTGAACAAGTACCTTTTTACCATTTTTCTTTCACTTTTAAGTTAATCATGTAGAAATTAAGCAAAAAGAATTTCTAGAACCTTAAAAGACAACTAGTCTAGAATTTGTCTTGATTTTCAAGATGAGTTGTACCATCTCTTCTCTTAATTTGACACATTACTATAAGAACATTTCCATTCTATTGTTCTTACAGTCATTTTTGAAAATAAAAGTGGAAAAACAGTACTGTGGCCGCCTACAATGCCTTTTGTAGTTCCCTACACAAAGCTCAAGAGGAACCTCTCCATAATGCCCTTTATATTTTGGCAGTACCAATAGTGTAGTATAGTGAGCCCCATTTACTGCACCCTTAATATGTGTCAGGTACTACTAAGCACTTTACATGTGTTAAGCTTATTTACTTTGACAGCAAATCCAGATGGATATATTATTAATATCTCCATTTTAAATATGGGGAGACTCAGGCATAGAGAAATTAACAACCTGCCCAAGGTTACACAGATACTAAATGTGAACAAGAAGTAAATTCGTTTTATTCATCAAGAGATGTAACCCAGCTGTTAGTCTAAACTGCTGAGGTTCCTGCAAAAAAAAAAAAAAAAGCCCTTCTCACATATTCCCTATACTCCTTAGTTGATTTCTATAGTATTGCCAACACCCATACTGTGATTCCTGTTTTCTCATTTGCCTCCTACCCTGAACAGTAAGCTCTTGGAGGGCATTTTGTAGCCACAGCAACTAGCAAAACACCTGACAGCGTAAGCTTTAAATATTTATGGACTAAATGAGCAGTATGTTACAGCTAGTAAGTGACTAAGCCTAAGTCAACCCCAAGACCATGTAACTCCATAGCTTGGCTTTCAACCTGCAGTTAGATCTGGATATGAAATCCATCTATATTCTGCTTAATAGCTGTACCACAGTGGACAAGTTATTTCACTTTTCTGATATTCACTTCTTTGCTTATAGTTATTGAGAGAATTAAAAGAAACACTGATGTGTAAAGTGCTTAGCATAGTAAGACACAGGACTCAATAAATGGTCATTATGATTACTATTATTGGCTGATATACCACCTCCTTCTTGGTGAGGGAAAATTACTTTGGAACTAAAAAGAATAAATTTGTCTTTTCTAAAACTGCCGGATATAGCACTGCCTTGATTATGATTAATAAGTTCTTACTAATACCACTTACTAGAACTTTCAAATATAACACGTTGAACTGGAAAAAAAAAAAAAAACCTTCCCACCGCAACTATTTTTTAGCATTCACTATTTCCTATTTATATCTCTTTAAAGGCTCGTCGAGCACCTACTAAGTGCCAAGCACTTTTGCAATACGTTTCTACCACCTCAGTTCTAGTACAACCATAGTTGCAAATCTGCTTTTCTCTCTGAGCTCTCTCTCTCTTAAATGGTTTGTGTACTTCCATTTTTCAACGGTCTCTTCTGTTCAACTGATCACTAAGTTTGTCACCCTAGGGTTAATATCACTTTTCACCCAACTCCTCATTTCCTGAAAAATTACCTCAAATTCAGTAAGTTTAAAACTGAATTTATCGCCTCTTCTAGAAAGCAGCTGCACCTCATAACATCCCCATTTTTGTTTTCGTTCATCAGTTTTCCAATCACCCAGGTCCCAAACATCGTTTTAACTCCTCTGTCTTTCCTGTGCGTCCCTAAGAAGCCAAATCCTACCCGTTCTTTTACAAATAGCTATGCACTCTTAACAGTCCCAGTGCCCACCCGCACTCCTGATCCTTATCACCTCACACCTTGAGTTCTGCCTCAGCTTATGTGGTATCTTGAACTTACTCCATACTTCCTCCAACCCATCTGCTCTGGGTTCAGAACAGTACTCCTAAAGCAGTCACTTTCGTACGTTACTCCCCTTATCAATGCCCTTTTCTCCCAGCCTCTATCTTGATGGAATCATCCTGTCTAGTAAAACTATTTCTCCTAACCATCTCAGACTTGCCTTTATTCAAGGTGGACCCCTACTAGCTTGTTATCGCCCTCTTGTTCTCCATCAGTTCAAATCCCCCTCCTCCATCTCTGATGCTCAAATTCAATCCAGCCTTCTCCATCCACTCTTCACTGAGCATTCAGCTGGAAAGGATCACTGAGAATTATCCATCATATTAGCTGCATTGTTTCTTTAGATTTTAACATTTACTCTGTAGTATTGTTACCTTCTCATTTATACCAATTTTGTCTTTCAAATAAATCGCCAACGCTTTTGGGACCAAAATAATTTCTTATATTCTGTATCTTTTATTTACCTAGAAATATTACATAATAGCTAGAACTAAATATTTATTAATTTGCATCTAATATTTTCTTTAATGACATATATGCCTTTTATTTTTCAGAAATTAATATACAAATGCATATAATTTCAGTATAACAATTTTTTTTGTCTTTCTGTCTTTTTCTAGGGCCACACCCAAAGCATATGGAGGTTCCCAGGCTAGCGGTCTAATCGGAGCTGTAGCCACCGGTCTATACCACAGCCACAGCAACGTGGGATCCGAGCTGCATCTGCGACCTACAGCACAGCTCATGGCAACGCCAGAACCTTAACCCACTGAGCAAGGCCAGGGATCGAACCCACAACCTCATGGTCCCCAGTCGGATTTGTTAACCACTGAGCCATGACGGGAACTCCAGTATAACAATTTTTAAAAGTAACTGTCAATTAGAGAATTTTCCATAACCCCTCTGCCATTTTACATTTTAAGTTGCGTTTTATATCTAAAATATATAAAGACAAATCATGGGAGTTCCCGTCATGGCTCAGCAGTTAACAAACCTGACTAGCATCCATGAGGATGTGGGTTTGATCCCTGGTATCACTCAGTGGGTTAAGGATCCAGTGTTGATGTGAGCTGTGGTGTAGGCTGCTGACACAGCTTAGATCTGGCATTGCTGTGGCTATGGCATAGGCCAGCGGCTACAACTTGGACTGGACCCCTAGCCTGGGGTCCACGCCATATGCTATGAGTACAGCCCTAAAAAAAAAAAAAAAAAAAAAAAAAAAAAAAAAAGACAAATCATGGACTAGAAATTCTTTTTTAAAAAATAAGCAACAAAAACTCAGTGACATTAGTTCCTTCCAAGATGGAAAAGAATACACTTGAACTTGGATTCAGGTAATATCTCTGCCAGCATCTAGCTGTCCACTTTGGGACTCAGTTTTTGGTAAATAAATAAACTATTGAATTTATAAATTTCTTTTTTTTTCCTTTTTATGACTGCACCTGCGGCATATGGAAGTTCCCAGGCTAGGAGTCAAATTGGAGCTGCAGTTGTAGGCCTATGCCACAGCCACAGCAACACCAGATCTGAGCCACATCTGAGATCTATGCTGCAGCCTGCGGCAATGCCAGGGATTGAACCTGCATCCTCATGGACACTACGTCGGGTTCGTAACCCACTGAGCCACAACAGGAACTCCAGATTTATCAATTTCTAACATTTCTTCTGCTCTACAATGTTGTCAAACGTTTAGAGCAAAGGCAAAGAAGAAAAAAAGGTGGGTAGATTACTCGTAGGAGAGCTTAAGGTTTCATCTGTTTGCACTCTTATTTCACTAAAAAAATACAAATTGATGGCTAATTTTTCACATTTCATAAAACTGCAAACAAGGCTCACGGAACAAAAATGTACAAGCAGACATGCTTATCTGTAGCTAATATCAGCTTGCATGCAAAAGCAAAACACAATGGAAATGCAGGAGAATTAGTGAGTATGTATGAACGGACTACATTTTGAGTGCTTTATGAATCATCCACAAATGCTTGGAAGTGAGTAAGTGCCATTATGAAGCCAGATGACAAAATTTTTTATTTCCTACCAGTTTTCTCAATTCCCACTTGAATCGGTTTGGCTGGCTCTGTTATGCCTTGGAAATGATGTCAATACAATTCTGAGACTGCTGCTAGGGAGCACAAAACATTATAGGTCCTGTACAAACAATGGCTTCTTTATCTTTTTCATTTGACAATTGGATTTTTGGCTCTACTTCTTTTTTAAGATTAGATTACTGAAGTCCAATAACGTTAACCTACATTTGTACTCAATAGGATAACCAATCAAAAATATAAGAATTCAAACTGAATATTTCTGGTTTACACATGCCAAATAATTAGTATGCCTAGGTTCATCAACTGTATGTTTATGAGAAAAAATATTGATGAAATACTAACCTAAACCAATGTAATTCCTGGTAAAAAGTCCTTCCTAAACTTAATTTCTTACCAAAAAAGTTTAATATAGCTTTTGATTACCTTGAAGCTGGAAATAAAAGTATTTTTGTTTGCACTTTTAAGAGTCTGATTGACCCATTCAATGATAATTGCATCATTTACTTTTTCACCTTCTCCAAGGTCTGATAACACATTCAACGTGTACCTGTAACAGAAAAGATGCATATTTAAGACTGAAAGGGGTGAAATTTGCTCTCATGTCATTTATATCAATATTTAGATGAATATTTAGGAAATATTTCAGTTCTAACAAATATTTCTAATTTTAGTCTGGTATTTCCACTTAGTTACATTCCAAAGTTACAGAGCTCAGTAATGAGAAACAAAAACTACTATACGGTATTTTAAAAATTGTTAAAAACTCCTTATAAAGCAGTTTTTCAGAAGCATTAGTAAAAGTAACTGTGTTTCTAGATGTTGACCCTTTTTGTTTTGTTTTGTTTTTTGCTCATTGTATCAAAGTTCCCAGGCTAGTGGTTGCGGAGCTACCTACAGCTGCCAGCCTACACCACAGCCACAGTAATGCAGGATCCAAGCCGTGTCTGCGACCTCTACCACAGTTTACAGCAACGCTGGATCCCGACCCACTGAGCGAGGCCAGGGATCGAACCTGCATCCTCGTGGATAAGAGTAGGATTTGTTTCTGCTGAGCTACAAGGGGAACTCCGACCCACTTTTGAAATAAAGTATAATTTACAAAAAATATATTATCAACAGTGAATCATTTAAAAATTAATATATTTTGCATTGTATATTTCTTCTTTTCTTGCTTTTCTTCAAAAACAGCTAACATTTTAGTTCAAATGACTTTTTGAAGGAAACTGACAGTGATGCCACAGACAAATCAGCCTTTACCTTCTCATCAGCTGCCACACCAATGCCAGAGTAAGTGTCGAATTCCCTTCATTTAAGTCCTGCCCAGCAATGCCAACCAAGGAGAATTTGGCTTTATTCTTCCCAAGCTCCACTGCATAGTTACAGTTTTCAATCTATACAACATAAGTAAAAGTTTTGGTATAAAAAGAAATTTTTAAAAATGTATTTATTGAATATGCCAACCTAGTTTAGTCATCTGAAAAATAATTATAACACCGTGAATTTATATGACAGAATTGCATTTCCTAATAACCAGTAAAATTAAGGAAGTAACTATGTCCCTTTTATAGATGAACATATCAAAGCACTGAGGGGTCAGCCTAGATAGAGAAACAACAGGCTGAAAGGACCCTCTCTTTAAGTCTTGAGTGTCCAAAATTACACAACTTGTCAGCGGCAAATCTATGTTTTCTGCATTCTGTCAGTAGAGGTAATCAATATTATTTTGTCTAAATTTAAAATTAAGGAATAGAGAAGAAACTGGTCATTAAGAATGTAACTTCTGGAGTTCCCGTCAAGATTCAGTGGTTAACCAATGCGACTAGCATCTATGAGGATGCAGGTTCGATTCCTGGACTTGCTTGGTGGGTTAAGAGTTAAGGATCCAGCGTTGCCATGAGCCATGGTGTAGGCTACAGATGTGGCCTGGAGGCCTGGATCCCGCGTTGCTGTGGCTGTGGTGTAGGCCGACAGCTACAGCTCCGACTGGACCCCTAGCCTGGGAACCTCCATATGCCAAGGGTGCAGCCCTAAAAAAAAAAAAAGGCCAAAAAAAAAGGAATGTAACTTCTCCAATTCTATGTCTACATCTCACTCATCCTCTAAAATTCAGCTTTCACCAGTTTTCTTCAACAAAGGAATAACCCTGAGTGTACCAGCTGCATCCCTTGATTGAATTTCTAATCATAGTTATTTTATAATGCTTATGGTCCATTTTTTACTTATGCTTAGTATTTTATGTACTTTCTTTTGCTAACCTATAGCATATAGTTTTAAAAACTATGAAGTGTACAAATCTGTATCATACTCTCCTCACCCCTAGCCCAGGACCTAGCACACAGCCCTGTCTATGGTAAGAATCTGATGAATGAAAACCAAGTAAATTATCTACCTAACTACTTCTTTCTAGTAATATAAGTACAAGTGAACATTTTTTTGTCTATATCTCTATAGAGGTTTATTATCTCTAGTCATTTAGTACTATATTTCTTATCTCAGAATATATGTATATATTTTACCTTTCCCCCAGTGAAACTGTAATATCTCATAATCCTCTAATATCACCAGTGGTAAAAGGGACTGATTAAATATTTTTTAGAATAAAGTAAATGTTTAGTTAAGCAAAATAGCGTGACTAGTTTCTCCTGATTTTCTTTCCTAAAAAAATTAAGGCCTCATTACAAAACAAGTAAACCTGAGAAATAACAGATACACAAATTTTTTCTAAGATGAAGAAGCCATTTCCAGGAAAAGTGAAAAAGGATCACATAATAACGGAATTTGTACAAATTAGCCGATACTATTCTTTAAAAAGAGAGAATCCAAATTCCCAAAGATCAGTTTGTTGCAAATAAAAATGCAAGAAGATACTTTGAACCTGCTATAATATCTGCCTTAATATTTAATAAGTTAAATCAAATCTCTGACATGTATTCATTCTTAAAAATGCATGGAGATAATACTTCAATTTTTTTCTCCTTCCTAGTAGTTATATTATATTACAGATTTAATCTTCCAAATAGAAATAAATGCTATAGAAATATACATAATTAAAAAACGGATAGATTCCTAATATACAGAAAATAGCATCTGATTATATAACTGTGAACAAGGGAGATAAAAACCAGCACATTTTCCACTGACACTCATTTCAAAAGGAGAATTTTCCAGCAAGTTGTAATAATCACTCATGTGTAAAATGTGTTCCTATGCAGGACCACTGGTTTTATGGTGAGTTTGACCAAAATTCCTGAGGAGGCTAATGGTGAGAAAGGAGCTCATCATTACTATTTATTATAGAGGGCTAAGAAGTTGATGTGACCAGCAATGAAAGAGAAACTAGAAATGGATACTAGCATAAGGGAAAAGATGTGTTCTAATTTTTGGCAACATTTGATTCCATTTCTCAGAATACAGCTCAAAAACCACCTCCTGCATGAAGCCTCTCATGTTAAGGGCAGATTCTGGCTTTTTCTTCCTTAGAACTCACAATATTCATTTTTGCATACACTGCACTGTACTGTAACATTTGCACACATATCTCATTTCGTTAGGGTTTCCTGAGGACCAGCTCTGTGCCTTGTACTATTTTATATCCTGCACTGCACTGTACAGGTTGTAGATAATCAATAAGTATCTATTGAAAAATATTAACAAGTAACCAGCAAAGATCTGTCAAGCTCTGGTGATTATAAAATAGGAATTCATTTACGATGCATCTCAAAGAACGTTAAGTACTACAACTTGCTAAAGATAAAAACAGTTATAGAAAATGTCTGGCTGAGGGGACTGCCTTCATCTTTCCAAACATTAAAGCTCATTTGTCGAAAGGCTATTAAGCTTAACACATTTTGGCTGGAATCAGAACTGTGGGGACAGACCACACTTTACCAAGCTTTATGAAACTCTAAATCCTCTGTTTATGTCAGAACAATAATAACATAACCATGGTCATTATTTCATTCACCTTCTTCATGTTTCCTCCAAGAGCTGGATAAGGAGGTTTGTTGACATGGCTCCAGTCGACTGGAACGCGGATCATTTCATACAGCTGAAAGATGACTAAGGCATCTGTAAGGTCACTAAGACAGAAAGAAAAGAAAATGAAGGAGGAGGAAATGCTGTTACTGCTCTACTTTCTCAAGCACACTGGAGATAGGTTTATGTCCCTAAAAAACACAACAGGGTCACGTAATGCTTAAAGAATAGCAGGCAGAACAGATCATTTGACCCAGAACCTCTAATCTAAGAATCTGCTCAATTTTTTTTTCAAAAATGTTTACAAAGATGAGTATATACAAGGACATTCACTTCCACCATATTTATAAATTTGGAAACAATTTAAATGCCTGGCAGTAGGGCCTGCTGAATAAATTATCCATACCATGGACTCCTGGGCCACCATAAGACATAATAAGGGAGATCTCTGTGTACTAACATTAAAAGCATTACATAACGTTATGTTTACAAAAGCAAGAGGCACAACACTGTATATAGTTTATTATTTATTAAAATATTTTCAAGATTAGTAATATTTAAATACCTCTGTGTGCTATAGACTATTAATAGCAGTTACCTCTAGGCTGAAAAAAAAGGAAAATGGGAAGGGCAAGAAGAGATTATCTGGCTTTATTTTGTTTTACATACTTACTTACTTCCTGAAGCTTGTACAGTGAGAATGAGTTCATTTATTACTTCTGTATTATGGTTTTTAAAACTTAAAAAAATTATGTAAAAATCACAATAGCTACTCAGTAGGAAGCTATTCATGTTAAATAGTGAGGGTTAAGAGGAAGGAATTTATGAGCAAGTAGGAGTTACTGCAGTAAGAATACTACTACTTTGGATTCAGAAAAACACGTTCTCCTGAGGTGCCCAAAGTGTGTTTTCAATTCTGTACGCTAAGGACATAAAGCAGGAGCAATTGATTTTTAAATTGCTGGTCTGCGGTCAGTTACATAACTTTTCCCCCTCAACAGCTTGTTCGCTGAGTATAGTTTGCTAAGGCTCATATTAAAGTTGTTGTGCATCTCTGTGCACAACTATATGGCCATGAAGGGGGCTGGGCCCTGTGCTGAGGGATGGAGAGGGAAAGTCTATTATGAAGGTAATCAAGAGCTGACTAAGTTATCTATAAGCACACAGAGAATTTGGTATGAAAAAAATCACTGAAGTAGTTGGGTAGGTTCTGGAATCTCATCTATTTCACGAATTTTTCTTTTCCACTTTAATGGAATTCATTCTTATTTCTATGTATATGGTATTATTACTCATGTTTTATGAATAGGGAAACCAAGGCTCAGGGAGAATTCTGAGCTGAAAGCAATCTAAGTTATTTTAATACTTTGGTTTGGGTTGGGCTTGGTATACCACAGAGAGGGAGTAAAAAATCACTTACTGGATTAAAGAATATGATCCTGACACAAATTCACAGAGTAGGTACCTAGTTCTTGTGCCAACTAGATCTCTAGCTATTGTTTTCTGTTTTTGTATTTTTTTTAAATATATATCAATTGTTCTTTTTAAGCTTATGTTATTTTAGAAAATTCTCTGAATTCCCTTTCCCTCTCAAAAAAATTACCTATACCCAGAATCCCTGAGCTAACAATTCAGGATCTATATAACTACAAAAAAAAATCTTTAGCTTAAAAATGTGGTCAATTCTCCTGCTGTGTTGCACTGGGAACTCTATCTAGTCACTTATGATGGAGCATGATAATGTGAGAAAAAAGAATGTACACATGTATGTGTGACTGGGTCACCTTGCTGTACCATAGAAAATTGAAAAAACACTGTAAACCAGCTACAATGGAAAAAAATAAAAATCATCATTAAAAAAAAGAAAGATAAAACAAAAAATATGGTCAATTCTTCTCCACTGTGAATCGCAGAGAACTCTAGTGTTCTTGACATTTACAAAGTTACCATGAAGTCTCAACAAATCTTAATCTCTGCATTTTAAATTTACATCTTAATTAAAAGAGAAAATACAAGGAGTTCCGGTGGTGGCTCAACAGGTTATGAACTCGACTAGCATCCATGAGGATGTGGGTTCAATCCTTGGCCTCACTCAGTGGGTTACAGATCTGGCATTGCCGTGACCTGTGGTGTAGGTTGCAGACGCAGCTCGGATCCCACACTGCTGTGGCTGTGGCTGTGGTGAGCAGCTGCAGCTCCAATTTGACTCCTAGCCTGGGAATTTCCATATGCCACAGGTGTGGCCCTAAAAAAGCAAAAAAGGAAAATAAAAAAGAAAAGACATATTAATCATAAAAAAGCAAAAACCATTTTTAAGTTAACCAAGATTAAAAATAAATGTCTCCAACAGATGGAAAGACATACCATGCTCTTGGATTGGAAGAGTCAATATTATCAAAATGACTATACTACCCAAGGCAATCTATACATTCAATGCAATCCCTATCAAATTACCAAGGACATTCTTCAAAGAACTAGAACAAAATATTTTAAAGTTTGTTTGGAAGCACAAAAGACCCAGAATAGCCAAAGACATCCTGAAAAAGAAAAATGGAGCTGGAGGAATCAGGCTCCCTGACTTCAGTCTCTACTATAAAGCTACAGTTATCAAAACTGTATGGTACTGGCACAAAGACAGAAATATAGATCAGTGGAACAGGATAGAAAGCCCAGAATTAAACCCACACACCTACAGTCAACTAATCAATGACAAAGGAGGCAAGAATATACACTGGAGAAAAGACAGCCTGTTCAATAAGTGGTGCTGGGAAAACTGGACAGCCACATGTAAAAGAATGAAATTAGAACACTTCCTAACACCATACACAAAAATAAACTCAAAATGGATTAAAGACCTAGATATAAAACCAGATACTATAAAACTCTTAGAGGAAAACACAGGCAAAACACTCTCCGACATAAACAACAGCAACATTTTCTCAGATCCACCTCTTAGAGTAATGACAACAAAAACAAAAACAAATGAATGCGACTTAGTTAACTTAAAAGTTTCTGCACAGCAAAGCAAACTCTAAACAAAACGAAACGACAACCCACAGAATGGGAGAAAATATTTGCAAATGAAGAAACTGACAAGGGATTAATCTCTAAAATTTATAAACACCTTCTGTAGCTCAATACCAAAAAACAAACAACCCCATCAAAAAATGGGCAGAAGATCTAAACAAACAGCTCTCCAAAGAAGACATACAGATGACCACAAAACACATGAAAAGATATTCAACATCACTCATATTTAGAGAAAAGTAAATCAAAACCACTATGAGGTACCACCTTACACTGGCCAGAATGGCCATCATCAAAAAGACTATAAATAATAAATGCTAGAGAGGGTGAGGAGAAAAGTGAACCCTCCTACACTGTTGGTGGGAATGTAAATTAGTGCAACCACTGTGGAAAACAATATGGAGATTCCCCAGAAAACTAAAAATAGAATTACCATTTGATCCAGCAATCCCACTCCTGGGCATCTATCCAGAGAAAACCATGACTCAAAAAGATACATGTACTCCAGTGTTCACTGCAGCACTCTATACAATAGCCAAGACATGGAAACAACCTAAATGTCCATAGACAGAGGGGTGGATAAAGAGGATGTGCTACATGTACACAGTGGAATAGTACTCAGCCATTAAAAGGAAAGAAATAACAGCATTTGCAGCAACATGGGACCTAGAAATTATGCTAAGTGAAGTCAGTCAGAAAATGAGACACCAACATCAAATGTTATCACTTACTTGGGGAATCTAAAAAAAGGATACAATAAACTTCTTTGCATAACAGATACTGACTCACAGACTTTGAAAAACTTACAGTTTCCAAATTAGACAGGTTGGGGGGGTGGAGGGATGCACTGAGGGTTTGGGATGGAAATGCTATAAAATTTGATTGTGACAATTGTTGTACAGCTATAAATGTAATAAAATTAACTGAGTAAAGAAAAAAATAAAAATAAAATAATAAAAAATAAACTGAAAAAAAAATGTCTCCTCACTATCCTCCCTTCTAGATTCCATACAGTTTGGTATTCATCCCTCAAATTTTTTAAAAAATTCATATACAAATAGGTATATACTCCATTTATAAAAATGAGATCATAGTAGTCCTATTATTATTTTCTCAAGTATATATTATAAACATCCTTTCA
This sequence comes from Catagonus wagneri, assembly GCA_004024745.2. NCBI lineage: Eukaryota > Metazoa > Chordata > Mammalia > Artiodactyla > Tayassuidae > Catagonus > Catagonus wagneri. Next base: position 913,242 of record PVHT021183693.1, on the reverse strand, counting down.
AATTAGCCCATAAAGATCTAAGCCCTCTTCACCTCAAGCACTTGAGTCCTTTACTCAAGAATAGAAGTTCCGGTCAAATGGCATCTGTCTCTTATCATCTAGCTGGAATTTATACACACCTACGGAGGATTTTATCAAAGTTTAGTCTACCACATCAAAGGTAGGTACTACGATAAGGTAATACTCATTTAAAGACTATTTTTAATAAACACCAAGAAGCAGAAATCACTGCATCATAAATCCTCAGTTAGCCAGTGAACTTGGCTTTTGTGGCATTAATCATCAGTTCCTACTTAAGTAATTATTATTATTCATGAAGGAGTTTCCTCGGTGTGTAAATTATTCATAGGTTTAGTTAATTAGATCTTTTTCCTAAAAAAAAAAATACACAACTAGCTGAAGTTGAGTTCTTTCGCATTTTTTAAGGCATGCTAGTAGATCCTATAATAAAGAGAGAAGGAAGATTTCCTTTCATCCACACCTAGAGAGACACATTGTTAGCACTAACAGAGAGCCAAAGAGCACAGGAAATGATTCAGTAAAATACTTTCTTAGTTAATAATTTGTGGGACAATTGTACGACAATTGAAGTTTCTTGGCAAAAATAAATAGAATGTGAATTATAATAAAAATGCTGATAAAATAACAGCAATTTATAAACTTACTGTTCTTCTAATTTGTTAAAGTTGAAATAGTTTATTTTCTTGATTAGTGATTATAAAAAAGCAAGATGGATTATCTTTACTGACTTATTTATATCAAAAATTATAACTAATATTATCATAACCTCATCTTTTTTCCGTTTTTTTTGCCACGCCATGACACACAAAAGTTCCCAGGCCACAGATCAAATCCGTACCACAGTAGTGACAATGCTGGAACCTTACCAACTGAGCCACCAGGGAACTCCAATTTTATCTTTTTAAGTAATACTTGTTTTTAAAAAAATCGAGTACATTGCCAATCCCCAGCATTCTGAAACTCTAAATATGAGCTAACATTCTTGAGATTTTCAGAAAATGTTCTTGGGTAAACATACCTACAGTTTATAACTAGAAAAGCCAGCCCCCGGCCATAAATCTGAAACACATAAAATATTTACCTGTACAAATGATTAATATATGGGCTGACTCCCAAGGAATTCATCCAGTTCCGAAATGTCCTCTCTTCCTTGCTCTCTCCTAGAGTAGACACAGTTAACACTGATGATTCAGGACAACAGGAATCGAGGACTATATTTTAAAGCATTCTGGCAGATACAAGGTGGCCATACACATTTTGCCATGGAACCTGTGATACTACAATCTTTTTAGGGGGAAAAAAATTCCCTTATTGCCAAAGTCCCTTTTTTTTCCCCCTGTCTAGAAAGCCTCCATTTGATTTCTAAATGTCTCCATCTAGAGGCCCTTACTTGATGTCTGTGAATTACTGAGCCATGGGTTTCTCTGTTCAAAAAAGTAACAGATAAAGATCCGTGGTCCTATCTGTAGTTATAATTACATGCAAAAGGGACAGGACTAAAAGTTAATAAAACAATCTTTTAGCAGCCAGGAAAATATTAGCAAACTAAATAGAAATAGAAAAGCTGTACGCTTCCCAATGCAGTGGCTCTAACTTTGTACAGATTATGGTTTTACATAGGAAGGCTTCTGAGCAGACAAACCTATGGGTTTTTTTTTGGGGGGGGGTTGTTTTTGTCTTTTTAGGGCCACACCCGTGACATATGGAAGTTCCCAGGCTAAGGGTCGAATTGGAGCTGTAGCCACTGGGCTATGCCTCAGCCATAGTAACACCAGATCCAAGCCGCATCTGTGACCTACACCACAGCTCTCGGCAATGCCAGATCCTTAACCTGCTGAGTGAGGCCGGGGATTGAACCTGTGTCCTCATGGATACTAGTCAGAATGTATTTCCACTGAGCCAAGATGTGAACTCCCCAAGCATATGTTTTAATTACATCAAACAGCGATGATGAAGAAGAGAGGGGATTACGGTAGTATAAAAACAAGCAATGAGGGAGTTCCCATCATGTCTCAGTAGCTAACAAATCCGATTAGGAACCACAAGGTTGCGGGTTCGATCCCTGGCCTTGCTCAGTGGGTTAAGGATCCGGCATTGCCGTGAGCGTGGTGTAGGCTGCAGATACGGCTCGGACCCCGCGTTGCTGTGGCTGTGGCTGTGGCGAAGGCCGGCAGCTACAGCTCTGATTAGACCCCTAGCCTGGGAACCTCCATATGCCGTGAGTGTGGCCGTAGGAAAAAGGCAAAAAGACAAAAAACAAAAAAAAAAACACAAAACAAAAAACAAGCAATGAGAGGATATAACTATTTGACAGGCCTCCTAAATTATGTTATGTGGTCGCTACTGAAAATACACAGGGGACAGAGCCCCCACCCAGAGTGCTAAGAGAAAGACCCATTTCATCATAGCATGTGACTAGACCTCAAAGATCGCCTCAAGATGAAACTCTTGCAGGCACTATTATTTAACCTGGGATTACCTATCCTTCCTAAGCATTCCCCTCCTAGCAGGGCTTAGGGCATCTCTAAGGAAAATGTGGGCTATGGTGGCTACAAAGTGGACAGAGAGAGATGGGGCTCTCTTTGCCACATCTGCCTTCTAGTCATCCCCTAGATTGCAGATACTCCTAAGTGACTACCTCTGACATTACCGTTTGTTTCTCAGCAAAGTTAGGGGACAATGGAATGGCCTTGCCTACATCTCATCAGCAAACTCTTGAAAAATGGAAACATTTACACCTCTCATCGCTGCTAAGCTACAGGTCAGTCCAGGTCCATCTGGACTTTGGCATATGTGGGATCCCCAGGACAACTGGGCACATTTAACCATCTGATTCCCAGGGGCCCATTCCTATGGAGCCATCCCTGCAGTCATCTGCAGACTGAGTGCCACAGGCAGTGTAACCTGCACACCCAGAACAGAAACACAAATTTATAAAATCCAAGATTCTGGTTTTTGTGTGGACTGTTCAGGAAATAACCCGCCCACTGTATTTTCACGTGTTTTCAATGCCATCAGCTAAAGGCTTTCCCAGAATCTGCTTTAATTCTTGCTCTTCAATTACATAGCCATAAAATTTCTCGCTTAAATTTTCTTCCCTCTGGTCTGCATAAAAGATACACGATCAGTCTACTGTATCTGCCGCTACTGTTTTATAATATATTAACTGATATGAGACCCTTAAGAACCAAGTTAAACAAAATACTCCTAGAACCTAGGACCCATTCTTGCCTTATTTTAGGAATTATTAAATAGGTGCAAATTAAATATCTGAACTTTCCTAGAAATGACTTAAATATAACCATGCTATGATCAACAGCTTGATGCATGTATTTGGGTTTACCTTTTAGTTGTTTCTGTATTACACTGTTATTCTGTTGTATATATACATTTTGTTCTAGTAATTAGAGAATTTTTACATTATTTCTACCTAGGAAAATCTAAATTATGTTTTAAAATTACAAACATTGACAGACTAACAACAGATTAATTTTTACTTAAAATAATATCCAATTTCTGCTGAACCTGATGATATATGAATATTTTAAAAGACACTGAACATATTTTAATGAGTTTTGAAACTACTGTAAACTTCAGTGTTTCATATTTCTTCCTACTGTTCTAAACTAACTATATCATTGTTTTAATTTTTGATAGCAGGAAAGTAAAGCAGATTTTATAAGTGAGCATTTATTTACCTAAGACCATTTCAAGTCATCTTGATAAATAAATACTCAAAGCCAGAAGCACTATGCATTTGTGCAAGAGCCATGGTAAAGCATTACAAAAACATATGTATTCCGGGTTGGAAACGCTGTTTGGATTTCAGACAATTAAAGCAATCTTAGAAGTAAAATCTTAATTGCTGATATAAAAGAGAGAAGGAACTTTTTTACATTCTTTTCATCTTCAGGGTCAAACTGACACTGCAATCGATAAAAGTTTTGGAAAAAAAACATGTTAAAGGTAGGCTAATAAGAGGAAAGAAAGGAACTAACATATATTGAACACTCACTAAGTGACGTATTAAGTCTTTTCCTCTTCCTGATCTGACCATTATTGAGCATATAGTGTACACTAAACTCATTCATTCGTGAAAGGTCATTTTAACTTGCTCTGTAGTTCTTCAAAATAAGTATTATTAATACTGTTTTATATATGAGAAAACCAAGGATCTCAAAGTTCACTTAGTTATTAAATGGCGGTACCATGATTTGGGAAAAGTCCATGGCCTGTGTATTTTCTATCACCACAAATGAATTCTGAGATGGTCTACTCTCTCTACCTAGCCACATAATTGGCTCAATTTAATGTGAAGGTTTAATATTTAATTGGGCTTTTAATTTTTTTCATTCACACAGAAAAAATTCTTTGCCAGTGAGGACATACTAATATATGAATATGGGACGTGATGAGGTCAAACTTGAAATTTCATAAGGTTCTACAAAATGTAAATGTACAGAGGAAAAAAATTTCAGTGACAGTCAAAGTCAATTTCATTTTTGTCAGATGTATCAGGACATACATATGTTCTAAATAAAGTTGATTGATAAATATTTCCCTCAGGATCTTTTTATATAAATAAAGTAAATACTAATGGAAATATTTAGCAATCCTATTCACACTGAAAAATTCCAAAAGCATGCTGAACACTAGCAAAAGAATTCAAACGTGACAAATAGGAGAGCGAGCAAGTTGGAAAAGATATCTAGCAAGAATTCAGTGACTATAAAAAGCAGATCATTTTTAATATGCCACTCTAAACAAAGCCTTCTACTGTAAGACACACAGGAATTTTGAAATTTTCCAGACTGATAAAAACGTAAGTCTTCCTTTTCAATTTTTAAAAGTTCTAACCCCTCGCCCTAAATTTCTCTGCTGAAAAATCAAGAATTTAAAATCGATCTTAACTCTCAATCACCCATATAGAGAATACAGTCTTTATTTTACTGGACCCCAGAAAGGGTGAATTAAATGAATTATATTCCTTAAAGAACATATCTGTTAAATCTGAAACTTCTTTCATTAATCCCAAAACTGCACTTATAACTGACCAGCACTTTGGAGCTCTGGTTGTGGCAGAAAAAGAGGATGAACCTGATCCCTCATTCTGTCTCACTGGGGAGCAAGGTGGGTGATGTGTGAGAATGACCAGTGCAGCATCCAGTGCGCCCCACCAAGAAGAATCCTGACCTGAGAACCAGTTTCTCCAAACTAGGGCAACTACCCACACTGTTTTAGGAGTGGCCCCTACCTCGGACAACCGCCACCACCGGGGCCACTGTCTTTACTTTTAGTTCTTTTTTCGGGGGGGGTGAGGGGTTGGTATGCATGTGAGTGAGTATGAGGATGGGAGAAGAGAAAGAAAGAGGCTTAAGCAGATAAGGAGAAAAACCAGACACTGACAGTGTTTTTATCACTATGACGATTCATATATTGTAAGCTTCAATGACATTTAGTAAATGTAACACAGCTGAGTAGTCGAAAATGATCCATGTTCTGGAATCTGAATAGATCCTTTCAAAGATTGCTTGTGATAAAAGATAAGTTTGTTTATTCACAGCAGAGGCTTTACATAAAATCATGAGATCCAACTGTCAAAACTGATTTCTAATATGCTTACAACCCTACTATCCCATCAATATAGAAGGCAAACTAGGCAGAGAGTTTACATATTCAGGTTTTGCTCTGCTATTCTAATTAAGTTTCACTTGTATTCATTCTTTAGGCATATTAAGACAGAAAAAAAAAAAAACACAACATGAACAATGCAAAAAATAAGCATCAACCCAGAGAGAAAGAATAAATGATACTAATAAAAAGAACATTCAGAATGAATATAGAGAATAGAAAAGTACTAAATACAGTACCTACATTAGGAGGGGTCAAATCTGCATTTCATGAAGCAAAATAGGAAAGTATTATAAATTATGAGACAGATAACAATAGTCCACACACAAGACAAGTAATGAATATTGCAAATTTTTTCACGTACAATAAAAACATTCAAAAGAGAACTATACTGGAGTCAAACTGTAACTTTCAAAGGAGAAAAAAAGATACAAATAATTATTTTTTTCCACTAGATATCATTCATTGTCCATATTGGTGGTAGAATTATGTGGTCGTTTAAGAGAATATCTTAAATGTACGACAGTTTTCACTAAACTCTTAGGGAGAAATGACAGACAAGTAAGATTTACGTCAGCATTCTCTTTTAATCAAAACCCAAAATGGCTTTGTTTAAATTTGGACTTTTTAATGGATGCACATTCCTACACAGAGTAAACTGCGTCTCCCACCACAATCCCCTACCTCTGACAGTGAAGTAGGATATTACCACACAGTGAATCAGTTAAAGACAGAAAAAGCATACCTTCCAATAAATTCACATCGATGTCGTTATTATCAGGCTTATGTAGGCCTGGGTATGTGTTAAACAGGTTAGCTACAAAAGCTAAATTTAGTTTAGGATTGCCTGAAACCACATCTGCAGGAGTAACAAACTGTCTGCAGCCCAGTTTATCTGCTTCTCGAAGCATGAATTCAGCACGCTTCAAGTCATTTTGCTCCTAGACAATGAAATAAAACAAAGATGGTCAAGATTAAACTTTCAATTGGCATATTTTTAAATTGATAAACATATTTATAAGCAATCACTTTTCTGGAAATATATCATATAATGGTTCAAAATAATGTCAGAAAGTGTAGGAATTCCAAATTAGCACCCCCCCCCCAATTTCTTTTGAATCAGTAAGAACAAGACTCTGAGTTTTCTTGCTGGGGTCAGAGGAATATTTCACCCTCATTGCTGAAATACACAAAATTTCCTTTTCTTTTCTTTTCTTTTCTTATCTTTTTCTTTTCTCTTTCTTTTGTCTTTTTAGGGCTACACCAATGGCATATGGAGGTTCCCAGGCTAGGGGCTGAATCAGAGCTGTAGCCACCAGCCTACACTACAGCCACAGCAACACCAGATCCTTAACCCACTGAGTGAGGCCAGGGATCGAACCTGCATCCTTGTGGATACTACTCAGTTCATTTCCGCTGAGCCACGACGAGCACACCTCAAACAAAACCGTCAAATATTGTATCAGTGAGCCCCTACCAGCTGAATTGTAGGTAACTTATTCAAGGCCATGCATTAGAATATCTTCTACTCTGATATTTCCAGTAGACTCTTCTCAATGATAAACAAGGTGGGATACACATAAAAAAAATTAAAATCAGAAGGAACAGTTCAGAAGGGTCACAACTGTAAAACCCTCAAAACAAATGGAATACTTCTTCACAAGAGAGTAGATGAAAACTGTGAAACTGTGTTATAGTCGCACATGACACATAACAATATGAGTGACTCTTAGGAATATAATTATTTTCAAAATAGGTACTCGGAATTGAAGTGCAATATGATAACCTTTATATGAAGTTTAAAAGTAAAATTAAAAATTTAAGTTTGTAAGAACTACATCTGCTCAAAGGAAAACTATATCAAAAGAAAAGCAAGAGGGAGTTCCCTTCGTGGCTCAGTGGTTAATGAATCCGACTAGGAACCATTAGGTTGCGGGTTCGATCCCTGGCCTTGCTCAGTGGGTTAAGGATCTGGCGTTGCCGTGAGCTGTGGTGTAGGTCGCAGACGTGGCTGGGATCCCGTGTTGCTGTGGCTGTGGCGAAGGCCGGCAGCTGCAGCTCCTGTTAGACCCCTAGCCTGGGAACCTCCATATGCCGCGGGTGTGGCCCCAGATAATGCAAAAAAAAAAAAGGGAAAAGCAAGAGAACAGTGGACATAAGATTCAAGATGGTGACTACCACATTAAGGTGAGGCAAAGAAATGAGATAGGGAAGAACTAAAAGCTAAACATAAACTGATGTCCAAGTCTTAGCTTTCATGTGCAATTGAGGGTTCAATTGCACAAGAGCTTGCTACAATTTCAATACAAACAGCTTGTTACAATTTCAACACAAACAGGTGCCAAACAAAAATAAAAAACCAGGGACATGCATGGACCCATGGGGAGAGTACACTATGACCAAAGATCATGATTTATCTAATTCTATGCACCAGAGTTGTAAATAAAATATAAAACAGATCAGAAAAGGCAATAGGTTCAAGGCTATTAAACAACAATAAAAAGCTCCCTCAGGTAGGTGTGAACAAATCACAATATGTGGACCTTATTTATATCTTAATTCAAATAAGTTATAAAAAAAAAGAGAATGACATTTACAAGGCAACTAGAAATGTCAACATTGGTTATTTGGATGATATTACAGATTATTGTTAATGTTTTAGGTATGATAAGGGTTTTTTTTGTTTTTTGTTTTTTTGTCTTTTTAGGTCCACACCCACGACATATGGAGGTTCCTAGGCTAGGGGCTGAATCAGAGCTGTAGCTACTGGCCTATGCCATAGCTACAGCAACATCAGATCCAAGCTGTGTCCGCGACCTAAGCCACAGCTCACGACAACGCTGGATCCTTAACCCACTGAGTGGGCCCAGGGATCGAACCTGCATCCTCATGGATCCTACTCAGATTCGTTTCCACTGAGCCACAATGGGAACTCCTGATAAGGTGTTATGATTACATTTTTAAAGTGTCTTTGAGAAACATATATTGAAATACTTATTGATGAAGTGATATGATCTCTAGGACTTGCTTCAAAATACTATGGAAGTGGAAGCAAATAGATAGGTGATAAATGAAGAAAAAAGGTTAACTGTGGGTTGATAGTTGTTGAACCTGCAGGATGAACACATGATAGTTCAGTATACTAAGTCGGTTCACTTTTGAATATGTTTGAAATTTTCCGTAAGTTTTTTTAAGTTCCTAATTTTTAGACTCAAGCTAATTTGGAAATTTTGCAAGACTAATTTTTTAGGTTTTACCATAATAACATGAAATATAATCAATTAGTGATGACTCAAGTTGCCTTTAAAACTATTATGGATAGTGCACTTTCAGTAGTTAATAGACTTCCATAAAAACTATATTCTGATCAGATTTTAATAATGAGATAGAACCATTTACAACCTAGGCTAAAAGAATGGGCTTCCTAGGAAAAGGATTTGTGTAGGTCCTTCCTACACCATAACTACTAAGAACTGCTGTCTTTTACTTTGTGTGTTGCCAAATAAAAGTTGGAAGAACTGATCTTCAATTGCTTAGAAATCTAACAGCTTGTTGCTCCCTTCCCTTGCACAGTGACAGCCACAAAAGCCCCCTGGTGGATTCCAGGGATGTTACACCAGGAGTGTGAGCGTAGGTTTCATTCCACACATACTCAGGGTCAGAATTCTGCACTTCCCTTTCTTCAGTCATGATGCCCAGAAGGCTTACCCTGGAAATCTTGGGTCTAGGACATGAAAAAAAAAAAAAAAAAACCCAACAAAAAAAAACCCTCTTGAAAAGCAAAGAGCCAAGCTTTAATGAAGGGCTGAGGGCTCCACCAGGAAATGTTGCCTGTAAAGAACTCTACTCTGAATATGACTGTACTTATTACTCAAACTCATAAAAGTACAAAGTAGAACAGTGGTTACTTGGGAGAGAGGAGAATGTGGAGTTATTGTTTAATGGGTACAGACTTCACTATACAATGAGGAAAAATTCTAGGGAGGAATAGTGGTAATGGTGGCAAATAATGCAAATAAATGTACTCAATGCCTCTGAGCTGTACACTTAAAACGGTCAACTTTATGTTTGCCTTTTTTTTTTTTTTTAGGGCTGCATATGCAGCATATAGAAGTTTCCAGGCTAGGGGTCAAATTGGAGCTGCAGCTGCCAGCCATAGCAACAGCAGATCCGAGCAGCAACTGTGACCTACACCACAGCTTACAAGATCCTTAACCCACTGAGCAAGGCCAGGGATCGAACCCACATCTCATAGATATCAGTTGGGTTTGTTACCCCTGAGCCACAATGGGAACTCCCAACTTTATGCTATGTATATTTAACCAATTTTTTTAAAAAATTTAACTGAAACCTATACTCACATTAAATCCTGAAAGATCAATGGCAATGGCAGGCCCATCATCCCGGTCACCTTTAGGTGCAATCTGATTAAGCAGATGAAAATAGGCTCTCGAATCCTTTAAGGGAAGAAACAAAACTGAATTTTAAAAATGAATAAAATCCTCCTTGGATTTCGGGAAAAAATACATTACCTGAAGATAATGCCCTCATCTCAAAGAATGGAATGATAACTTAGTAACCTTTACTTATTCCTTACAGGTTCCTGAATGCCCTAGACCTTTTCACACTTTAAAGTTTCCACTGATTCTATTTCACATCTCAGAGCTTCTAGCAACACTGCTTCCTGCACCTGGAATGCCATTCCTCACTCCTTTCATTTGTTTACACACCTAAGCATCAGCATCAGTTAAGATGAGGGTCAAGTTCCCTTGACAAGGCCCTTCCAGTTGGGAGGGAAGTGTTTTAAGCTACTTTGGTTCAGAGGCAGACCAAAAACCTCCTTTTGTCTATGGGTTCCCTGTGCCTTCAGATAATCTGGCTTCCAGTTAGCTGGTTTTTGGCAAAGTGGGACTAAGGATATTAAACTGGTCAAGCCCATAAGCGCCTCTCGCCGAGCAAACATGTAACTCTCAGTCCAAATTAACAGACTGACATTCTTATTAAAATGTAGTCAATCTCTGTCCTATAATATGGGAAAGAATGTTTTAATCTCCTCTCACAGTCAGTTGCATTTCTTATTAAAAGCCCAGAAACCAGTTTTTTTTAGTCAACGATTCTGTGACTATATGTGGGGGATCCACATCAGACAGAGACATGTAAAATTTCATTTTCTACACTATGTCCTTGAGAATTAAACTTCCGTTCACACTTAAGGCTGAGCCCCTTTTGTTTTTCGCAGTCTGCATCCTCCTTATTATATGTCCCCAAGTTGAACGTTAAAATAGGAACCTTGATGTCTTGGCTAAAATTGCTGATGGTGCGCCATCCTGCATTGGTCAGGTGGTAGTTCACCCACTGCAGCAGTAACTCTTCTGGAGAAAGTTTCAGCAGCTCTTCCAGATCCTCGCCTTCTTTCAGCAATGCAATCAGAGCTGAGAGGAAAACAATGACATGCAAACTCTTCCCACCGTAAGAATATGCCAATGGAAAGTGAATAGTTTTGATGCCCTTACCTTCATTCCTAGAAATCTCAATATCGGCAAAAAGACCAACTTTGATGATCTGCCAGAGAAGTCCCAAGACCAGGTGAGGTTTGCCTTCTTTGAGATCCTGTGCACCAATGTTGACCACTGTACAACCAATGGCGGAGGCAGAATTCAGGGCTAGGTTTAAATTTTCCTGAATTGCCACAAAGAAAATAACACATGAGAAAGTACTTTCTTAACTCTTATCAACAGGTTATGAGGTCAATGGATTGTGAAACTTTGGATTTTTTTTAACAGAAGTAATATATATATATTTTGTCTTTTTGCCTTTATCTAGGGCCACACCCGCGGCATATGGAGGTTCCCAGGCTAGGGGTCTAACAGGAGCTGTAGCCGCCGGCCTTCGCCACAGCCACAGCAACGTGGGCTCCGAGTTGTGTCTGTCACCTACACCACAGCTCACGGCAACGCCGGATCCTTAACCCACTGAGCGAGGCCAAGGATAGAACCTGCAACCTCATGGTTCCTAGTCGGATTCGTTAACCACTGAGCCACAAAGGGAACTCTTTAACATAAGTAATACTTTTATCACCTCTATATGCCAACTTTATCTCTAGGCCACTCTCCTCCCCCCTCCCAGTCCCCACTCTAAGCTCTAAACTTATATACTTACTTGATCATGTTCACCCATGGATGGTTCAAAAATACCTCAAACTCGACATGTCCAAAATTGAAGGAATTTTCTGACCATGCTTTCCTAGTCTTCCTTTAAATTTCTCATTAAAAGTGGCTTTTCCTTTATTTCCTGTCTCGGTTCCACAAGGCCAATCTTCATTCTTGCCTTCTTTCTTTCTAAGTCAGAAACCTGAGTCCTGGTTCTTCCTTGCCTCCTATATCCTGTGACCAGTTTGTCAATTCCACGTTCTGAATACCTCTGGAAACTGTCAGTGCCTTTCTTCAAGTTTCTTGATTCCTTCCTAATACCCATCCTCAGACTTACTTTCTACAGTCTGTCTTCCACAGTCCCCTGATGGTGGTGATCTTAGTAAAATATGTACCCTGGCTTTAAAACTCTTCAAGTGTTCCTTGTCATTCCCACTAGGTCCTCTCATTCACTCTCTTCAAGCTATATAGGGCCTCTGAATTTGCTAGTTCCTCTGTCTGAATCACACTTTCCTCAAATCCCCACGGTTCCTTTCAGATTGCTCAAATGCAACTAATGGCTTTTCTCTGATTATCTTACACAAAATAGCAAGTATCACCAAGCCTTTGCTCGCACTTATTATTCTCTACTTTATTCCTTATCATTCTTTGACATATTATATACTTTTATGTTGAATATTGTATCACCCTCAGTTACAGTATGAATTCTAATTATGAAGTTGAAGAATTCCAACAACTCAACAACAAAAAAACAAACAACCTGGATAAAATATGGGCAGAGGGCACGAATAAACACTTCTCCAAAGAAGATATACAAATGGACTGCAAGCACATGGCAAGATGATGAACATGACTAATCATTAGAGAATGTCAAACCACCTGATGAGACACCACTTGACACCCATCAAGGTGCCTATTAGAAACTGACAGAACACTGTAAATCAATTATAATGGAAAAAAATAAAAATCATAAAAAAGAAAAAAAACCCAAAATGAAACAAAACCAAACAAGCATTGGAGAGGATGTGGATCAGCTAGAACCCTTGTGCACTGATAGTGGGAATATAAAATGATGGTGCAGTTTCTATGGAAAACAGTACAGTGAATTCTCAAAAAATTAAACACAAAATTACTATATAATCTAGCAATTCCACTTCTGGGCCTATACTCAAAAAAAAGCAAATTGGTACTCAAACAGATATTTATACACCCATGTTTGCAGCAGCATTGTTCACAAAAGCCAAAAGGTGGAAACAAACCAAGTGTTCATCCACAGATGAACAGATAAGTAAAATACAGTATAGACATAAAATAGAATACTATGCAGCCTTAAAAAGTAAGGGAATTTTGATGTATGCTACCACATGGCTAACTCTGAAGACATTATGCTAAGTGAAATAAGCCAATCACAAAAGATTCCACTTATTCGAGGATATCTAGAGTAGTCAAACTCATAGGGACAGAAAGTAGAATGGCGACAGCCAGAGGATGGGGGAGCAGAGATTGGGGAGCTGTTATTTAATGAGTATAGAGTTCCACTTTGGGAGGATGAGATTTCTGAAGAATGGTACTGATGAATGCACAGCAATGTGAATGCATTTAATACCACAGAATTATATACTTAAAAAATGGTTAAAATGGTACATATTATGCGTATTTTACAATGAAAAGAAAGGAAAAAAACAAAACAAAACAGCCACCTTGAAGGTGCTAAGGCCAAATGTGAGATAATTTAAGCACCCAAATAATCAAGTGCAGTGATGAATTAAGGCACTGGAAAAAGTAGTAATTCCTGAGTGCCTATCAGTGAGAGAGAGAGAGAGAAAAGGGAGAAAAAGGGAAGGGAAGTCTCTTAGTTATAGCAGAATGCTGAGTAAATGACTGGTAAATGTGGAGGAAGTGCTGGAGCTAAAAAAAACAATTTTGCAAACATCCTTGTTAAAGACTAGATTTCAAAAGACTCATCAGTGAATACTAAATCTATGGGAAAATTCTGGTAAGGAGAAGGATATTTGCAAAGCCTTCAAGTGGGTCTCCTGAATTGCTTATCAGTTGCACAGGAGGAAAAAAAAAAAAACAGTAATTAAACAGTGGAGAAACTGGGCAGGGAGTTCCCATCATGGTTCAGTGGTTAACGAATCCGACTAGTATCCATGAGGTTGTGGGTTCAATCCCTGGCTTTGCTTAGTGAGTTAAGGATCCAGCCTTGCTCTGAGCTGTGGTGTAGGTCGCAGACATGGCTTGGATCCCGCATTGCTGTGGTTGTAGCATAGGCCTGTGGGAAACAGCTCTGATTTGATCCCTAGTCTGGGAACCTCCGTATGCCACGGTTCAGGCCCTAAAAAGACAAAAGACAAAAAAAAAAAAAAAAAAAAAAAAAAAAAAAAAAAAAAAAAAAAAAAAAAAGGAGAAAAGAAACTGGGCAACATCTTAACCTGATGATAAAAACTAACATCAACTATAGGGAACACATAGATATCCTGTGCCTCTAACTACATAAATTTGTGAACTTGATAACTATACTGTGGTAATATAAGAGAAAAATCCTTGTTCTTAGTAAATATATGCTAAAAATTCAATGGTAAAGAGTCATGAAGTATGCAACTTATCCTCAAGTGGTCCAAGAAAGAATCCTGTATACACATGCACACACACCAGGGAGAGAGCACAAATATTAAAGCAAGTGGAATAAACCACTAATAATAGGCAAACCTAGGTAAGGGATATATGAGTGTTTTTGTAGAGGTTTTAGTTATGCTTTGTAATCTTGGAATTATTTTCAAATAAAAATAGAATAACTCTCAACCGTTTTTTTTTTAATCCAAACACGCCATTAATTTTAATCTAAGGCTTAACTGAAGGCAATATTTCTTAAACAATATTAATTAATTTGTCCTTTAGCTGTCATCTGTTAATGCTATACCAGTGACAGACACATAAATGTAAGGAAAAAAACCACTCAGTAACAAAAAAACAGGAGTTCCCATTGTGGTTCAGTGGGTTAAGAACCAGATACAGTGTCTGTGAGGATGCAAGTTTGATCTCTGGCCTTGCTCAGTGGGTTGCATCCAGCATTGCCTAAAACTGTGGCACAGGTCACAGATGTGGTTCAAATCTGCCATTGCTGTGGCTCTGGTGTAGGCTGGCAGCTGCAGATCCGATCTGACCCCTAGTCTGGAAACTTCCATATACCTCAGGAGCAGCCCTAAAAAAGAAAACAAAGGGGGAAAAAAAAAAGTTTGTGACAACCTAAGGCAGCAAATTGGAAAAGACATCAAATTAAAAAAATGTGGATTTACCTTAGCTTTTAGCTCTTTAAAAGGTCCTTCCTCAAATTTCTTCCCTGGAAATAACAAATGCATAGTACATACTGTGGATTTTTTTCCCAAACATCCTTTCATCTTTCAGAAAAACATAGTAGCCCGTTTGCTATTGGGCCTTGTTTTTGTGGCATTTAATGATGATAAATAATCAATATGACCAGACTTTTAAGTTACCAAAGATAAGAAGAGGTAACTTCAGGAGCCAGGGGATTTGTTGTTAACTGCATTTGATTTGCTTTGGGGAAAAGGTAGAGCTGCCTTTCTTCTTTTATTTCTACAGCCCATGTTTGGGTAGAGCCCTTGCTCCCACAGTTTGCTTACGTTTTTATGTTTACTAGTCAGAAGCTACACAAGTTCACAAAGCAAAGTGATTATTTATTTCAGTGGCTGCCTCTTACAGTATGCTGAAGCAATTTATCTTGCTGGGTTCCAAGTAAATGGCTGTATCTCTTAGGGTTCAGTCTAGGGTAATTAAAGAAAGCATTTGGAATGAAATCATTTCTGTAATGGTATTAAGCAATATTCATTTAAATGCAGTTCTCCGAAAGAAAGCAGAGACACAGAATCTTTTAAAATATTTATAATCTAAATCTATTATAAGCACAATATAAATATGAAAATACTTAGATTATTTTTCATATTTTCAGATATTTTTAAGACAATTTAAATCAAATCAATATAATGTTCAAGAGACACCCTCTGCCAGTTTAGGCTTGACCAGTAATATTTTTCCATCTTCTTTTCCAAGAGCATAAAAGGATGTTTCATCCAGTTGTGATTTCCCCAGAATACATTAGCTGGGGAAAGAACTGCACTGAAAATTATTCCAGTAATAGTGTTAATCTTGCAATGACCCAATTTTTTGCACTGACAGCATGGTACTATGGCCAGAAGAAATACGTTATTTCATGAAATTGACTGTAATAACTAGTAAGAACCAAAACCCTCCTCTGCTTCTCTCAGCCTGGACAATGACAAGGGAAACCCTACGTTAACATGACTTTGGGCTATTCCTTTGTTTTCAGCACCATGACCTTACTTTTCCAGGAGAAAAAGGCAAAGTATTTAATTGTTCAATGCAGGCAGCAACTCCTCAGTGGAAAACATCAATAGACAGTTAATACTCTAAAATATTCTTTGACTCCTTCACCTGGAAATCCTCCCCTTACAATTTCTACTAATTCTGACTGTTGTACCATGATCCTTACCCAATAACTAGTCTTCCCTCACTCTCTCTTCCACACTGAAAAACTCTCCTTAAACCACAATTCCAAATCTCAAATTCTAACCTCAGCTCAAAGACATTGCCAAAGGGTTGCAGGTGGTGTTTTTTTCTTACTGCAGTAAACAGTAAAACTCAGCTTTGTCTTATCAACAGGTTGTGCTGACGATATATGCGGAACCAGTTTTTGATGTTAATTTTATCCTAAGATTTTGGCTTTATAAGTACAGCAAATGACTTAAATCAAGACATGGAAACAACCCAAATGTCCATTGACAGATGAATGGATTAAGAAGATGTGGTACATATACACAATGGAATAATACTCAGTCATAAAAAAAGAACAAAACAATGCCATTTGCAGCAACATGGATGGAACTAGAGACTATCAGACTAAGTGAAGTAAGTCAGAAAGAAGAGACAAATACCATATGACATCACTTATATCTGGAATCTAATATATAGCACAAATGAACTTTTCCACAGAAAAGAAACTCATGGACTTGGAGAACAGACTTGTGGTTGCCAAGGGGGAGGGGGAGGGAGAGGGATGGGCTGGGAATCTGGGGTTAATAGTTGCAAACTATTGCCTCTGGAATGGATAAGCAATGAGATCTTGCTGTGTAGCACTGGGAACTGTATCTAGTCACTTATGATGGAGGATGACAGAGGAGAATGTGAGAAAAAGAATGTATATATATGTGACTGGGTCACTTTGGTGTACAGTAGAAAACTGACGGAACACTATAAACCAGCTATAATAGGGAAAAAAACAAGTAATTGGCTAAAAATGAATTGAATATAAGAAGCTAAGATGTGTTTTCTCAAGTAAATGGTAGTTTCTAATTGGGAAATAACATTATCGCCTTACAGTAATTAGAGAATAGAATGACCACTATTGTCTACAGTCAATTCTAAAGAACAAGAAAAACAGGAGAACCCCATAAAGACGTTCTTCTTCAAATGCTAACATGGACAATTGTCGTGGGTGCTCAAACTTCCTTCCTGAAGACCTGTGTTGGTGGGGACAGAAAAGGACAATGTGGAACCTCTAACGCCTGAGACATCAGAGATGTGTTGCTCCTCCTTGTGTTTCAGTGTCCTAACCTGTAAAATAGGATATCTTACCTTACAGAGGTATTAACAGAAGACTCAAGGAAAAACATTAGTGTGTCTTGAATAAGCTATCCATTCTCTCCTGTCTTTTTCATACATCAATGAATTGTCTGTGCCTAAGATTTAGTCCACTTTACCAGGTAGGAAAAAGTACACTGCTGTTTTAGATAGTTTCTCACGAAGCCTGCTACTTTGAATAATAATTAACTATCCAGTTCTTTTCTAACAGTTTCAAAGAGGTACTGCAAGTTTTCTTTAATTCATACCACTCTGTATATTTTCATTTCCACTAAAGCTTCAATTTAGATGGGTTCACTTTGGCTAATGACTTTTCAGAGGGCTGTGCTATGCACTTATTGGGTCAATAAGGACAAAGGCATTATTTGTTATTCAGATTTCATCCTTATTCTACATCATTATACCTTTACTCCATTGGACATGTCCAAGTGAGATTCCAAATGAGACTTGTGTTTTCTCTACTTAAACAGTTACTGAAATTTAGGTCATACATGTGTATACATTTGTATATATATGTACATGTAAAGTATATGTGTAAAGTATATACATATATACCTTGTAAGTATGTGAGTATATTAATTGCACTGTATTTTTTTAACAAGTTAGAATGAACTGATTCAATTTCCTATACCCACTCTTGTGTTAGTTTCCTTACTTTTAGGTCCTTAAATCACCATCTGTTTTTCTGACTCTTATTCATATAACTACTTTTCTTTCAAAAATGATAATCAAGAGAATGCAGCTCAGTAGCACATTGAGTGCAAAGTCTCCAAGATCATAAATGTGTCCTTCTCTTAACTGCTTGATCTGTCCCTTTCCCTCGCTTTCATAGTTATAGTGTGTCATTTTCATCCTTTTCTAGTTCTCTTTTCATATGTCATGAGACTTTATAGTTCATCACCAGGTGAAAAACTATGTTATCACACTCTTTTACAAATGAATTAGGCTTCTTCAGGATAATGTTTCATGGGAAACTTGTGGCTTTCTGGTAGATCTATTCCCAGAGCTCTAAAATTACTGAATAAACAAAACAGTTTTAATATCCACAGTAACACTTTGCCCCTTCCCAGAGGCCTGTCTTTTCTCCTTCTACATTAGGGCACTTTCTCAAGTATCCTAGAGACCTAGACTATTACCCCTAACTCACATTGGAAGAATGCTATCTCTAAAAATAGAAATATAAAGGACTTAGCCCCTCAGACCCATCCTCGAGCTATTGCAAAATAAGAACAATATTTTCCTTTATCTCCTTCAATGCACTGCATACCAGTACTAAAAGGAAAACTATACAACTAATTTATACAACACTAAGAAATGCTGCATTTCAGATTCAGAGCCACAAAAAATTGTGTGACATATGTGCTCTAAAAATAAGAGGAATATGAATATTTTCTACAATAATAGATATTAAATGAAGCATCCCGATGCAAGATGTGAAAGAAAATAAACCTGCGGCAATTGCAATCAGAGGCTTCCTCAAGAATGGTAGTTTCTGGAGTTCCCGTCATGGCACAGTGGAAACGAATCTGACTAGGAACCATGAGGTTGCGGGTTCGATCCCTGGCCTCCCTCAGTGGGTTAAGGATCCGGCGTTGCCGTGAGCTGTAGTGTAGGTTGCAGACGCGGCTCGGATCCCCCGTTGCTGTGGCTGTGGCGAAGGCCGGCGGCTACAGCTCCTATTAGACCCCTAGCCTGGGAACCTCCATATGCCACGGGTGTGGCCCTAAATAAGGCAAAAAGACAAAAAAAATTAAAAATTAAAAAAATTAAAAAATAATAAAAATAACTCAAAAATTTAAAATAACAATCTAAGTACGATTATCTTAAGATTAAGTATTATCTTAAGACAAAGGACTCTGAATCTTTATTTCTTCATTAAAAATGCAGCTGAGGAGTTCCTGCTGTGGCGCAGCGGAAACAAATACGACTAGGAACCATGAGCTGAGGGTTCGATCTCTGGCCTCACTCAGTGGGTTAAGGATCTGTCGTTGACGTGAGCTGTGGTGTGGCTCAGATCCTGCATTGCTGTAGCTGTTGTGTAGGCTGGCAGCTGCAGCTCCGATTTGACCCCTAGCCTGGGAACCTCCATATGCTGCGGGTGCGGCCCTAAAAAGCAAAAACAAAAAACAAAACAAAACAAAAATGCAGCTGAATTTTTCCTTAGTGAAAACCTAGTTTTTATAGGAAGCCAAAATTATGTTAAATCAAAGGTTCTGCCTGAGCCTAAAGGATCCATTAATAAGGAATCTATGATTCTTACAGAAACAGGATTTCTAGCAAAGGAGAAATACTTACAGAAATAGTGAAAGGGGTGAGCTTTTTCTTATTAATGGCTCTTTCATCAATTGTATCTGGTTCAGATAAGTTGATCATTTTGCTAAAGAAGAAATGAGAATAATTCAGTTTAAGATTCCCAGAAATTAAAAAAAAAAGATTCCCAGAAATATTTTTCGTTTATTTTTGTAAGTACACAATAAAGTTAAATTTTGAAAAGTATTATTCCATTTCTTTAAAATATTATACTGTAATTCAAGTCAGGGACTTATTTTTTTAAAAGTCTAAGAAATAGGAGTTCCTACTGTGGCGCAATGGGATCAGCAGCGTCCTGGGAGCACTGGGATACAGGTTCAATCCCAGGCCTGACACAGTGGGTTAAGGATCTGGCATTGCCACAGCTGCAGCTTAGGTCTAAATTACGGCTGGGATCTGATCCCTGGCCCAGGAACTCCAAATGCCGTGGGTGGTCAAAAAAGAAAATAAATAAATAAATAAAATCTAAGAAATATTCCCTAACTTACAACAAATCTATCACTCACTATGACAGTAATCTTAGCACTTCCTAACTTTTTAAAAATAGTCTTGCATTTTCTTTAGGTGCATCTTGTTTTTATTTCATTTAATAATCATCAGTGTTTAGTACCTGAAATATAAAACAAATTCTCAAGAGGCCAAACTTCATAAAGTGGTATCAAAAGTGTCAAAATTACTGCTGTTGCAGAAAGATAAAGGCCAGAGACTTGGTCTAAAATTTCAATAATTCAAACATTTTAAAAGAAACTAATACAGATCTTATCTCTGTGCTTTAGAATATATTTTGTATTTTAAAACAAAGGTCCGAAAATGCCCATTCGATTCATAATAGGAATTTCTTCTGATGGTCAGAGGAAGAGACCAGAACTGTAGGTGGAGGTCAAGGTATATTTTATATGTGATGTCCTAAAACCTAACACCCTGTGCTCATGTGCACTTTTCATCTGAGAAAAGAGACTGAGGAAATGTGGCAGAATGTCAGTTATGGGTATTAAGAATAGCTGAATGGTTATTTTCTTCTTTGAAAGTTTTCTGTATTTTTATAGAAAAGATAGCTGCTCTATACAACAAAGTAGCCTGGGACTTTAGTACATACAACAAAGACAAAGACATACCCTTAGAGAGTTCACAATTTGGTGAGTAGAAACTAACTGCAAAGAGCCAAGGATATAACAAGACTGAAATAATATTAATCTCACTGAAGCGCAAGTGAGATATACATATATCTCGATTGTATTTCCTCATGTTCCTGTCCCAGTCAACAATCAACATTCCCTTATTGAAAAGTAAAAAAAAGAAAAACCCCGTGAAAATGTTGGGAAACGTAGTACTTAATTTTCTATGCAATATAAAATGTTTAAGACCTACATAGCTTACAAATATGACCTATGTTAATTTCAAAAGACAATAGATTCAGTGAATTGTAGTTTCCACTGAATGCTCCTCAACAGAGACAGTGAGAACCCAACTCTCTTAAACGAGTGTTCAACTCACCAAAGAAGGATGCCATCAGCAAGCGATTTGAAAAGACTGTTGTCATCGGGATTCATGGGTATGAGATGCTTACAGTCAGGGTCATTCTCCAGGGCTTTGTTTATCCAGTTAACAAAGGCCACTTTTTCTTCCTCTGAAAACAGAAAATCTTAGTTTGTATACCTCATCGCATAAAATTAAATGCACTACAAAATCATACTTATAAATTTCTGTTCAAAAAAAATGCCAATTTTTAAAACTCTTACAAAGGATTCAAGAGGGCCTAGGTTGAAGGAGAAAGGGGAACTCATTCCACTTCTTCATCTGATATGTTAGTGGAGAGTAACTATACAGCCTAAGTGAGCACAATAAATACTCAGTTTGATTCTAAAAGCTTTCCAAACACACTGCTTCTGCCAGCTAGTGGATCAGGAGCCAAACATGAGAGATCAGATTATACACACACAGACACCAGGGGAAAAATACAAGAAACAAATGTCCACAGTAATAAATTCCACCTTCCCACCTCCAAAACTTTAGAGTTGTGACTTGGAACTTACAACAGCAATACTAATTTTATTTTATTTATTTATTTATTTATTTATTTATTTAAATTTTTTTTTTTTTTTTTTGTGGCTTTTTGCCTTATCTAGGGCCACACCTGCGGCATATGGAGGTTCCCAGGCTAGGGGTCTTACAGGAGCTGTAGCCGCCGGCCTTCGCCACAGCCACAGCAACGCGGGATCCGAGCCGCGTCTGCGACCTACACCACAGCTCACGGCAACGCAGGATCCTTAACCCACTGAGCAAGGCCAGGGATCGAACCCGCAACCTCATGGTTCCTAGTCGGATTCGTTAACCACTGAGCCACTACGGGAACTCCCAGCAATACTAATTTTATTCAAGAGTAATCTGAATGGCTAAAATACCTCCATTTCTATGGACTATCTAGTATAAGAAAACTGATACAGGAGTTACCGCTGTGGTTCAGTGGGTTAAGATTCCAACTGCAGCAGCCCAGGTCGCTGTGGAGGTGTGGATTTGACCCCTGGCTGGGTTAAAAGAATCTGGTGTTGCCACATCTGCAGTTGTGGCTTGAATTCAATCCCTAGCCTGGGAACTTCCATATGCCGTGGATGTGGCCATAGAAGAAAAAAAGAAAAAGACAACTGACACAAATCTAAAGAACTGTTCTACTCTCAGTTATCTTCACCCTCAACTTCTCAACCCAAGGAGTCTAGTGTGGGAACAGTGATCATTAGGCAGAAAAAACTGTTGGACTATGCAGTGCAGAAAATATGAAGGCATTTAAAGGGAAATGTCCTACTGCTTTATTATCATTCTATAAATATAAAAAGGGTTTAACAATGTAAAACCCAAAAGAAAATAATTCCCATTTCCATCACATGGTAGTATATCATTATTGCCCCAATTCCTAGGACTAGGTAAATTTCATAAGGGCATATTTGGCAGGTACCCCCAAAATTTAATCTATCACACACATACACAATCAAAAAAGACACAAACATTTACTTCTATATATCATTATCTGCCTCCTTATCATCTTGCCTCACTATACCTATCTCTTTACAGACTTAAAATTTATGGGTTTTTGGTTTTTTCTTTTTCTTTTCTTTTTTTTTTTTTTGTCTTTTTAGAGCTGCACCTGCAGCATAAGGAGGTTCCCACACTAGGGGTCAAATCAGAGCTGCAGCCACTGGCCTACGCCACAGCCACAGCAACATGGGATCCAAGCCGCGTCTGCGACCTACACCACAGTTCACAGCAACACTGGATCCTTAACCCACTGAGCAAGGCCAGGGTTCGAACCTGCATCCTCATGGTTCCTAGTCAGATTTGTTTCTCCTAGAATCTATGGAGAATCTAAGGCATTATACCTCCCACCAAGGAATTTTTAGGGTAATGATAAAACAGATACTCTTGAAGAAATGCAACAAAAGGGAAATTAACATATCACAAGAGAGATAAGCAATGTTTCAGAGAATTTAAAGAAAGAAAGAATTGATTCTACTTAGGTAAGTCAAGAAAAGGTTTGGAGTTCCTGTCATGGCTCAGTGGTTAATGAATCCGACTAGGAACCATGAGGTTGCGGGTTCGATCCCTGGCCTTGCTCAGTGGGTTAAGGATCCGGCGTTGCTGTGAGCTGTGGTGTAGGTCGCAGACGCGGCTCAGATCCCACGTTGCTGTGGCTGTGGCGAAGGCCGGCAGCTACAGCTCCTGTAAGACCCCTAGCCTGGGAATCTCCGTATGCCGCGGGTGCGGCCCTAGATAAGGCAAAAAGACAAAAAAAAGAAAAGAAAAGGTTTTATGGGGAGTCCCCATTGTGAGCAGGGGGTTAAGGATCCAGTGTCATTTCTTCAGTGGTATGAGTTCAATCCCTGGCCCAGTGCAGTGGGATAAAGAACTGGAATTGCCACAGCTGTGACATAGGTCACAGCTGCGGCTTGGATTCAACCCTGGCCCAGGAACTTCCATGTGTCACAGATGCAGCCAAAAAAAAAAGGCTATATGGAGAAGGTACTATTTGAAAGACAGATTTTTAATAGGTGAAGATGGGCAGAGAAAGGGAATACAGTCCATGTATAAGAACCACAAATGAGATACAATCTTACAACCATTAGGATGGCTGTAATAAACAAAATGGACAATAACAAGTGTCGACAAGAATGTGAAGAAGTCAGAAATTTCATACATCAGGAGAAAATAAATGGTGTGGCCACTCTGGAAAACAGTCTGGCAGTTCTTTAAAATGTTAAACAGGAGTTCCCTTGTGGCTCAGTGGGTTAAGGACCTGGCATTGTAAGTACTGCTCTGTTTACATCTATGGCTGGGGTTCAACCCCTGGCCTGGGAATTTCCACAAGCTGCGGGTGTGGTCAAAAATAGAAAAAGAATAAAAATGTTAAACATAGTGTAACCAAAAAACCTTTCCTGGGTATGTACCTAAGAAAATTCAAAGCATATGTTCATACAAAAACATGCACACAAGTGTTCATACAGCATTATTCAAAGAGCCAGAAAGTGGAAACAACTGAAATGTCTGCCAGCTGATGAAAGGACAAATGAAATGTGATGTTATCCATAGAACAGAATATTATTCAACCACAAAAAAGAATG
Organism: Catagonus wagneri; assembly: GCA_004024745.2. Classification (NCBI taxonomy): domain Eukaryota; kingdom Metazoa; phylum Chordata; class Mammalia; order Artiodactyla; family Tayassuidae; genus Catagonus; species Catagonus wagneri. The sequence goes on along the minus strand of PVHT021183693.1, from coordinate 888,842 downwards.
AAGTACATGGCCACAATACATGCCACAACATGAGTGATCCTTGAGAATATTATGCCACTGAAGAGGCCTGTCAAGTGAAAGGCTACTATCACATAATTCCATTATATGAAATTTCCAGAACAGGCAAATCTATAGAAATAAAAAATAGATTAACAGTTGCCAGAGGTAGGGGAAGGGGGAAATGGAGAGTGACTGCTAATGAGCAAGGGACTGCTCTTTGGAGTGATGAAAATGTCCTAAAATTAGATGGTGGTGATGATTGTACGATTTGGTGAATATACTACAAACTACTCAACTGTATACTTTCAAAGGGTGAATTTATGGTAGCTGAAGTATATCTCAATAAAGCTGTTGTTTTCTTAAGAGCCATGAATTGTTCTGGATCTAGTTCTAAATAATAGTTACATGGCGGTATTCATATGTAAAAAAATCATCAAGCCATATTTAAGAACAGGGCACTGTATGCACTTTACTCTGTGCATCTTAATACCTTGATAAACAAGTACACAAAGCTTCTAGGAGCTCCCTGGTAGCTTAGCAGCTTAAGGATCCATTGCTGTTGTCACTGCTGTGGCATGGGTTTGATCCCTAGCCCAGGAATTTACGTGTGCCATAAGGATGGCCAAAAAAAAAATCTATGATGATAGACATCAGAGAAGTGGTTATCTCTGGGGAGAAAAGGTTATTCTTTGAGGCATGTGGGAGCCACGCAGGGTAATAGAAATGTCGTATTTTGATTTTGTTGGCAGCCACGTGGATGCAGCTCCATGATGTATACACATGTGAAAACTCACTGAGTTGTACAGGTGAGATTTAGCATTTTGCTAAATGGATGTTATACCTCAATAAAAAAGGATTTTTTTTTTTAATGATGACATGATTTCATTAGAATGGACAGGCAGAAATAGAACTGAGGAGTAAGTACCTTTCAGAAAAATAGAGGCAGCAGTTAGAAACCACTGCCTTCACCACTAAAGTTCCCTGGTTGGAAAAGGTTTGGAAAAATATATATACAATGGGTAGGAGAAGTGTGAAAATATTGTTAGAAGAAAACCCATTTAGAAAGGAAAAGAATCAAGAGGATAATTAATAGATTCAGATCTCAAAAGAAGAAACAGGGGGGAAGTTACACTGAGGTTTTTCTGTGTGTGTGTGTCTTTTTAGGGCCACCCCCGTGGCATGTGGAAGTTCCCAGGCTAGGGGTCGAAACAAAGCTGCAGCTGCCACAACCACAGCCACATCAGATCTAAGCCGTATCCGTGACCTACACCACAGCTCATAGCAATGCCAGATCTTCAACCCACTGAGCGAAGCCATATATCAAACCCTAGTCCTCATGGATACTAGTTGGATTTGTTACCACTGAGCCATGACAGGAACTCCCTACATTGATTTTTTTTTATCAAAAATTATTTTATCAATTAACAAAAATTTGAAAAGCGTAGTTCTAATGATATTAACATGAACAAAAGGGACTTGGTCAAAGGTCTTTAGGCATCTTGATCCTGAGAAGCAAGCTCAGCATGAGGCAAGCCATCTCTTCTTAGTAGTTCATGTGACTCTGGATTTCCCACTGGGCAACAATTCAGTGATTCTATCAGACCAAGCAAATCATGTGCTGTGTTCTACTAGTCATTGGTGGCTTGATAAGAGATGAATCAGGAATTTCAGCTTCCCCAAATGGAAATTCCTTGCAACAAACCCCTCCACCATCCCTAAAATAGTTCTAATGAAAACCCACCTCACCAGTCAGGATGAAAAATCCATTCCAAGGTCATGATTAAATAAATACACTCAATGCTGAAATATAAACACCTTCTATCTTGCTTTTTCTTTTTTTCTTGGCCATCCCTGCTGCATGAAGAAGTTCCTGGGCCAAGGACTGAATCTGAACCACAGCAGCCACCAGAGCCGCAGCAGTGACAGCACTGGATTTTTAACCTGCCGAGCCCCCAGGGAACTCCTATTTTGCTGTATCTAATCTCTGTGGTACACTGTACCTGACCCATAGTAAAAACTCATTGGTTTCAATAATCCTAGGATTTGTCATTCTGACATCTCTGAAATTAAGATGCATTTCGAATCTGACAGCACATTATAATTTAGTATCATTCTTCCTCAGTGGCACATAAAGCAATGGTATGAATTACAATACATGGCATCTTAGATTTGATGAAATATAAGGACCATTGTTGAATGAACCAATGACTGAAAGATTTGGAGCACGTGGTTGGTTACCTGAATAAGAATGCTGTGTGCCCTCACTAGAAATGGATGAAGTTCCTCCAATAGCAGTAATCCCTTCTTTCTTGTTAATTATTTTTCTGAATGTTTTGCTGATGTCTTTGCTTTTTAACTCTTGCATTAGCTGGAATGGGACAGAAGTGAAATTGACTCGATTAGATAACCAGTAAAATCCTTGCAACATAAATGGGTAGTTATTTATTCAGAATGACATCAAAATAAATACTAATCAGTTGTTCTTGCATTTATTACCTGTGTACAAAGATAACTCTCATCATTCTAAAAGAACACGAAATGGACCAGCGTTTGCACTCCAATCTATAATTAAGCTCAAATTGAACACGTTGAAATTATTCTTCTAGACTTGCCATGATCTTTTGTACTGAAGACTAAAGAAGAACCAGCTACATCACAAAGATTTTAAATGCCTCCGTGAAGGTAATTTCCCATCTGAACAACTCAAATGCATACATGCTAAAGTCAAGGAGTCAGCTTTTGCAGGAAATTCCATGAGCTTAAAGAAATGCCCCCTGCCAGTCACTCTGTCACTGACCACTGTAGAGCCTGGCTAGACTGAATATAATCAGTTCTCCCCAGAGCAGCCAGAGTGAGTTTTTACAAATGCAAATGTGATCATGTCACTTCACATGCTCTTCCTCACACACCACTGGCTTCCCACTGGCTCCTAGGATAAAAACAAAAGTCCTACAAGACCCTGATGACCTGAGCCTGACTCATTTCTCTGGTCTCGTTCCTTACCCTTAGCATCCCAGCTCCAGCCACACTGATGTTTTTCTTTTTTCAAGTGCTTGAGAGTGTTAACCATCCCTAAGGCCACCAAGCCTCTATGTAGGCAGACACACCTCTGCCTGCCTCAGGCATTACTCATTTCCCCCACCCGACTGCTTTGCTTTGATCTATTCAACATCTTCCTTTAGATGGCAGCTCAGTCTTCACAGCTTCTGAAACAGTGCTTGTTTCCTCAAACCTTTGAATTCCCTAGCCTCCCCACCAAGTTCAATTCCTCTTAACACAAACTTTCCAGGGACACATTCTACTCTGTCATAGCATTTGTCACAGTTCTCTTTTATCTATTTGGGTGATTCTGTCTTCCCCACCACCTGTAAATTCCATGAAAGCTGGGGCTATATCTCTCTCTTTTTTTTGGGGGGGGGCACACCCATGGCATATGGAAGTTCCCAGGCTAGAGGTCGAATCGGAGCTACACACTGCCAGCCACAGCCACAGCCACAGCCACATAGGATCCAAGCTGCATCTGCAACCTACACTGCAGCTCACAGCAACCCTGGTTCCTTAATCCACTGAGTGAGGCCAGGGATCAAACCCGTGTCAAAATGGATACTAGTCGGATTCATTTCCACTGCACTGCAACAGGAACTCCAAGCTACATCTTTTTGTTCATCCCATTATTCACAGTGTCCGAGTTCCAGGCAAGAAAGGAGCTCAAATATTAGCTACCTGAGTAAAGAATGCAAAAGCAGACGATTTTATCTCATATTTATTCAATGATATGGAAATACTTTGCATATAGTCAGAAAGCATTTAATGCAACTATAGTTACACTAGGGCACGAACGATTATTATCTACACCTGACTTCAATTCCAACAATTTGAGATTATTTTTTTCCTTTGTTTTATGAATTATTTGTGGAAACTGCTGTTATTCATCATCATCATCATTTTAAAGAAGGGCTTTTTCTGATCTCTGAAGCTAAATTTAACCGAAAGAGAGCAACAGTATTACTAAATTAGTAATTAACTAAATTAGACATTACTAAATTAGTAATTAAATTATTCAATTACTAAAGTAATAATTAGTAATTATTAAATTAATAATTTCATTACTAAAATTCTGCTTGAAGCAAGACAATCAGTTGCCAGGAAGAGGATTTAGATTACTTACTGACACAAACTCTTCGAAAGTGATTTTGCCATCTTTGCTGCTGTCAGCAACTGTCAGAATTTTCTCCACAATCTCGCGAACCTTGTAGCCAGGCAGAGGAAGGCTTGCTTCCTTAAACAGGTCCTGGAGTTCATAGTCACTGACATACCCGCTGTTGTCAATATCTATAAAGAAAAATTACAAACTATCAATGGTCACTTGTACTTACTGGAGATGTGCACTCAGGTGGCTCTTTGGGAGATTCACAGGCAGGCAGGACCTTTCACGTTTCAAGTGGCAGCAAACTTTTCTCCTGCATCTGAATTTTACAAAGTATGCTATATACTTTATCCAAAAACTGGTATTTGATGAGATTTACCCCCATAGATTTAGGGCTGTTAAAGGTACTTTAAGTGTATAGTAGGGACACTGTGCTGATAGATGAAAAAACTCAAGTTTAGCATGTGACTAAGTTTCAAAGAGTTAAGCATGGGGAGGTATCAGATATCTAGAAGAAATACAGCAGCAACAGTCATGAGGGAACACCCACCTAGACTTTGGCTTCTTCATGGAATTTATACAAGAGACCTGCTGGCCCCACATTCCATATAAACTACGCGCATCATGTAATATACACATAAGGCACTTCTGTTCTACATTTCACTTGGTGGCAGTTCTGTTTCACCTGTCAATAATTCATTGCTTCTTCATTATGTATTTATGATACCATTATGTAGGCTGAGTCATGTTTGTTATCATTTTGAGATTAAGTATTCAAGAAATAACTTCACATCTACTTTGGACTTTTGGAAATAGGTTTCCAGGCGTTTTCCTGTTGTCACTGAGGTGCCCTTCCCTGAGTTTTCCCTAGAGACCGGATACCTATTCTTGACACAGAAACAAAGGCAACACAAAACACTTCTGGCCAGAGTTGGCAACAGGGCTTTGGATTGTTTGATTAGTTGCTTGGATCCCCCTTGTACAGGCTGTCTTTACTCACCTGGTAATAACTGCTTTGTTCCCTATATTTCTTCTTCCTTTCAGTAAAAGAGCTGTCAGCACTATAACTAAATTAATGAGAAAGACAGAAACTTTTCTCTTAAACTCGCATACACAAAGTTTTAGAATTAATACTGTTTAGAATGATGGAAAGTTTCTACATAGAATCTACCAAGTACCAAAATAGTGCTATACTCTCAAAAGTCAGCTAGGAAGCTAAATTGCTTGATACTGCAATAATTGCTTTCTTTGAATTTAGAGTGAAAAATCTCATGATTTATTACATCACCAGTTCAGAATTGTTTCCTATAATTCTTAAACGGACAAATAGACAAGGTAGACTTGTACTTATAATAGCACTGTGGTGGGGATTATTTAAAAATAAATAAGATCAAGAAAAAGTTACTGACCTGCTAACCATAATGCTAAATTAACATTAAAAATGTTAATGTTCCATCTGAAATGGAAAGATATGTGTACTTAAGGTCCAGTTCCATCTCTACAATTTCCGTGGTTTGGGTGTGACATGACAAGAAATAATAGATACTATTCTTCAATGAGCACATATTCTGTGCCAAGGGATTTGTTAAAAAAGTTGACTTATCTCATGAAATCCTTACAACAACTTTGAGGTAGTTAATAAATTATTCTAACTTTAAAGATGAGGAAATGAAGGCTTGGATTAAATAGCCATGAAGATCCAGTTTAAAAATAAATAAGACTTTCAACAACTCAACAACAAATAATGTGATTTTCAAATGGGTAAAAAGACTTGAACAGGTATTTCTCCAAAGAAGGTACAAAAACAGACAATAAGCACAGGAAAAGACATTCAGCATCACTAGTCATTGGGAAAATACAAATCAAAACCACAAAGAGATATCATTTTATACTCATGAGGATGGCTATTATAAAAACAAAAACAGACTAGCATGGGTCTGATGAAAGTGAAACCCTTGTGCATGGCTGGTGAGAATGGAGAATGTTTCGTAGTGCCTCAGAAAATTAGACACGGCATTATATGATCCAACAAGTTCACTTCTGAGTGTATAACAGAAATAACAGAAAAGAGAGACTTGAACAGGTACCCATACACCCACGTTTACAGCAACATTATTCACAGCAGCCAAAAGGCAGAAACAACACAGAAGACCATGAACCGATGAGGGTATAAACAAAATGTAGTAGAGATATACAGTGGAATATCATTCAACCTCAAAAACTAAGGAAAGTCTGCCAGGTGCCACAACATGGATCAGCCTTGAAGACATGCTAAGTGAAATAATCTAGTCACAGAGAAATAAATATATGAGTCCACTTATATGAGGTACCTAGAGTAGCCAACTTTATAGAGACAGAAAATAGAAAGCTGGGAGTCCCATAGGATGGTGGGGTTGGGGTGGGGGAAGAAAGGAGACTGACTGTCAGGGAGTTAAGTGTTTTTTTTTTTTTTTGTCTTTTTGTCATTTTAGGGCCGCACCCGCAGCATGTGGAGGTTCCCAGACTAGGGGTCGAATCGGAGCTGTAGCCACCAGCCAACGCCACAGACACAGCAACGCGGGATCCGAGCCATGTCTGCAACCTACACCACAGCTCACAGCAACACTGGATCCTTAACCCACTGAGAACCTGGGAACCTCCATATGCCATGGGTGTAGCCCTAGAAAAGTCAAAATAAATAAATAAATATCATTAAATAAATATTGCAAGATTATATGTCCACGAGTCATAAAGATTCAAGTTGGTGTGTGAAAGAAAATAGCCTCCTAATTCATTTGATTTTACTAAGATCTAGATAGCACTTTCATTCAGGCTGCCAAATCATACCTATAAAATAACAAAAAATACCAAACTAGGAGATAACACTGTTATTACTGCCTCTGTTTCGGTGCTCGAAATGAGAACAATCCAATAATTGCTCAATTTCTGTCTGGAAAGGATTCTGTGCACTGCAAACAACAGTCCATAAAATGTATTTTTAACAAAAACTTTTTAAAAATTATACCATACTTATGCCATGCGCTACTGGCGAATACACCACCTGCATCATAATGAGAAGACCAAGACTACAATATTCATCACAAACCTAAGGCAGCCATCATGTAGACTGTATTCTGAAGGTCTGAGTTATTCTAGAAACAGCTGTGTAGAGGAAATGGAAAGGCCCAGAGAGTCAGAGAATTAACTTTATTTCATAGCAATGGTTGGCAAGTCATGAGCTTCCTGCAAGTTTTACTTTTTAAAAACTTGAATCTTTTGGAGTTCCCTGGGTGTGCAGCAGGTTAAGGATCCGGTATTGTCACTGCTCCTGTTCAGGTTGCTGCTGTGGCTCGAGTTCGATCCCTGGCCCAGGAACTTCCACATGCCATGGGTGTGGCCAAAAAGAAAAAAAAGCTTAAGTTTTTCTTTAGCTTGGTCTCTAAAACTCATTCTGCACTGTGTTTCCTCTATATTAATTTTAGCCTAATGACTAAATGATTATTTATTTATCATTATTTAGAATAATGATTATTCACCAGGTATGTGAGGAATCTAGGCACAAGACCAACTGTGATCATGCCATTCTCCCTGGTCTACCATCTGACTGTTTTCCACAAGTGCTTTGATGCTCCGGGTAGAGAGCCCATGGAGGCAGGGGCAAGGAGGGTGGTGTCAGTCAGTGTCCCAATGTCTCCTCCCCTCGCTCTCCTTTCACCGGTTGCACTTTCCACATATATTTGCGTGCAGATCACAGCAAAAGACAGCCCTTTTTTTTTTTTTTTTGGTCTTTTTTTGCCTTATCTAGGGCCACACCTGCAGCATATGGAGGTTCCCAGGCTAGGGGTCTAACAGGAGCTGTAGCTGCCAGCCTACGCCACAGCCACAGCAACGCGGGATCCAAGCCGCGTCTGCGACCTACACCATAGCTCACGGCAACGCCGGATTCTTAACCCACTGAGCAAGGCCAGGGATCGAACCCGCAACCTCATGGTTCCTAGTCAGATTCGTTAACCACTGAGCCATGACGGGAACTCCAAAAGACAGTCCTTATAATCTCTTGGTTTGCCACAGGTTTCCTAAGAGCAAAACGCAGAAGAACTGCGATCCAACAGAGGATCGGGGAATTTTTTGAAAGAAAAAGACAAAGCTGTCAAAATGATGCCCTAAAGGCAAAACACTGATGGCTTAAAAACTGAATGAAGAAATAGAAGACAGATGGCCTTTAAAAACAATTATCAAGATTTAAAAATATTCTGACATATTCACATGCCAGAATGTATTATTGCTAGAGACAAACACATGGAGGCCAGAGTTCAGTTTACAGACAAGGAAGTGTTTCCATATTTTTTTTTCCTGTAATGAGGAGATCGTGTTAAGCATATTCAGTTACACTGTCATTCATTAACCTGGATTACTCTCTGCAAAGAAATGATCAAAGAATTCAAAGTCCAATTCACCTAGAAATTCAAGCCACTCTTAGTTTTCTCTTTCAGAAGAAAGAAAGAATCCAGGGAAATCCAGATGGGAAAAAAAAAGGGAATAAAACTGGGGGTTAATGGGTGGTGGTAGAAGCAATAATAGGTTTTGTTCCATTCACAGAAGATTCATATTGAGCAGAATGGTAACAGTGTATTTAGATTTTCTCAAGCATACCTATTTTATTAAATGCTTCTTGTAGTTCTTCCAGCTCCTCCCGAGAAATGGTGGTGGTACTGTTCTCCATCTCTGAATAGGAAAGACTACTTTCAGGTCTTTATATCTGTAAAAAGCAATGTTGGAAAAAGAATGTTAGCCCTATGGAAACATCTAAGCGATAACAGAGCACGCAAGCAGTAAAGTATCTAGAAGAAATCGCCTGAGAGGTCTGGCTAACAAGAACAAGTAGGAAGAGATCCCCTGGTAACACACTTGCCAGCACAGGGCAGCCAGACAATAAGTGAGATTCAGTAAAGGGACGGAAGAAAAACACCAGTTTTTCATACCCTGTGCTTATCCAGGGCATAGGCATTTCTCAAGGGCTTGTATAATTTTCAGTTACATTTGACCCTGTCATTTGGTAAAATAAGCATTTCAAGTTGAGAAAAATATAGCATTTATAAATGCAAAGTATGTAGTCAGAGAGTAAAAATTTACAACATGAGTAAATGTCCACAAAAAGATTAAGTTAGAGCCTGATCATCTTGGGATGGAGCTTGAGGCTCCAACGTTCAGCGATAAAATATTCAACCACTGCCTCCTCCTTTCCCTTTCCCTGTGCAAGGTCGTTCCCAGATCTGTGGGGCCCTTCTTGCTCCAAGCAAATGAGTCAAACTAAAAAGAAAAACATGAAGTAAAACTGGGTTTTAAGAAAAGCGAATGTGTGATATTTGTTGTACAAAATAATGGTAACAAATGTCCCAAATCAAAAATTTTTAAGTATCGGAGTTCCCGTAGTGGCTCAGTGGTTAACGAATCCGACTAGGAACCATGAGGTTGCGGGTTCGATCCCTGGCCTTGCTCAGTGGGTTAAGGATCCGGCGTTGCCGTGAGCTGTGGTGTAGGTCGCAGACGCGGTTCGGATCCTGTGTTGCTGTGGCTGTAGTGTAGGCCGGCGGCTACAGCTCTGATTAGACCCCTAGCCTGGGAACCTCCACATGCCCCAGGTGTGGCCCTAAAATGACAAAAGGCAAAAAAAAAAAAAATGAAGTATCCACAATCCTACTCTCCAGAAATATCAGCTAATATCCTTTTGTCATCTACATCTTTCTGATCTGCATTTTAAATTCACCTTTACCTTTTTGGAGGGGTGAAAAAGATGAGTTTAATTTTTCGTACTAATACATTGTATGTATCAATGTAAAATTTAATGACCACATAGTACTACATGACAACTTAGTTGGTAAATCCTTTGTTTCATGCTATTTGCATTGCTTCCAATTTTGCATTATAAATGAATGCTACGATGAACATCCTTATAGATAAGTCTGTACATATCCATGTTTATTGTTGTAGATAAATATTTCCAGGTGGAATTACCTGCATTTTTAAGGCTTTTGGATGTAGCAGGGCAACTCTATCTTTCAACTGACTTTGTGAGTTTATTTACAAATCATGTTGTATTCCTCTTATTCCACCTAATTACATTAGAATTAATACATAATTCAGAAAGTAAGTGAAAATGAGTAGTTTATAACAAGAACTGAAGCTAAGTAGGAAAATATCTTTTTTTAACATCATTCCTAAGCATTTTCAAATTTTCAGAGAAGCACACAACTTTTAAAATAATTTATTAAAAATGTTCACTGGTGCTCCCCTCCTCCTTCCGTCTGTCTCTCTCTCTCAAAAACTGTTTATTGATAATTTAAAAATCATATTGGAGAGTTCCTGCTGTGGCTCAGCGGATTAAGAACCCAACCAGTATCCACGTGGATGTGGGTTCGATCCCTGGCCTCACTCAGTGGGTTAAGGATCTGGTTTTCCATGAGCTGTGGTATAGGTCACATGCAGCTGGGATCTGATGTTGCTGTGGCTGTGGTGTAGATCAGCAGCTGCAGTTCCAATTCGACCCCTAGCCTGGGAACCTCCATATGCCAAAGGTGCAGGCCTAAAAAGCAATAAATAAATAAATAAATAAATAAATAAATAAATAAATAAAATAATAGAAATCATACTAAATTAGGTGAAGCCCTCTAAGAGTATAGTTCATTTGCCATTTGTGATCTGGATACCAACTTATTTAGGACTTCTGTTGTTCTTTCAACATGACTGATTTCTTCTAAATTGAAGTATACTTAAAGTACAATATTATATAAGTTACAGGGGTACAACACAGTGATTCACAAGTTTTAAAAGTTATACTTCATTTGTTGTTATTATACAATGTTGGCCATATTCTCAGTGTTGTACAATATATCCTCATAGCTTACTTTATACATAATAGTTAGCTTACTTTATATATGAGTTTGTATATCTTAAGCCCCTGCCCCTGTGTTGCCCCTCCTCTCTCCCTCTTCTCACAGGTTACAACTGATTTGTTCTCTATATCTGCAAGTTTACTTCTTTTTGTTATGTTCACTAGTTATATTTTTTATATTCCACATATAAGTGATATCATACAGTATTTGTCTTTCTCTAGCTGACTTATTTCACTTAGCATAATGCCCTCCAATTCCATCCATGAAGCTGCAAATGGCAAAATTTCATTCCTTTTTTTTTTTTTTTTTGTCTTTTTGCCTTCATCTAGGGCTGCACCTGCAGCATATGGAGGTTCCCAGGCTAGGGGTCTAACAGGAGCTGTAGCTGCCGGCCTTCGCCACAGCTCACGGCAACGCCGGATCCTTAACCCACTGAGCAAGGCCAGGGATCGAACCCACAACCTCACGGTTCTTAGTCGGATTTGTTAACTACTGAGCCACAACAGGAACTCCAAAATTTCATTCTTTTTTATGGCTGAGTAGTATGCCATTGTGCGTGCGTGCGTGTGTGTGTGTGTGTGTCCATACATACACATCTTTTTTATCCATTCCTGTGTTGATGTACTTAGGTTGTTTCCATATCTTGGCTATTTTTAACGATGCTGCTATGATCACTGGGGTGCATGTATCTTTTCAAAGTAGCATTTTTGTTTGTTTTTGTTTTTGTTTTCTGATATAGACCCAGGACTAAAATTGCCGGTAGTTTTAGTTTCCCCCCGGTAGTTTTAGTTTCAGTTTTTTGAGAAACTTCCATACTGTTTTCCACAGTGGTTGCCAAATACACGTTCCCACCAACAGTGTAGAAGGGTTCCCTTTTCTCCCCATCCTTGCCAACATTTGTTATTTGTTGTCTTTTTGATGATAGTCATTCTGACAGGTGTGAGGTGATATCTCATTGTGGTTTTGATTTGCATTTCCCTGATGATCAGCAATGTTGAGCATCTTTTCATATGCCTGTTGGCCATGTGCATTTCTACTTTGGAAAAATGTCTATTCAGTTCTTCTGCCCATTTTTTAATAGGATTGTTTGTTTCTTTGATGTTGAGTTATATGAGTTGTTTATATATATTGGATATTGATCATATTATTTGCAAATATTTTTTCCCATTCAGTAGGTTGCAAAATGACAGATTTTTATCTATTACTTATTCTGGGGCCTGATTCTAATTAAATCTTTTGGTTTTGAATACACACACACACACACACACACACCATTGTCCACTATTTGATTCTATATTGGTTTAAAAAAAAATCTGAAGAGCTCAAGTCACTGGAGTAGGAAAAAGGCAGTAAATGGAATTCTTACCCCCCAGATGCAGTTTTTTAAAGTAAGCATTAAATACATATTCACATTTTATTGAATTCTCACTTTTAGAATGTTTTTACTGTATTTAAAACTATTTACAGGCACACTTATTTTGTACTGAAAGAGACTAAAGAGTCCTTTTAGGATTTTTAAGGATAACTCCCAGCCTGCAAAATGCTAATTCTGTCGTGGCTGGCTTTGAATCTCTGTGGTTTTGGTCATCCTGAATATCCTTTCTCATATCCAAAATGGTTCCTATGCCTTGCCTCAAGTTTTAAAAATAGCGGTCCAGTTTTAGCATTTGCATGTCACAGAAAGGCTGCAAATTAACAGTCCTTGTGTTGACTTTGCATTTGAAATAATAAATATACCTTGGTTCTCTTCTTTACTCCAGTCCATTCAAATTTGTCATTTGTTAATTACATAAAATATTTTTATTCTCCCACAATCAGGCAAAACCAGCACATAAAGTTACTAAAAAAGCAATTTACTTAAATGATATAAATATAAAGAAGTTGTTTCAAGTCCTTTAGTATTTAAATGAAACAAACAGAAAAATACAGAACCATTTTTAAGATATATTCCTAGAAGAACAAAGCAAGGTGCAGAAGAGTAAGTATGGTTGGGGTAGGGGAGTTAAATTAGTTGCATGTTTACAAAAGCATTTCCAGAAGGATTCAAGAAAAGGTAACAATAATTGCCTCTCTGGGAAAATGGGGGATTGAGAGGTACAGGGGGAAAGGGGCTTACTTTTTCAATCCATCTTCTTAGACAATAAGCCTACCAAAACCAAAAATAACAGAAGGACAATAGAGGTAATTGTGGTAAAACACTAGAAACAAAATAAATAGTAGTGGTCCAAAGGCATTATTATTGAATACTGATAATGATAAGATTAATACATACAGTACCATATCTATATGTTACAGTTTTCAGAGCACCTATATTCCTTACAATGCAACATACTATGATTAAAGTAGTAAAATAATATACAGCTTTCCACAAAAGCATGACGATTTAGCAGTAGAGTGGTTAATGGAAAATATATTGCCTCTTTTTATAAGTGTAGATTCACGCATAAACATAGATCAATATTTTTCTAAGTTTTTGCAAAATGATAATAATGTTAGGATTCTTCAAAAACTAAATATAGTCTGTTGTGTCTTGAGTATTTTTATATAGTACAATAAACTTTTCAGGAGCAACACCGTTGGTTGAGAAACACAGTTGTTTGATTTGTTGTATAAAAGACTGCTCTAGTCACATGAACCCCAAATAAACTGCTCACTATGATGTTCTTCCATGAAAAAAATGTTTCTGCTACAATAAAACAGCACTGACATTTAAAAAGTTTATGGAAGAGAACTGATTTTAGTAGGTAACATTTTAGAAGAAAAGCCCAATGACCCTCTAACTTGTAGCCCAGTATGTATTTCTCTGTTTAGTCCCACTTTGAGGCGATTAATGCACTGTCCTAAGTGCTTTGTGTTCGGTCACACTTACTTCTCACCACTCTATGAGGTAGGCACTGCCTTCATTTCATGATAGAGAAACGGACGCTTCACAGGATTGAATGACTTTCTCAAGGTCCCAAAGTGAGTAACTCTTACAATCTTAGCTGAGCTGTGGCAGAACGCAATTTGGTCTCATCCCTGCCTCTAGGCCAGTATATTCTGCAGTCTCTCCACTATAATGTGATATCAAACCCAACCACAAAACATGTAAGTATTTGTACAATAATCATACAATAATTTCCATAATATATGAAGCATATATTATATACCCCTGAAATAAGAATTTGCATTCTAAAAGAAATCAGCCTCTGTTAAAATTCTTTGTAAAGTTCTGGAAGAAAATAAAATCAGCTAAATCAACTCATATTTATTAAGCACATAACCTGGCAGTCCTGAGACATGCTAGAATACACAGTTACCAGGAGTCACTTGGAAGTTTCAGAAATGAGCACATCACTATCAGGCACCCAAAGACCTGTCACTGAAGCACACATACCTGGATGCCTTAGACAGCTCAGAAAAGCATAGTTCCCCAAAGTCAGTCCCAAAAGACACAGCTCAGAGGCGGCCAGGATCCCTGACCAGAGATCCACCAACGGAGCAGGTTGTGCTGAACTCCCTAGACAGGTACGTCTTCCCATGATTTTGACATGCGCCCTATACATCCTCAATAATTCCAACTCTGCTTTCCTCCTCTGCATTTTTTTTTTTGGCCCATATAATTTTAAAAAATCTTCTTTCACCAATTAAAGCCTCCCCCCCTTTCCTAATCCTTAAGTATACCTCAACACAACCAAACATAAATTTGGAAAGTTAAGAAAGTATATTCTAAAAATGAACTTCATAATTTAGATGAAATTGTATATGATTTTTATCCTCCCTCAAATTTCTAACCTCCTTGAACCTTTAAAAGCTTTACCAAAATTAGTCTAAACAACCGTTTATGGCTGGCAGGATCTAAAGCCCTTAGGACAGTTTCAGAGAAAAAGGCCATTATAAACAGCTTTCAGACCAAGGAGACTTTGATGCATTTCCAGAATCCCCAAAGCCCCAACTTCACGGGGTTTTCACTGGCTCCTTCTGACTGCTCTGTTTTTTGTCCTCCCATTGTGGTCCTCACCTGGGTCACCTGAGATTCTCAGTTCTTCAGGGAGTCACTGACCCAGGCCAGGCAACCTTCCCCTAGCCTATCCTCCAAAATTCCCTTCTTCTTTTACTCCCTCCTCTTTAGTATCATAAACAATAATGGCAAATATTTAGAGAGGAGTTTCAATGGGGCTGGAACTATGCTATCCTACTTACACACATGAGCTCACTATTTATCTCTTCTACTGCTGGAACAAGCATCCTCCCTTAAAACGTAAACTGGAGGCTTGCAGAGATTAGGTGACCTGCCCAAGGAAGATAGATAAAATCAAATCTGTGCCTAGTGCCGGCCTCTTAAATTCAATTAACATCCCTCTTCTCTCACTGCAAGCTTTGAATGTAGTTTTAAAGAAAGGACCGATGACTAATTCTCACATAGTATGAGTGACTAATAAATCCTCAAAGTGTTAATTATTTATATTTATATTTTAAGGGCAAGTGCTTGTTTACTTTAGTAGGACAATGGGCATTATTGTTTAATCAACAGTATTTATACATCAGTAGACTGAATAAACTACATCTATTTCTCAAAAGCATGGTACATGGAAAAAGCAAGCTCCTAAAGAATACAAATAGTACGCCAATTATTATAAATTATAAAAACACAAAATACTGTATGTGTTGGTTATGTTGCTATACATATACAGTGAAACTTAAAAACAGGGAAATGACAAATTCAGAACAGTGGTTGTCTGAGAGGCTGGTAAGGGGCACAGCTGGCAGCTAGAGCTAGATCCTTTTTTTTATTTAAAGATAGATTTGGAGTAACTGTGGTAAAATTTTAGCATCTGTTTCATCTGAGCAGTAAGTATATGTGATATTTCTTTCCTATCTGATTTTTTTTTTCTTTTTAGGGCCACACCTCCAGTATATGGAAATTCCCAGGCTCTGCCTCGAATCAGAGCCGCAGCTGCCAGCCTTCGCCACAGCCATAGCAACACGGGATCCAAGACGCATCTGCGACCTACGCTGCAGCTCACGGCAATGCTGGATCCTTAACCCACTGAGGGAGACCAGGGATCAAATCCACATCCTTATGGATACTAGTCAGGTTCTTAACCCACTGAGCCACAACAGGACCTCCCCTAACCGAATTTTACAGCCTTGACAGTGTTTCTCTGAAGAAGTGACCAGGACCAGAGTTTGCCGAGCATTGCAGTATTTCTGGTGAGAAGCAATTCTACCCACGTCCCGTCTCTTTCCCATCTCCACAACCACTCTCTTTAGTTCCCGTGACAGCCCTCCTCTTTCCTTCTTCAGCCCACACTCAGGGCTCCATTACAAGCTGAAAGATCACAGGGCCCCTGGAATAAGTCACTATGTGAAAAAGTAAACACCTAAGAAAAAAAATTTTCTTTTTTTTTTTTTAATTTTTTTTAGGGCTGCACCTGCGGCATATGGAGGTTTCCAGGCTAGGGGTTGAACTGGAGCTACAGCAGTCAGTCTATGGCACAGCCACAGCAATACCAGATCTGAGCCATGTCTACAACCTATACCAGAGCTCACGGCAACGCCAGATCCTTAACTCACTGAGCAAGGCCAGGGATCGAACCTGTGTCCTCATGGATTCTAGTGGGGTTCACTTCTGCTGAGCCACAACAGGAACTCCAAGGGAAAAAAAAAAAAAACACCTAATTGAAGAGTTTTCATTCTACTTTAAAGGAAACCCGGAAAAATATTTTCATGTATCAATCATATCTCCAGCAACCTCCTTTTTCGATCACACTTCACAGTGGGGAGCTGCATAGACCATTCAGCAAAAAGCCACATCCATGGTCCATATCACCTTGTTAATTTTTCCAAATCAGATTTTCTTTAGTTAATTGGAATGGCCACTGACTCTAACATAAGTATGAATGGGATACCACTAACTTTGTTAAGTATTAGTCTCCTACTCTACACACTAGTCTAGACTGACTTTTGGAGAGAGCAAGTTATTAACAGGTACAATATAACTTCCCTGACCACCTTTTCTGCTCTGAAAGAACTGAGCTCAGCTTTCTGATTCATTCCACAGGGGCAGCCATGCTAGGTAAACTTTCCTAAAAAGTGTTCAGTTTGATTGCTAACAGACAGGATTTTCCAAACTCTAAACTATATTTAAAATATAATTGTTATAAAGAGCTAACTTTATTCTTGGAGTTCCCATTGTAGCTCAGCAGAAACAAATCTGACTAGGAACCATGAGGTTGCGGGTTCAGTCCCTGGCATCGCTCAGTGGGTTAAGGATCCGGCGTTGCCGTGAGCTGTGGTGTAGGTTGCAGACGTGACCCAGATCTGGTGTTGCTGTGGCTCTGGTGTAGGCTGGCGGCAACAACTCCAATTAGCCTGGGAACCTCTATATGCCGTGGGTGCAGCCCTAAAAAGACAAAAAAGAAAAAAAAAGCTAACTGAATTCTCAAACAGGCAAAATAATTTCCTAAGTGCCTGCACAATCCTAGAAACCATAAGTAGGCACAATTATGATGGGTGAAGCCAGGATGAAGCGACATTTGGTTCCAAATTGACTCTTTTGTGACCTCTCAAAGGGAGGCCTGACAAGCTCCTGCAAAAATAGACAAAAAAACCAATATACTGCTATCTTAATATTGGGGCTCTTTTCTCCTTAAGTTTTTCCAAGTATTAACGGTCTCATTACTCCCCACTCTACCAAGTTAAATGCTCTCTGCCTCCTACTCTCTTTTTTTTATGTTTAATGGATTTTATTTCAATTATAGGTATACATAAATCATCACAAGTCAATTTTACAGATTTTGTATCCCAAACCCACGGTGCATCCCCCCACCCCCCAGATTGTCTTATTTGAAAAACCAAGGTTTTCCAAAGTCTGTGAGTCATTCTCTGTTCTGCCAAGAAGTTCATTGTGTCTTTTTAGTTTCCACATGTAAGCGGTAACATTGGGTGTTGCTGTCTTATTGACTGGTTTCACTTCGCATGATAATTTCTAGGTCCATCCATGTTGCTATAAATGTTGGTAATTCGTTCCTTTTAATGGCTGAGTAATATTCCATTGTGTGTATGTACCATATCTTCCCTATCCACTCCTCTGTTGATTCTGCCTCCTACTCTCAATCCAACAATCCACTCACCACTCCCAACGTGTCCTTAACTCCTTCTCAACTGCCTGAGACATGATCACCTCTGTCTCTACCTTGGCTCTTAGGTGTTATTCACATACACTAATGTATTCTTGATTATGTGCCTTATAATCAATAGCACATTTTGCTATTTTATTCTTTTTTTATTTTTTGGCCACGCCTGCAGCATATAAGTTCCTGGGCCAGGGACTGAACCCGAGCCACAGCTGTGACCTACACCACAGCTTTGACAATGCCAGATCCTTAACCCACTATGCCTGGCTGGGGATCAAACCTGAACCTCCCCAGTGATGTGAGCTGCTGTAGTCAGATCCTTAACCCACTGTGCCACAGCAGGAACTCCCTTACTATTTTATTCTTATTCACCTTCCTTTTATTTTAATAATGATTTTTATTTTCTCCATTAAAGCTGGTTTATAGTGCTCTGTCAATTTTCTACTGCACAGCAAGGTGACCCAGTCACACATACATTCTTTTTCTCACATTATCATGCTCCATCACAAGTGACCAGACATAGTTCCCAGTGCTATACAGCAGGATCTCATTGCTTATCCATTCCAAAAGCAATAGTGTGCATCTATTAACCCCAAATTCCCAGTCCATTCCACTCCCTCCCCCTCTCCCTTGGCAACCACAAGCCTGTTCTCCATGTCCATGGAGACTTTTGTTCTTTTTTATGGTTGAGTAGTATTCCACTGTGTATACATACCACATCTTTTTAATTCCTTCATCTGTCAATAGGCATTTAGGTTGTTTCCATGTCTTCGCTATTGTGAACAGTGCTGCAATGAACATGCACGTGCATGTATGTGTCTTTTTTAAGGAAAGTTTTGTCCAGATATACGCCCAAGAGCGGGATTGCTAGGTCATATGGTAGTTTTATGTATAGTTTTCTAAGGTACCTCCATACTGTTTTCCATAGTGGTTATACCAATTACTCACCTTCCTAACTTCATTGCTGGCTCTCTGCAGGAAAAGACACCTATTTCTTTTCTTTATGTTCCCCATGGCCTTATGGTATGTATGTATTCTACGTATTTGGGGAAGTTTAGTAAAATTCACTAAGAGTGACATTTCCCTTCACAGAGCAGGAATAATACTAGATTAAGGGGGGGGGGCAAACAAAACCATGGTCTGTGGGAATGTACCACCAACAGATGAGTGAAAAGACTGAGAGAGGGTTTCCATACCTTGATAACAGCCCTCCTCATTCACTCACCTCCTTATTCATTATTTATTCAACAACAATTTATGAGCACCTGTTGACCATGTTGAATGTTAGGGGCACAAAGATGGAACAGAAAATTCTGAACCCACGTAGGTTTAAAATCCTTCAAAATAATCCTTAGTCAACCTTTCCTCTAAATCTTGCAAATAATTTTTGTCAACTTTTTCCTAATCCTTTAGCAAAGGAACAAATAACATAGACTCGAGTCTTCCCTAGAGGAAGCTTTTAAGTGCTAATGCTTTTGTATGAACACCAGACACAGAAATAAGGAAGCTTGCTGGCAAAGTAGAGAAGAACAGAGAAAACCTGCCTACATCTTGTCCCCACTGCATGGAGCACTGCAATGGGCATCTCCATAACCAGCCGCAGATACATTCATCACAGTCTAATTTGTACAACTGGGCGATGACCTGGGATTGGCTTTCTGAGCATTCAGGGGCTCCTAGAGTTTCCACTAACACCTTTCTCCATCCACTGACTTCAAAGCCCCAATATGAAGCCCCTAGTAAGGGAATTTAAATTCATTCATTCAAGTATTCAATAAGCACATAAGCATGGAGATTTAAAGATGAATAAGAATTAGTCTTTTTCAAAATAACATTCAATATAATGCCGATAAAGTTTTACTATAAATGCCTGAGAAGTTTAACTGAAACTGTTTTTTGTTGTTGTTTCGTTGTTGTTTTTTGGCTGTGCCTGCAGCATGTGGAAGTTACCAGGCCAGGGATCAAAACCCAGCCACAGCAGTGAGAATGTCCAGTCCTTAACCCACTTACTCTACCAGGGAAGTCTGAAAGTGTGTTTTTTTTTTTTCATAAATGACAAAGTAATCTTATGATTACTTCTCTTTGATAAACAAATTAGAATCACCTCATAATTCATTTTCTGTCTTAACGTAGATTTAAAGGGACCTCTTTATATGCTATATATTATTTATTATAGGGGTCATTCAGCATACAGCATATAGAATCCTAAGTTGCAAGTTTCTGAATAATTGTAGTCAAGGCTATGGCAGCATATGGAAGGAGAGTATGAGAAAGCTAAAGGGTATGTGTGCATGTGTGAGTGCGTATGTGTGTGTGTACATGCACGTGTGTATGCACACGCACACAAGTCCATGCAAACATATGCACTTAAGAGAAAACAAAAGCAAGAGAGACAGAGAGCAATGACTTTTGAAAAGAAACAGAAGTTCTTAAAAAAGCATTCAGCTAAATGTGAAAGATTCATATTGTGGCAAAACTCTCCTTCGTTATTAAAGCAAAGTGCAAGCCAGAGGGGGCATGACCCAAACCAGAATACCAGTGTAAAAGCATGTGGTGAGGTAACAAGTATTTTGTGTTTGAAAATGGACTCAGACAAGAAAGAAGGAAGGAAGGAAGGAAGGAAGGAAGGAAGGAAGGAAGGAAGGAAGGAAGGAAGGAAGGAAAGGGATCATATAGAAGGACTTGGAAAAAATAGCTTTCCTAAGGATAGACACCATACTGAAACAGAGGCTACTGGCACCACAACGATGACCTCCGCTACTCCGTGTATAGGATTTGGTCACTCATGTACTTGATCTGTGCAATTCAATGAATGGTATGACGAGTCAGAGCCCTTTAGTAAATTGTTAAATCAGCATGTAAAGAAAAAAAAAAAAAAGGTCTCTTCTCACAAGGCCCTTACTCCAGAGTTCTCCCCACGACTCCTAACACCAACAGGAGCCCATCCAGTTTGACTTGCAACCACTCAAAGTCAGTTACTTAACAACTATTTCAAGTAGTTGCAAGTGCAGAAGTGACAAAGGGATGGGTCTAGGCAGAGTGGGACAATGTGTAAAGCTCACCTGCCACTCTGTGCCCTCAGGTCCCTCAGGATGGGTGCGCTAATGATGGACCCTCCATGCTTTAATGCTGTAGACACTGACCCTCCACTCAGCCTGTCCAAGGGGCAGGGAAATCTCTGCCCCTTTGGGAGCCAAGCCAAGGTTAGTTTTGTTTTGTTTCATTTCGTTTTTGTCTTTTTAGGGTCACACATGGAGAAGTTCCCAGGATAGCCGTTGAAGCAGAGCTGCAGCTGACAGCTTACACCACGGCCACAGCGACACAGGATCCGAACCATGTCTGTGACCTACACCACAGCTCATGGCAACGCCGGATCCTTAACCCACTGAGCAAGGCCAGGGATCGAACCTTCATTCTCATGGATGCTAGTCGGGTTTATTTCCACGGAGACACAATGGGAATTCCTATTTTTTTTAGTTGAGAAATAGGAAACTACATTTAAGTGGATATATGAAGATGCAAAGTAGAGTTTACTGATCAGAGCTTAAGTCAAGAGTAGCCACAGAAGACCATGACTGGAACCATTTGGAGGTGTGAGGCCTTGGTCCCAGTACCTTCCTGATGCCTCAAGTTCTAAGTTCAATATTAAATGTATATAACTTGCATGTAAAGAGGACATCACAATCTATGAAATGGGGATCAGTTCTTCTCAGGTCCTACTGACCAATGATACCCCATGGCCCCATGCTTAGCAACACTCCTGTTCTGCAGGCCATGAAAATTCTACCTGGGCCCTGAAGTCCTAGATGAGGGAGGAGATCCCCATATCTGACTCCCCAGCTTTCACCCCTCTCCTGATGTGTCCATCACGTCAGCTGCGCCTCTGAAAGACAAATCCATTGCTGAGCTCCAAAGGACTGTTGCCAAAGAGGAATCGGACCCAAAGTTGCCTGATCTTCTGATTTTTAAAGGGAGGCTGGAAATCTATATTTTTATGTCAACTTTGATTTTTAAATTTGGCAAATAATTTGAATTTTTATAAACACCATGGGTGTCAAATTAGACCTCCAGTCTATAAATTTTGAGTATCACCTCCCTAACTTTCAGTTACTTCACTAAGCGAGTTCCTGTCGTGGCTCAGCAGTAACGAACCCGACTAGTATCCATGAGGATGCAATTTTGATCCCTGGCCGCACTCAGTGGAATAAGGATCTGGCATTGCCATGAGCTGTGGTATAGGTCACGGATGCAGCTCAGACCCCACATTGCTGTGGCTGTGGCATAGGCAGCTCACACTCCACATTGTAGACACAGCCCAGACCCCACATCGCTGTGGCTGTGGTGTAGGCAGCTGCCAGCCATAGCCACAGCCACAGCTCCGATTCAATCCCTAGCCTGGTAACTTTCATATGCCGTGAATGTGACCCTAAAAGAAAAAAAAAAATATGTTACTTCATTTGGCTCCCCAAGGGATCCTGGAGGAAATGCTGTGTTTCTCTATAAACACTCCAAACAAACTAGCTTGTTCTAAAGACCAGAAGAAATCATTTTGTCCTTTAATGTGTCAAAACCCAACCTCGGTTGTGCACCACTCACCACCTCTCTTATTCTAATGAGAGACATTCCCAAGTGTCAGCTCCTCTGAGAGAAGAGCGGCCAGCAGGTCAGGAGCCCATCAATCAGATTCCTAGCTCAGGTAACAGGATCTGCTCACCATCTCTGGATCTTTTTCTTCTCGTCTATTATTCATATTCTGTCTACTCTCCCCCAACCCCACCCCTGCTTTAACATTTCTTTGGCTCTCTGAGAAAATTCAACACACAAGTGTTACTCAAGCTCCTATCATATAATGTTATAATATCATCAATATTTCTTCAGGTAGAATTTTCTCAACATGCTTTGCTTCCTTCTCCAGCAACTACTTCCATACTTCTGGGAAGAGCACCAACTTTAGTTTTGGGGTTCTACTCATTCCCTATAACCTAACTATGCAATCTGAGTGAAGCTCTAAGTCCAAGCCAATCAGCGCATCATTTTCTATGGCCACAGTGATCTGGTCCAGGAACAGGAATATCACCCAGTTGGAGGCAATAAGACAGAAAAAGGCTTTTGTGGAGCTTCCTGTAAGAAGAGTCCTACACATTCCCCTGGATCCGTATTCATGAAGATGTAAAGACCAGAGCAGCTGCAGTCATCTTGCCTTCACGAGGAAAGAACCCAGGGCTGAGAAGAAAGCCAAAACCAACACTTAGGCAGAAAGCAGAGTCGATGAGTGAAGAGAAAACACCACCTGGCAGGGTTGAGTCTTGAATCCCAGCTGTGCTATATAAAGTCTCCATGCTTCTTTAGTTACTTGAAACAATATTTTTTTAAAAGCCAGTTAAAATGAGTCCAAACTGATAACAAGGAGTAAAACAGATGTAATTTACAAAAGGAAAGTGGATGGGGGGAGGGGTCGGTTCCTCAAAGGATAGAGAGTATTTAGACATCTTGAATTGGTAAAGAAAATTATCCATAATTATATTTTTGAATAAACTGACATCTAGATAAGAAGTAGTACTTTTGCCATAATTTGTAGTCTACCCACATCGTACCTAATCCCAGAAATTCCATGCATCAACAAACTACTGAACAGTCAGTTTTTTGCTCCCACAGCAATCAGCAGTGTTACAGGCTATATTCATAGCCTAAACGCCTCCCAGCCTGTGGCTTCTTTGCATCTCTTTCTACTTCCCTTTATCCACAAAGGTTCTTCCCACTTCGCTCAAGTCATTTCTAGCTAAAGATGACAATCTGAGTAGTAATATAATATGAGAAATGACAGGCCTTTCTGGTGTAAGGCAGGGCAGGGCAATCTAGATGCAATAGTAAATAGTCAACAAATCATTAAAATCAGGAAATTACTAATTCATTGCAGGTAGAGGAAAAAACAAGTAATTTACCCAATCCTTGAGAGTGAAAACACATACACAAGAGTTTGTAGGTTTATCCTATGGCCCATCAAAAAGAGGTAACCCCCAGGTATCAAGCCCCTGTGAATCAGTCCAATTTCCAAAGGGCTACTTAACCCAGACCTCAGCAGGGCTCATACTATAATCTGCTACGTGGCAAAGTAATGTGCTTCCAATGTACAAAGGGAAGAAGATAAATGCATGGTAGACAGGAACTCAAGAATGAATGAGGCTGAAAAAATTAACTCCCCATCTATTCTTACAGCAACACTTTTTAATTCATTATTAGACATGGAATGCAGTTATGGCTTCTCAAAGGAATTAGCCTGAAATAAACTTTGGGTCAGAACATTCGAAGTGTCAGATTTATCAAGTCTATTTCCTCCTTTTAATGTTGTTTTGGACTTCCAGTTTATAATAACTTCACGATGTTGCTGTTAAAATTACAGAAGTTGCCTGGTTGTCCTCCATTTTTAAATTATTTTTTAAAAATTTATAATGATTTTTATTTTTTCCATTATAGTTGGTTTACAGTGTTCTGTCAATTTTCTACTGTATAGCAAAGTGACCCAGTCTCTCTCTCTCTCTTTCTCTCTCTCACACACACACACACGCACACAAATGTTCTTCTCACATTATCCTCCATCATGCTCCATCACAAGTGACTAGATATAGTTCCCAGTGCTATACAGCAGAATCTCATTGTTTATCTATTCCAAATGCAATGATTTGCATCTGTTAACCCCAGATTCCCAGTCCATCCCACTCCCTCCCCTCCCCCTTGGCAACCACAAGTCTGTTCTCCAAGTCCATGAGTTTCTTTTCGGTAGAAAGGTTCATTTGTGCCGTATACTAGATTCCAGATATAAGTGATATCATATGGTATTTGTCTTTCTCTGACTTCCTTAACTTAGTATGAGAGTCTCTAGTTCCACCCATGTTACTGTAACATTTTTAAATTCCAAAGGAGGAAAACATTCCCAAAGTTGCTATCTCTGAGAAATGAATTTTCTCTTGTCCTTTCTGTTCCTTTAAACAAAATTCCAGGAATTCCCCGTATAGTACAGCAGGTTAAGAATGTGGTGTTGCCGCAGCTGTGGCATAGGTTGGAGCTGAAGCTGGGATTCGATCTTTGACCTGAGAATTTCCATATGCTGTGCATGTAGCAAAAAAAAAAAAAAAGGCTAAAAAAAACCCACAGATATTTCAGATATTTCTAACAATTTCCTTCATCAGATTACAGCCTTAACAATGTTGGCTAAACCTTGCCTCTAGACTCTACTCTCTCCCAGTTAATAATTCTTGGTTCTCGCTCAACCCTGAGAAAGGCCTTCTCTTCCCCCTAAGGCCCCTTTCTGATGGTCCCGTAACTTCATTTCCTGTCATTTTCTGCCCCTAAGCACAGCTCAGATTCTACCATGACTTTCTTCACTGCCCTCATTCCATTTCAGTACATGTTTATTGAGAACATCTCAGGTGCTAAGTGTTGCAACAAGTGCTGGAGGAAATCAAATGGTGACTAACACAGGGAGCTGGCTCTCAAAGAATTTACAGTCTAGGAAGGGAGTCAATAAACCAGAGATGACAGCAATAGCAAACGTCTGAGACTCCCTCACCCACTGCAAACATCACTCACCAATCCTGGCTCTTGCCCACAGAGCCTTGAGTTGCTAGGATCCCCCTTTTCAACATGGCCCCCCAACACTGTCCCTGCCAGAGGGTCAGGCCCCCAAATGACCTGAATCCCAGCTCCAGAACCACAATACAAGCTGAGCTAAAAGTAGCAGGAAAGGAAGAATCTTTTGACTGGAAGATTCAGGGAACAGAGAAGGCACTATTGGAGACCTTGAAAAACAAGCAGGCAGAGAGAGAAAGATGCAAATCCCAGCGAAAGGAGAAAATTCTTAGTGGTCTCCCCAAAGAATACTGGGTCTGACAAAACGGAGTTCTTAAGTATCTTTGTTATATTACAGCATCTTATCATCTTGAAATTTTTAATTACAGAAGAACTATAAGATATACCATTGCCCTTAAGAAACTTAAAAATTTCAGGATGTGGAGCTCCTTGATATGGCCTAACAGGTTAAGGATCCAGCATTGTCACTGCTGTGGCTCGGGTCGCTGCTGTGGCGCAGATTCAGTCCCTGGCCTTGGAACTTCTGTATGCTGCAGGTGCAGCCAAAAAAAAAGAAAAAGAAAAAAAAAATCAGGATGATAAGATGATGCAATACGATTACTTATTTCAAAAATCTGCTTTCAGGAGTTCCCATTGTGGCTCAGTGGTTATTGAATCCTACCAGGAACCATGAGGTTGTGGGTTCAATTGATGGCCTCACTCAGTGGGTTAAGGATATGGCGTTGCCATGAACTGTGGTGTAGGTCGCAGACCTGGCTCGGATCCCGCCTTGCTGTGGCTGTGGCGAAGGCCGGCAGCTACAGCTCTGATTAGACCCCTAGCCTGGGAACCTCCATATGCTGTGAGTGCGACCCTAGAAAAGGCAAAAGATGAAAAAAACTCTACTTTCAGAAGTTCTCGCTGTGGCTCAGTAATAATGAAATCAGCTGGGATCCATGAGGACGTGGGTTCGATCCCTGACCTCGCTTGGTGGGCTAAGGCTCCAATGTTGCCATGAACTGTGGTACAGGTGACAGATGTGGCTCAGATCCTGTGCTGCTGTGGCTGTGGCATAGGCCAACAGTGGCAGCTCTGATTTGACCCCTAGCCTGGGAACTTCTACATGGTGTGGGTGTCGCCCTAAAAAGACACAAAAAAAATCCACTTTCAACTTCTTGGTGACAGTGATGGAGAGTGATCTTATTCAAAAGGTGTCACTCCTTTGAAAGCCTTCAACTTTTCTGTTAGTCATCTTGCCTATTGGTAATTTCCACCTCTGATATGTCAAAAATAACCCCTGTCATCTCCAAAGATGCCTGCATGCTATACCTTGTATTTGCAACAGACCAGTGTTGGCTAGTCAAGACTGTTGCTTTTTCTATTCAAACAGACCAAAACTCACTTCTTTTGCACCTCAGGAAGGCAAGCCATGCCTTCTAAAGAGGAATTTTCTATGACTTCTAGGACTCTTAGCTTCATCTGTGTCCCTTTACCTAATGGCAATAGAAACATTTAATTAACCTACTTGGTACTTGTACCAGTTTTGAGAGCAAGCCATAAAAGTGATTCTGATAAAATCTGCTCCAAAAAAAGAATTCACAGTGGCAGGACACTGGGAGTTGGCTCAAAGAATCAAGAGAGGGCTAAACAAGCAGGCGCTGATGGACAGGTGCCAGGACGCTCTAAGGAGGCCAGCAGTGGAAACTGTGATGTGCCCCTTTAGAGTGCTAGCCCCAGATGTCTCCACCACCATCTGTAGAAGACAGCCTCATTCCCAGGATGGTGAGTCCGATTGGTAGAGCTCGGGTCACATGCCCATCCCTGTGGTCAGAGAATACCAGGAAGACAAGACCTACGGCTGTAGAGAATCTCTTTGTCTTAGGTTCGCTTACCTTCCACACATCACTGTGTTTGCATGAAGCAAAGACAAAGGTTTAAATCTGACTCCAAAGCAACTGCAAGCATTCCAGTCTAACAGCCTTCTCCTGACCTGAAGGCACTGAATCCGGGGGAGAACACCTGAAGGTCATATAAACATGACTACAAAATCTCCCTCCCGGAGTGCCCCATCCCAAAACCACAATACACAGCACTGGTGCACAATGGCAGAAAAAACAAGGCAAGGAGTTGAGTTCTCACTACCGGTCAGGCACCGTTCTGGGCAGAACACGTCCTGTCTCATTTAATCCTCACAGCGACACCCTGAGGTTGAAATACTACAATTCTCATTTTACAGTTCAAGCAACCGAGGCCATGGAGTTCCCATCGTGGCTCAGTGGTTAACGAATCCAACTAGGAACCATGAGGTTGTGGGTTCGATCCCTGGCCTCGCTCAGTGGGTTAAGGATCCGGCATTGCCGTGAGCTGTGGTGTAGGTTGCAGAAGTGGCTCAGATGCCGCGTTGCTGTGGCTGTGGCGAAGGCCAGCAGCTACAGCTCCTGTTACACCCCTAGCCTCTCCATATGCCGCGGGTGCAGCTCTAGATAAAGGCAAAAAGACTAAAAAAAAAAAAAGGCTAAAAGCCGCACAGTAAGTGGCAGAGCTGGAATCCAAATCCAGGGAGTCTGCCAGATTCTTAGTTACATACTGTCTTCACAGCAGCGGTCTCCATCCATTCCCTTCCACCTCTACAGCTCAAGTTATACTCTCTGAGGTCTCTTCCTGTTAGAAGCTGTCCTAGAAATCTTGTTGGTATAAACTATTAGGATGAAGTGTAGACACAGTGTGATCTGTCTTATTTGAAACTCTGGGAATGCATGGAAGAGTTTGAATGAGTATGAATATTTTGTTGTTGTTGTATTTTTTGGGTCACACATGCAGCATATGGAGGTTCCCAGGTCAGTGATCCAATCGGAGCTGTAGCCGCTGGCCTATGCCACAGGCACAGCAATGTGGGATCCAAGTCACATCTGCGACCTACACCACAGCTCACAGCAGTGCCAGATTCTTAACCCTTAACCCACCGAGCATGGCCAGGGATCAAACCCACGTCCTCATGGATGCTAGTTGGGTTCGTTAACCACTGAGCCACGACAGAAACTCCTGATGTGAATTATTTTACATCACATTTT
This sequence comes from Catagonus wagneri, assembly GCA_004024745.2. Classification (NCBI taxonomy): domain Eukaryota; kingdom Metazoa; phylum Chordata; class Mammalia; order Artiodactyla; family Tayassuidae; genus Catagonus; species Catagonus wagneri. The sequence goes on along the minus strand of PVHT021183693.1, from coordinate 860,068 downwards.
TTTTTTTTTTTGTCTCTGGAAAAGTACCTTGCTCCTATTTTCTAGGTGTTATTTAGTCACAGGAAAGTATACTTTAGGGAGGTAATTGCCTAGATTGTTATTGCCTCTGTTGCCAAATATCTCATTCAGAATGAATGTCTCGATACCAAAGTGCTATCAGAGAACAGGAAGCCATGAATCATATCCAAGTGTTCTGGAACAACCTGGGCATTATATCCTAGTTTATAGTCCCCTTTCTCCCTGATTTTAACCAAGAATGTCTATGTAAATGATTCACAGCAACACAGAGATTGTGGTCCAACTTGTGTCCAAGTGAGCAGCAGAGTCCTATCTGGGCTGTCTCCATGTCCAAGTTTGAACTTTAACTTCCAAAGCACACACTGGTTGCGCTTTGAACACATTTAGCGTCTTCATGTTTTATGAAAAGAAATTAAAATAGTGTTTTTAGGAGTTGAGTCTCTTTATTGTACAAACTGCAAAATCCAACTTCGACACACTTTTAACAAGCAAAGGAAGTTGTCATATACATGTGCATATTTTCAAGGATCCATAGAAGTCTTTCTTAAAATCCTAAATTTCTAGAAATTACAGATAAAAAGCATTAGCACTAAAAAATGTTTTCAAACAATTGCAAGGGATGCCGTATAATAATGAATTAACAATTATCAAACTATTAACACAATTCTCTTAAAAAGTATCACCAGAGAAGAAATGAACAATTTTGTGTTTTTTGTTTTGTTTTGTTTTGTCTTTTTAGGGTTGTACCCTTGGCATATAGAGGTTCCCAGGCTAGAGGTCTAACTGGAGCTACAGCTGCTGAACTACACCACAGCCACAGCAACACAGGATCTGAGTCCCGTCTGTGACCTATACCACAGCTCACAACACCACCAGATCCCGGACCCACTGAGCAAGGCCAGGGATCAAACCTACATCCTCACGGATGCTAGTCAGGTTCATTAACCACTAAGCCATGACAGGAACTCCTCCAGTTTTGCTCTGTGTGTGTGTGTGTGTGTGTGTGTGTGTGTGTGTGTATGTTTTAGGGCCATACCCGTGGCATATGGAAGTTCCCAGCCTAGCCTACACCACAGCCACAGCAATGCTGTATCCTTAACCCACTCAACAGGGCCAGGGATTGAACCCAAGTCCTCATGGATACTAGGTGGGTTCATTATCACTGAGCCATGATGGCAACTCCCAAATCTACAGTTTTATCATTCTTTTAACAGCCTGTGTTCTATCAATGAAGGGTTCTACCAGCCCAACGTACAAGGTTAGAGTTCTTTCCTACTCACAAGAGATGGACACCCTCATAGTACAACTAGATATTTGCCCCAGAACTATGAGGTACCATTAGGCAAAATTCTACAAACAATCTTCTAATTCCCCCATCTTTCCCCCAAACTCCTCTCTGGAAATGAGCCTCCTTCCGAGCCTCCTTCCCTCCCACAACTCCTGGACTGTCCTCTCATCCTCTAAGGTCTTTCTTCCTCAACCTCCATCCCAAAGAACTCAGCTCTTCTCAGCTTCTATAATTTGCATCCTTCCACGCATTACCCAACACAACTTCCACCTCAGGGGCCAAACTCCTTAGGACAGGGACAGTAAGCAATGAAAGAGTACAAGTTAGCAGTCACACATATCCATATGACTGTTTAAGAAATTTTTTTAGGAATTCCCTTTGTGGCTCCGAGGGTTAAGAACCCAACACGGTGTCCTTGAGAATGCAGGTTTGATCCCTGGCCTCATTCAGTGGGTTAAGGATCTGGCATTATTGTGAGCTGTAATGTAGTTCACAGACATAGCTCAGATCCAGCATTGCCATGGCTGTGGTGTAGGCCAGCAGCTATAGCTCCCATTAGACCCCTAGCCTGGGAACTTTCACATGCCACAGGTGTGGCCATAAAAATGAAAAAAAAATTTTTTTAACTGAAAAATCACAGACCTAACTCAAAAAAAATTTTTACAATGGCCATTAAGCCAAATGAAAATTAAAATGAACAATAAAATTCCATTTTTTTTTTTGCCCAGAAAAAAAGCAATGATATTTTTTGTTGTCGTTTGATTCTGCTTTATTTTGTTTAACTATATTGTGGATATAAGTCCCTTGGCAGATATATGTGTTGCTAATATCCTAGTTTGTAGCTTGCTTTTTTGCTTTTTTTGGCCATGCCCATAGCATGTAGAAGTTCCTGGGCCAGGGACTGAATCAACCTGTGCCACAGCCATGACCAGAGCCACAGCAGTGATAATGCCAGCTCCTTTACCTGCTGAGCATGAGGGAACTCCAGCAATAGATGTTTTTATTTTTATTTTTTGGCTTTTTGCCTTTTCTAGGGCCGCACTTGCGGCATATGGAGGTTCCCAGGCTAGGGGTCTGATCGGAGCTATAGCTGCTGGCCTACACCACAGCCACAGCAACACAGGATCTGAGCTGCAGCGGCAACCTACACCACAGCTCATGGTAACGCCGGATCCTTAACAACATCATGGTTCCTAGCCAGGTTCATTAACCAATGAGTCATGACAGGAACTCAAGATGTTTTTAAAAGTACAAGAATTAGGTGGAGCAATGGTTCCATAAAGACCTGCTACATGGGGTGCAAACTGAGAGACATTCCCTTCCACACTGGTACAAACTGAAACATTTCCTCCAGGACAACTTAACAACAGAATTAAAAGTCTCAAAAATGTTGCTATAAGAATTCTGCTTTTCAGAGTTACTCTACAGAACAATCTGAAATGAGCAGAAAGATACTGGTATAAATATATTCATTTCATCACTACTCACAATAATGGAAAAACATAACCTAAATTTCTAAAAATAGAGTATGTGGGGCTTTTTTGTTTGTTTTTGTTTTTATTTTTGTCTTTTTAGGGCCACACTCTGCGTATGGAGGTTCCTAGGCCCAGGGGTTGAATCCAAGTTGTAGCTGCCAGCCTACACCACAGCAACTTGGGATCCAAGCTGTGACTGCAACCTACCCTACAGCTCATAGCAATGCCCACTGAGTGGTGCCAGGTATCGAACTCATGTCCTCATGGATATTAGTCGGGTTGGATAACCACTTGAGCCACGAGATGGAACTCCCTAAAGTATTTGTTTATTAAAATATGACATACTCTTACATAAAAGAAATGTCAGGCAGTCAGTAAAAATCATATTCTCAAAGCATATGAAAAAAATTAACAACATATCATCTGGTTAACAAAAGAAGAAGTATCAGTATGTGTAATATATTCCTGACTTCGTTTAAAGCACACGCCTATGCAAAGAAAGAAGAGTGGAGAGTCAAGATGATATAGGCAGTGAGGTAAGTTTCTTCCCCCTACTTCAAGCACATAGAAATGTTCGCTAAAATATAAACTTTTAAAATTTGTCAATAGGCACCTGAGTTTGAGCAAGCCAAAGAAATCTCCTGGTCCCAGGAATGAGGTGGGAAACCAAGCAAGAGCAGGTCCACATTCACATCTCAAGAGACAGGGGTTGACACCTCAGGCCCTGAACACAGCAGAAAGCTGGGAGTGGAAGAAAAAGTGGAAACCAAGAAGGAGCTCATCACTGCCTAGGGATGCTCATCATTGACTGTGGGTGGGAAAAAGGCACCCACAAGAAATCAGAACCCTCCATCTGCCCTGGGAGTGAGTGTAGGGGTGTATTCACATCACTCCACCACAGGAACCCAAGAAACCCCTGAAACCAGATGCGTCTGGCAAAGGCAGAAGCAAAACTGCCCCCTAGGAAGAGCTCCATCCTCCAGGATATGCACTGAATTCCAGCTGAAGAAAATGCTCTGAAGATGAGCTCACAGACAAAAATTACAAATCATATGAGAACCATCACCACAGGAGTAAGAGACTTCCAAACTGGGAATCATGAAAAAGACTTTGAAATAACTATGTCTGAAATGTTCAGAGATAAGAGAAAGAATTCATTAATAAGTAAAAAACAAACAAAAAAACAGCACGTAAACTTTAAAAAAGTATATTTCAAAAAATGAATAGGAGATACTGCTGATAAAAATGATAACAGGAGCTATTTTGGGGGTGATGTGGTGAGGTTATGGATGGTTTAATTTTTTCCATGTAGCTGCATACTTTCCACAATGACCAAGTATTACTTTTACAATAGATAAGAGATGAAGAAAAGGAAGGAAAAATGTAAAGATTCACATTTAACCACTCCTATATGACAGTTAAAAAGAATTTTGAAATACGGAGGGGATAAACTTTGATGTTCTACTAGAATAAATCCAAACTGATATCTACTGGAATGCCCCTTCAACCTAGCCAAATCCACATCATCAGATACGCCCCCTGCCCCATCGTGTGCTCCAAACATACTGAGCACATCAGCGGATCCTGTACTTGTTAGTTCTTCCTTGATACCAACCCTCTACACATATCCTTTCCCTAGGTTTCCCTTCATCCTTTCTTCACTTTGCAAATTGCTAGTAATCATTCGAGATCCAAGTTCAAACCACTCCCCTATGGAGTCCTCCTCACCGGGCACCTGTGTCCCTCAGTAATGCTGAGGAAAGTCACTCAACACTGCCTAATGCCATCTGCACATTGTATTTTCTGTCCATCCTACCTCCATCAGGGACTTTGCACTTTGGGATGTGAGACACAACTTTCCTCAGATCATCTCCAAATACTGACTGTCCCATGCCTTGCTTTACCCATAGTGGCGTTCATTGAAAACCTGTGAATGCAAGTGCAGAAAATCATTAACATTCTACCAAAATCAACTCGGAGGAATCATCTACTCAGTGTAGTTCTTCTCCCTTAGCCTCAGAGAAGTGAACTGAATTCATCTACCCATGTTTGCTTACACCCTCTTGAACAACTGCCATCACAAAAACTAAGGGCCAAGACTTATTTTTCTGGCCTTGTATTATTTCCTATCTCTGACACACCATGTATGTAATCACACTCATTTTACTTCCTTTATTCTATAAAACTCTCCCAGCTGATTTTAACAATTGCCTTAAATTATTTTCAGTGAGCATTCTGGAGCATACATGGCTTTTTTAGGCTTCTTTGGGCACTGGAAATATATGTGTAAAGAGTAACACTAAATGATTCTCAAGTAAATTGCGACTGCTCAGTGTTCAACACTATCTTAAGCATCGCAGGAGAGAGAAAAATATTAGAAGTATTCTCTGTACCCAAAAAGTTTCAGGGGTAGGCAGTGAGATGGACTAGGAGTTTGGGGTTAGTAGATGCAAACAATTACATTTCGAATGGATAAGCAATGAGGCCCTATTGCATAGCTCAGGGAACTATATCCAATCTATTCAATATGTAAATTGAATGTAAGGCAATGTATTGAGAAAAGGAAATATATATGCAAGACAATGTATTGAGAAAAAGAAATATATATATGTATGACTGGGTCACTTTGCTGTACAGCAGAAATTCGCACAATGTTGGCACAATTTTTAATTAAAATATTTGATATAGTGCCAAAATAATAGCCTAAATGCCCTGGAAGAACTTAGAGAAAATCACGATACCAGCTGGCATGGGCTGCTCCTTACAGGTGCACTGCACTGTTCTAAGCCCTTCCCATAGATTAACTCATTTAAATCTTGCAACAATAGATGAGGTACAGTTACCATTTATAATTTACAGATGAGGTACTCAGCCAGTAATAAAAATTTTGCTCTTTCCTTTTTTTTAGGGCTGCACTTGTGGCATATGGAAGTTCCCGGGCGAGGGGTCTAATTGGAGCTGTACCTGCCAGTCTACCCTACAGCCACAGGAAGGCAAGATCCTAGCCACATCTGTGATATATTCCACAACTCACAGCAAAATCAGAGCCTTAGCCCACTGAGCGAAGCCAGGGATTGAACTCACATCCTCATGGATTCTAGTCGGGCTCATTACCACTGAACCATGACATGAACTCCCTGCTCTTTCATTTTTAAGTACAATCCTTAATGGGAAGTACACAGCAAAAAAGCTACAAATGCCAGCCTATGGCTCAATTAACAAACGTTTCCACTGTCTCTATTTTAATTTATTTGTTTTTCTTTAACCAGAGTATATTTCCCCTGTTTTAATAGAGCCCACAAGCAGCCTTAGAGAGAGCAAATCATAATTTGGTCACAGAGAAAAGGATGTAGGAAGCAGTAGCAACTTTCCTTGGCAACACAATCTTATGTGTTTACCTATACACTACCATTTCTGGTCTCTTCATCCCTTTGGATAGATCTGTATTTCCATATGGTATCATTTTCCTTCTACTTGAAGGACTTACTGTAACATTTCTTGTAGTGTGGATCTGCTGGTGATAATTCTTTTCACTTTTCACATGTTTTTGAAATATATTTTTGCTAGGTGTAGAATTCTAGGTTAGCACTTTTTTTTTCAGTAATTTAATGATGTTCCTCCACTGTCTTATGGGCATTTTTTCACAAGAAATTTACATTTTTATCTTTATTATTCTATAATGTAATATGTCTTTTGTCCTTTGGCTTCTTTAAGATATTATTGTTGCTTTTAAAAATTTAATTATAATATGCTTTGATGTAATTTTCCTCATGAATCTTTCCTTGGGTTAATTGAACTTCTTGCACATGTAAGTTTATACTTCTCATCAAATCTGGAAATTTTAAGCCATGATTTTTTCAAATACTTTTTTTCCTGTCTCTCATTTGTTGATGGACATTGGGTTTCTTCTACTTTTTGGCTACCGTGAACAATGTAGCAATGAACGTGGCTGTGCAAATATATCTGTTTGAGATACTGCTTTGAATTCTTTTCAGATTACACCCAGAGGTGGTACTGAGGGATCATATGATTTTTTGGTTTGTTTTTTTGGGGCATACCCTCTGCATATGGAGGTTCCCAGGCTGGGGGTTAAAATGCAGCTGTAGCCACCAGCCTACACCACAGCCACAGCAATACCAGATCAATCCAAGCCACATCTGTGACCTATACCATGGCTCACGGCAATGTCGGATCCTTAACCCACTGAGCGAGGCCAGGGATCAAACCTGCATCTTCATGGATGCTAGTCAAATTCATTTGCACCGAGACACGATGGGAACTCCCTGAGGGATCATGTGATAATTTCACTTTTCACTTTTTGAGGAATCATATTGTTTTCCACAATGGCTGCACCATTTCACATTCCCACTAATAGTGCCAAATGATCCACCTTCATCACATCCATGCCAATACCCATTATTTTCTGTTCCTTTGATACTGGCCATCCTCATGAGTGTGAAGTGATATCTCACTGTGGGTTTGATTTGCATTTCTTCTGCAATTAGTGATGCTAAACATCTTTTCATACGCTTATTGGCCACATATATATAGTCTTTGGAGAAGTGTTGATGCAAGTACTTTGCTTATTTTTTAATGGCGTTATAGGCATAACTCATTTCATTATGCTTTGCTTTAATGCACTTCACAGATACTGCAATTTTTACACACTGAAGATTTGTGGCAACCCTGCATTGTCAGATGATGGTCAGCAATTTTTAGCAACAGAGTATTTTTTAATTATGTCTTTTTGGACATAATGCTATATTGTGCACTGAATAAATTACAGTATAGTATACACAAAACTTTTACATACACCAAGAAACCAAAAAATTCATATGACTTACTGCATTGCAATCTATGCCTTCTTGTGGTGGTCTGGAACCAAAACCACAACACCTGTGAGGTGTGCCTGTATTTGTTTATTGTTGTTGAGTTGCAAAGTCCCCTATATATTATGGATATTACCTTTTATCAGCTATATTGCTTGCAAATATCTTATCCCATTCCATATGTTGCCTTTTCTGATGTTTCCTTTGATGCACAGAAGTTTTTAAGTTTGATGTAATCCCATCTGTCTACTTTTGCTTTTGTCTGCCATATCCAAGAAACCATTACCAAATGCAGTGTCCTGAAGCTTCTCTTCTATGTTTTTACAGTTTTGGGTAATACTTTCAGGTCAATTTTAATTTTTGTTATGGTGTAAGCTAAGAGTCAAACTTCATTCTTTTGCATGTAGTTATCCAGTTTTCCCAACGTTTGTTGAAGAGACTGTCTTTTCCCCATTGCGTAATCTTGGACCCCTGTCAAAAACCATTTGGCCACATACACAAGAGCTTATTTCTAGGTTCTCAATTCTGTTCCACTGGTCTATATTCCAGTACAAAACCATCTTGATTATTGTTGCTTTGTAGTAAGGTTTGAAATCAGGAAGTGTGAGGCCTCTGACTTTGTCCTTTTTCAAGATTGTTTTGACTACTAGTATCCACCGAGATCCCACCTGAATTTTTTTCTATTTCAGCAGAAAGTTCCTTATAACTACTCTTTCGTTGTTACTGTTACTGGTTTTTAGAGCCACACGTGCAGCACACGGAAGTTCCCAGACTAGGGGTCAAATCAGAACTGCAGCTGCCGGCCAACACCTCGGCCACAGCAACACAGGATCAGAGCCACATCTGCAACCTACACCATAGCTCACAGTAATGCTGGTTCCTTAACCCACCCCAGGGATTGAACGCACATCCTCATGGATACTAGTCGGGTTTGTTACCATGAGCCACAACAGGAAATCCTCCCTATAACTACTCTTGATCTTTGTTCTCAGATGCAGTTAAATTACTTGGAAAGAGTTTGACGCTCTGGGGTCTTATTTTTAAGCTCTGTTAGGCAGCACAGAGCAGAGTGGTTTCGGGCTGTGGTTCTCAGCAGGAGATGATTATGCTCCCCAAAGGACCCCAGAGGACATCTGGCACTATCTAGAGACATTTCTGAGGATCATGAGTGAAAAAGTGTTTCAGGCAGCTAATGTGTTGAGGCCAGAGACGCTGCTAAACACCATACCATGCACAGGAAATCCCCTTACGACAAAGAGTTATCAAGTCCCAAAATCTCTACAGTGCTAAGGCTGAGAAACCACGCTTTAGGGGCTAATTATTTCCCACTATTGATACTGAGGCAAGATGCTTCTGAATATTCTACCCAGAACCATGTAAATTATTGCCAGATTTTCAGTCTGGCTGATGAGAACAGGCACTATTCCTGGGTTTGTTTGAGGGCCTAGCATTTTTCTCATTTATCCTTTCAAGTGCTTCTTTCCTAGGTTTCCAGGTAGTTTCCACACACACACAAACACACCCACACACACCCATCAGAACCTGGTGAGTACTTGAGGAGGACCCTCTAGAGGTCTGTGAAGTTCTCTCTCGAGTAATTCTCTTTGCTCCAGTACTTTGTACTGTGAACTCTAGCTGCCCTTGTCTCCCCACCTTCTCAGCTCTGAAGAGCTTCAGTACTTTGCAGCCCCTTCTCGAGCTGCAGCCTGAACACTCTCTCAAGACTATAAATGTGACAGTCATAGGGCTCACGCGGTTTATTTCTCATCTCTCAAATAACACAGTCCTTTTCTGCCTGATTTCCAGTACTTTAAAAAATTATTTCATGGAGTTCCCGTCGTGGTGCAGCAGAAATGAATCCAACGAGGAACCATCAGGTTGCGGGTTCGATCTCTGGCCTCACTCAGTGGGTTAAGGATCCAGCGTTGCCGTGAGCTGTGGTGTAGGTCGAAGACGTGGCTCGGATCTGGCATTGCTGTGGCTGTGGTGTGGGCCAGCAGCTGTAGATCCAATTAGACCCCTAGCTTGGGAACCTCCATATGCCATGGGTGTGGCCCTAAAAAGACAAAAAGCCAAAAAAAAATTATTTCCTATATATTGTCCAATTTGTCTTTTGGTTTTTTTGGTTGTTTCAGGCAGGTGGGTAAATTGAGTCCATGGTACTCTATCTTGTCAGAAACAAACATTTAAACCATATATTTTGTATTTATAAATTAGAAAGTATTTCGTGCTCAGCAGAAAAATCTAAATCAACTACAATACTTGCAAAACAGGGAGTGTCCGTCGTGGCTCAGCGGAAATGAACCTGACTAGTATTTTTGAGGACGCAGGTTTATTTCCTGGCCTTACTCAGAGGGTTAAGGATCCAGCGTTACCGTGAACTGTAGTGTAGATCACAGACAAGGCTCAAATCCCACATAGCTGTGGCTGTGGTGTAGGCCAGCGGCTTCAGCTCCAATTCAGTCCCTAGCCTGGGACCCTCCATATGCTGCGGGTGTGACGCTAAAAAGAAACCAAAAAAACTTGCAAAACAGGTATTTTTCTGGACTATTTTAATTTATAAATATTCATTTATATATACATACCTAGTTACATATATAATTTTTAGTGAAGTTATGCCATAGATTTCAAACATTATTTTTAATAGCTACAGAAAAAGGGAAAGGCAAATGACAGCAGTGACCTAACATCCTAAACCCATCAGGTTGCCAAATATAAAACTGATGGTAACACCCCGTGCTGGCGAGGATGTAGGAGATCAGAAGCTCTTGCTGCCACACCGCTCAACAAAGTGGTACATGTGAAAGAGGTGAAGACATGTATATTCTATGACCCATCATTCCTCGTCCAGTAATTCATCACAGAGAAACGCTTGTACAAAGAAACCAAAATACAGGTAAAATACAAGCACTGTTTATAGTATCAAAAATAACTGGAAACAACCTGAATGTCCATCATCAGAAGACTAGATAATTAAGAACATTTATTTAGTGAAATACTCCACAACAGTTAAATGAAGTAGATATCTATATTAATAGCAAAAAAAAATCTGGGGGGTGGGGGGATGCACAGAGGGTTTGGGATGGAAATGCTATCAAATTGAGTTGTGATGATTTTTATACACCTATAATTGTAATAAAACAAAACAAAACAAAAAAATCTTGGATGTATATATTAAATGAGAAAAGTATTAGCAGATATCTGTAAAAATTTTAGAACACTTAAAATAGTACTTTATGGAATCGCCTGGTGGCCTATTGATTAAGGGCTTGACATTGTCACTGCTGCGGCTCAGGTTACTGCTGTGGTTTGGGTTTGAGTCACTGGCCTGAGGGCTTCTGCATGCTGAGAATGCAGCCAAAAACAAAATTAAAATGACATAGTGCTTAATATTATTAATGGAAAGAATTAATGGAAAACTGTAGAAAGATAAATGGAGAGAATAATTAACACATGCTAATTTCAGGCGAAGAAAGGGATTAAAATGGGGAGGGGACTTCAATCATATCATTAATGTTCTACTGACAGAAAATAAAGAGCTGATGCATAAAATAAATGGCAAATTGCTGATATATCTGAAATCTGAGAAAAAATACGAGGTATACAATATATTAGTCTCACCATTCTACTGCATGTTTCATTATTTTATAATTAAAAATATAAAAGAAAGTTTAAACAGAATATTACATTAGGAGATAGCCTACAACTGTATACAGTGGTCCTTCTTTCCATAAGGCATTTTATTTAACCATCCTCTTGATTTGGTTTTAAGAAAATATAGCCAAAAAAACCTGTGTTTATTTTATTTTATTTTTTGGAGAACTGACTTAATTTTTAAAATTTATTTTATTGAAGCATCATTGACTTACAGTGTTGTATTAATTGATACTGTAGAGCAAACATATATATATGTTTAACAGAATCACTTTAACTGAAACATATAATCTTTTTCATATTCTTTTACATTAAGGTTCATGACAGGATATTGAATATAGTCCCGTGTGCTATTCAGTAGGACCTTGTTTATCCATTTTATATATATTTCTTAGCAAACTCCCAATCCATCCCTCCCTCTCGGTAACCACGTCTGTTCTCTATGTACATGAGCATGAGAAAGCTTGTTTTTAAAGCAAATTACGTAGCAACTTCCCTACATTAACTTTTCAACTTGTGAATACAGAAGAAAAGCTTAAGAGTGTCAGGGTTTGTCCTTGAGCTTAAATAAAGAGCGCCTGGAATGAAAGGCTAAGTAATGAATGGGGGTTCTAACAGCAGACCTGCCTGGACACAAGAATGCACAAGCATGGAATTAATAGGACTATTTTTTTTTTTTCCTTTTTAGAGCTACGGCATATGGAGGTTCCCAGGATAGCGGTCTAATCGGAGCTACAGCAACGCAGGATCCAAGCCCTGTCTGCCACCTACACCACAGCTCATGGCAATGCCAGATCCTAAACCCACTGAGTGACGCCAGGGATCAAACCCACAACCTCATGGTTCCTCGTTGGATTCGTTTCTGCTGTGCCACAACGGGAACTCCAGGACAATTTTTTTTACAGTTGATACTCTGCACATTTGAAGAGAATCTACCGTGTGCAAGGCACTTGATATAAATTATTTCTAATCCTTAAAACACCCCCCCCCAAGAAGTAGGTTACATCTATTTTTTAGTGATAAAGAAACTCAAGTTCACTAAGGTTAAGTAACTTGCCCAATACCACTCAGCTGGAGCACTAGAGCCATATAATTCAAACAGTGGTGTCAAGGTCCACGTTTCCACTACTCCATATAAGGCTGGGCCCTGAAGGTACGCTGGACCTGTCCCAAGGGAATTTAATCATTTTGCTTACATAGTCTGACCCTACCCAACTTTTGCAATCCTAGACATTTTTACTTAATTTCAGTATCTTACAATAACTTTGACTGAGCCAGTGTGTTCTATGTGTTTTAATGTGATGGGTTTTTCCTGTAAGTCTATTTATTTAGTGAGTATAAGGGTCCTGGGCAAAATCACTACAGATTTTATTCGTAGCTAATAATAATGACCTAAACTTTGTGAAAGAAAAAATAAGTACGAACTGATTCTTCATATTCTTCATAGCCCAAAACCAGAGACGAAGGAACGCTTACCATTATCGACAGAAGTAAGTGCTTACCTAAGTGCTTCCTAACTTTTCCATATATTATCATGACCTTCAACTCTCACATCAATCCAGTGACTTAAGGAGAACTGAAAGTAATAATAATTATTACATATACACATACATACACTCTAATAGTATTATCTGTTTCCTCATAATATTTTATTCTCATTTCATATAAGAGGAAATGGACTCAGAGAGGTCAACCCACATAGCCTAGATCATCTGCTGATAAGTGTCAAAGCTGGTATTATCTTCCATGTGCCTGAGTCTCAGCCCCATGTGCCTTTCAAAAACCACACTGCCCCCCGAATGTCCAAGACTAATAAAGATATGAACTAGGTTGTCAAGGAAGTCAAAGAATCCTCTTTCCACATGCTATTTAAAGAAGAAATCTGAGCCTCTTTTATGTAGACAATGAAATTAGATAATTTAGCATAAAGATTTACAAAACAATTCTGTATGCAGTTCTTTTTTCTCAATTTTCATCTTACCCCAAATCCTCCAAAACTTATTACTTTTCCATAATACATAAAAAAAATGTACTTATTATATTCAAGAACGATCATTCATAAGCAAGATAATGTCCGGAACATATAAGTTAGTAGGAATAAAGCATGGCATTTTCAAGGGAATGGTATTAAGTATGAAGTATTACTAATTTTCTGATTTTGATTTTAAGGTCACGATATTCAGTACAGAGGCGAAAACATACAAAAGTGATGAAAGTTAAGTTAGAAAGTAAATATAAATTTAGGTGAATAAGCTACATCTGAAATGTCTATATTTCCCCTGTGGCATTTACTCTTAAAGGTCTTTCAATTTTTAGCCTTTTTGATAAAAGGCTACAGGCCCCCTGCCAGAAAAATACACACAGATCTGAATTCTACATATGACTTCTGAGAGTTTGTAGATGCGCTCCACCCAAAAGCTCATTCAGGGACCTTCTAGAAGTCTACAGACTCCAGGTTATGAAAGAACCCTAGCCCCAGTTTTTCCCAAAACGTTCCCTTGGGAGGGAAACATTTCAAAATAATTTCTTAGAGAATATGTTCTCAACAGCATTCTTCAACATTCTCAGCGAAAACTAATCATTTAATCAGCAAAGCCTGTTGGCATAAAACTGAGTAAATAATGTGCCTCATGAAAGGCAAACATATACACATATAACCACGATTCACATCTAATGATTAAAATGTACCAACAGAAACATGTGGGAGGAAAAAAGAAGAAGCAAATACTTCAAATACAGGTCTGACAAAGATCCTCCTACGGGGTAATGTTGAAGTTAGGTGGGTCCTGAAAAGTTAAGGGGACTGTTAAAGTCATGGTTTAGGTGTCATAGATTATTTCAAAATCTTGGCTTAAAAAGCATGTCTTCAGGAGTTCCCGTGGCTCAGTGGCTAACGAATCCAACTAGGAACCATGAGGTTGCGCGTTCGATCCCTGGCCTTGCTCAGTGGGTTAAGGATCCGACGTTGCCGTGAGCTGTGGTGTAGGTTGCAGACGTGGCTCGGATCCCGCGTTGCTGTGGCTGTGGCGAAGGCCGTTGGCTACAGCTCCTGTTAGACCCCTAGCCTGGGAACCTCCATATGCCGCGGTGCAGCCCTAGAAAAAAAAGGCAAAAAGACAAAAATAAAAAAAAAGCATGTCCTCATGTTAATCATGTTTCTGAAAAGCATTCCCTTTAGAAACAACCTCCAAGCACTGAGAGTAAGTTACTCATGAGAATGAGTTAACAAGCATGTACCAGTACAAAAAAAAAAAGGGGAGAGGGGGAGTTCCCATTGTGATTGTGGTGCAGCAGAAACAAATCCAGCTAGTATCCATGAGGATGTGGGTTCGATCCCTGGCCTCGCTTAGTGGGTCAGGGATCCATGAACTGTGGTGGAGGTTGCAGGTGCGGCTCACATCCTGCATTGCCATGGCTGTGACATAAGCCAGCAGCTACAGTTCTGATTGGGTCTAATCTGGGAACTTCCATATGCTGCAAGTACAGCCCTAAAAAGAAAAAAAAAAAAATCTCAGATAAAAACTTTTAAAATCATCCAGTCCAACCACCTCTATTTACAGATGAGAAAACTGAGGCTAGTTGGCGCCTTAGAAGATAACAGTCAACTAAAAACAATAGTCTGCATCAGAGTGCAGGAAATAAATATTAGGGAGAAATATTAGGAAACAAAATAAGATTTAGAAATATTTTTACATATGTATTTTCACTAGCATCGTAAACCCGTCCCTACGACAGATGACCCTATGTCACAAACCATCAACGGCTACTCCAGAAAAGGAGTGGCTATTCCTCAAAGCAGAGGCTGGACAGGGAGCCATCACTCCTTTGATCACTGCCAACATTTCTGATATCCTGGACTTTAGGATGCCTGGTTGAATGGAATATACAACCTAACTGATATCCAACATATCTTCACTAAACGGGCAAGCAGCTTTGAGTGATGCCTGCAAAGGAAGTGGGGCAGGGAATATACTAACCCCACAAGCATCAATGAAGAAGTTGACACCTCTGCTCCGAGTATAAATCTTCACCAGCTACTTTAGAAAATAAAAGAGACAAATGTGACAGTAAATGGTGCCCTGTGTGTATACTGTATCATGAGATGCTAGTTAAGGGTATTAGAAAATCCTTCCA